>REGM01000087.1:389672-469298 GCA_004194415.1 Aurelia aurita | reverse complement strand
ACGGCTCCTACTAAAGCACGGAACGCGAAACGAAACGCGAAACGGAAAAAACGGCGGAACGGAACAGCGGAATACTAAAATACGGAACAAAATTACTAAAATGCGAAACGTTTTGCTAAAATGCGAAATTACTAAAATGCGGAACGATTACTAAAATACGAAACGGCATGGTTCGCCTCTCTTTCAGTTAGTTGACCATCAAACCTGCCAAAACACGGACCAAGACAGACCAACAAACAACATGGCTGTCTCGAAGCGAGTATGGAGTATGAGTGGCAGAGAAGTGTAGACTGAAAAAATTAGCGTCCAGATGCAACAGACGCAATGTTTTTCTTTTCTTTGCGTAGGTGATGATTTTTTAGTAGCTTTGTTATGTTTCTCTGCAATTTTTTTCAGGGAAAGCAAATGCAAGCATGAAATCTTAGGCCTGCCTATATTTTTAGATATTTAGAACCATACAGGCCCTACAGAGGCTGCCTATATTTGGAACCTGCACAATATACAAATAGGTACCTGAAAACGAAAATGATTTAGCGCCCCTCCCCTTAGCCTTCTCATCAAATACAGTTCAACAATAGACATTTTTACCTTGCCAGATCAGAAGTTTGGAACGAGTGACTCAATCTGGTAGATCATCAATACACATATTCTTTTTATAAGAAACTAATAGCTTGAACCAGTACTGAAAGTTTCTTAAAATTATCGGATTTTGCGTGCTCAGAGTTTCTCATGTTTGTTTCCTGTGCGATCGTGAACATTTCAAAACGAAGTTTTTTAAAGTCTTTCCAATTTTTAGACATTGCTCAAGTACCTTTCGAGTAATATGATACAGGAAACAAGTGAAAATAAAGTAAGCATATGGTGAGGATCTCATTGATTAAAATAAATAGTTGCTTGAATAATTTTTTCCCAGTACTGGCGATTCTGGATTTTATTTTTTAGCGATCCGAGAGTTGAGTTTTTTACAAAGAGTTTCTTAAAAATAATTCGTGTATTCGAGATCTAACATAATTTTCTGTTGTTATGCAGAAATGTCAACTATTCCTATCTAATCTTCTATCATCTACCATTTTCTACATTGTCTGTTCCGTGTTTTTAGCAGAATATCCAACAAGAACGAGGCTACTATCTGCCGTTTCGCATTTTAGTAATCGTTCCGCAGTTTAGTAATTCCGTTTCGCATTTTAGTATTCCGCTGTTCCGTTCCGC
Organism: Aurelia aurita; assembly: GCA_004194415.1. Lineage (NCBI taxonomy): Eukaryota > Metazoa > Cnidaria > Scyphozoa > Semaeostomeae > Ulmaridae > Aurelia > Aurelia aurita. The sequence goes on along the minus strand of REGM01000087.1, from coordinate 468,089 downwards.
CGTTCTGTTTCGTTTCGCGTTTCGTTTCGCGTTCCGTGTTTTAGTAGGAGCCATCCAAACTGCCAAACCCTTGCCTTATCATTTGTGTTGATCTGTAGGTATGCATTTGCGTAATAAAATATAAGCCATATGAGCCGTGGGAGTTAAACTATATTTCCGTGTCTGCGAAGTCTACTGTTTTCAGAATTTGGTAGGTTTGGAATTGCCAATCAAACACACCCTTAAATTGTTCTAAATAGGAGTTTGGCATCAAACATTTATCATGGCTATGTAAAGGGTTTACAAGCGGATATTCCTAAGCACCAAAACGAAACGAACTCTAGTTTTTGCTTCTTGTATCACTTCAAGATAAAAAAAAGTAATAAATAACCAATTCAAAAGGGGAAGAACTTTATCACAAAAATCTAGGTAACTTCAGAGAAACAACTACAGTGTTGTTTCACTGAGCCTAAACAACGGAGAAAAGACAAAACACATTATAACATACTGTGGTTGCTATTGTCAAAAGAAGAAGTTAGCAGGCAACTAAAACAGTGGTGCAGCTTTTGGAAAAGAATGTGTAATAAAAAGAGAGATTTTATTTGGCCAATTGAAAAGGTGCAAAGAGCAGAAAAATTCAATGTGTCGGCAAAGAATGGGTCCTGAAGTTTATCACATGTAAAATTATAAAATCACTAAAGTAGCCTATCTGTATCTTAATATTTTCCATAGCTTATTTCCTTGTATCTTAGTTTTGTATCCCTTATATACCATGTTGTACTTTGTTTTTTTTAAGCGGCCCAGGCTAGATAAGCATTTGCTTTTCCTGGGTCGCATAAGATTCCCTGTATTAGGTTGGAATTCTTATGAAAAAATTTTAACTTGACTTGACTTTCAACATTTTCGTGGAGGAACAATCTAACTTTCGTAATTGGCAGCAGATGTTTCAGGATTCCATCACGAAACGTTGTCGTACTTACTTGCTCCATGGTGCAAAATATATGAGCATCATCTTGTTGGAATCTTCTCACTCTTGTCAACCCAGTTAAGGTGCCAGATAATTCATTTCTGTGCAAAACACCAAAGTCAGCCATTCGTAGAGGTAACTCACGCCATGATCGAGGACGATGATCAAACATCATACTGTAATAAAGGGAAACACTAGACTTACTACCTCGAGTCCCTTTTTTCCATGTGCTCTTTGAACAGGGCCTACGCAGTGATTCGATCATGATTCGATTGCTGAATATACAAAATAGGGTCAGCTTTTTCACTGTTTTATTATATTATATTATGAGTCTCTGTTGAGCAAGGTCTACCGCAGGAATACATGAAACTTAGGTAATCAGTCTAGGGAAATAAGTTAATGCTGGTCTTTGGGCTATCAAAATATGGTAACAACAAGTGATATGACTCATTGCTCAAATGAGATTAAACGAAACTAGAAAAGGAACAACAATAATCCGAATGGCACGCTTAAAACGAGTCAGAAAAAACGGGCTAAGGCATAAACACAGTGGCTGATTTAGGAGTTTTAGACTAGCCTTCGTTTTCCATTTTCTGACATCAAAGTAATGAGGTTCAAGGTTTTATGTCATTATAAACATATTCCTAGCTTCGCTTTTATCATTTGTTCTCCAACGCCACGAAAGAGGGTCATCAAATTATTTTGCTCTCCTTGCTGTGCAAAATTAAAGTTCATTGACTTCAAAGGAAAACAGCGTTAAAGACCGACCATTGACCCGCATGCTTTGCGATCGTTTGTTTTTGTTTTTCAATACTTTCTGACAGTCAGAAACTACGGAGCTGTGGAAAGCAAAATCACTTACTTCCCTCAAAGCATGCTGGTCAATGGTCGGTCTTTAATACTCTGCACAGAAATCACACGACTGAATTCATGTCAGACAATAATTTCTAGGTCCTTTACACAGCGACATAAAAGGTTTAACTATCAACATGGCAGTAGGCTTAGTGAAACATTTCTCAACATGGTCTCTAACTGGAAAATTTAGTGTGCACCAATGACAGTATTTGCCTGAACTTACCAGTGCCCCGGGCAATTCATTGGTTTCAACGCATACATTTCTTTCTCTACTTCAAATGAGAACATATTGTTCTGCAAAAAAACAACGTTTGAACATATTAAAGACCCTCTGCTAACCATGAGGCTTTGCGTGCTGCGCATGAGAAAACAGCACAACACCGGCCTAGCATCAGAGACTTTCAGATAATCTGAAAGTCCATTTGCAGTACATTCTGGGACAGCAACGGCGTGCAAAGCCACATGGTTAGCAGAGGGTCTTTAAGCATAAAAGAGAACATTAATTGTATCTAAAGTTACTTGACTTTGGACATTTCATCCAAAAGTTGCCTGCCTTTTGAATCCAATTAAGATAGAATGTCAGAAGCAAACCAAATCGCTATATATGTTAGTCAGACAATTGACAACAAAATTGTCAGTAAAAATCGAGGGAGAATACGTAGGACATCAATCAGGATAATTAACTAACAATGAAATTCAATAGATTTTGATGCGGACTTACTAGTTTGGATCTTTAGTCAACGCGAATTTCATGTTCTTGTTCTCAAAGAGCCTAACTTGAGGCATTTTCAAAAAAGTTTGCTTGAGGCGTCAAGATGTACTGAACACCTGTACATCTTGCCAACCGACCACCACCATTGGCTCTCGAAAAAACAAAATGTCAAAATTTCTCTCAAAAACAAAACACTTCTTATAATGAAAACAACTCTTCTAAGAGAAGGACAGCAAATGTTAGTTCTAACATACCGAATAATGTTGCCAATGCCCGGAAGTTTCCCATAGTCGCGTGCTGTAGATATTTGGAGTAATAACTTCCTTAAACCCTCTTTGCTTGTATTCAGCCTAGAATGAAGATGAGAAAACATATTCAACTTAGGCTAGGAATAACAAAAAGCTTAAAGGGCAATTCCAGGGTTTGTAAAATTAATGTTAGAAAACAAAATTACCATCCCCTGAATCAAAAGACAAACTTTTTTCCACATTTAGACTTGTGTTTCAGCTGTCAATTCAATAAACACCTTGGAAATTTATGCCAAATGTCCGTCCCTCCATCGGTCTCCATTATGTCCACAAGTACACGATAAGGAGGCTAATCACGATTCAGAGGCGAGAAAACAATAAGGCAACCTCGTTCCCAGAGGGCTTTGAGATGACGTTACTGAGCATTGGTCACTTTTTAAGACGTCACTGAGCAATGGTCGCTTTTTAATACGTAATTTCGCAGAGAAAAGAGGAAAAGTAGAGGAAAAAAGTACGATACACCATTCATAACAGCATAATCTTTCATTTTATCATCAATTATACCAACCCCGGAATTGTCCTTTAACAAACCTAGGGACTAGCCTCACATTTACAAACTATTATCACTATGGTCAGGTCAAGGCTATAAATGATAGCTTTTTAGGTCTTTTACCTCATATTTTGCGGAATCAACATACAATTTTGCTAGTCGAATACACAAATTCAACGCAGTTTTTATCCCAAACCATATCAAAATTAACATCCAAATTTGTTTTAGCTAAGTAAATGGGAAATCTTGGTAACAACTCGCATTTGATATAAGTAAGAGGGGCCTAACATAGAGGTGGAAATATTCAATATTCTGGCTTAAAAGGGAGGGGCTTATTAGAGAGGGGGCTTGATAGGGAGGGGGCTAAATAGAGCTTTTACGGTATTTTGTATCACAAAGATGTTAACGCCATTCATGGTTTGTAGAAAAGTCATCCCCTGTTTACCACAAAAATTAATAATTAGGAACACAACCATACCTTGATAAAATCCACTAAAGTGTTGTAGATGAAAGCCCCATTTGGTTGGAAAAAGCAGCTTCCAGGACTGACATCGTGAAAGAAGAACAATTCTTGGTCCTGAAAGGAAACAGGACGTACCGTAAAGATATTAAACTAATAATTCTTTAAAAATACGACAATGTACTAGACTAGTGATGATACTATTAAACTAACAATTCTTTAAAAATACAACAATGTACTAGACTAGTGATGATACACAGTACACAACGTTTCGAGCTGAACTCTTCATCAGGTGTACAGATAAATGATAGAAGACAGATGACTGTTTTTCATGCCTAAAATATTTCAATTTTCTAACAGCTCTGAATATGCTGTTATTTCCTATCAAATCACAAGAAGACCAAGTTCGGATATTATTTATTTATCCAGTGAGAAATAAAATACCATTGCTGGTTAAAATATCCGACAAACTGGAATAAAGTTAATGGTAAGACTGCTGAAATCTCGAAATAATTTTTACACGAAACCATAGAAGCAAGAAATCCCTTTGTGAGCATAAGCAAACAAATAAATATAGTAAAAAGACAAGTTTATTTACCCTTCCAATCTTCCTATGATCCCTCTTTGCAGCCTCTTCTTGAAAATGCTTCCATTCTTTCATCTGTTTCTCACTTGGAAACGAGATTCCATAAATTCTTTGTAACGTTTCTGCCTCGCAGTTCCCTTCCCAGTAAGTTGCAGAATTCTTCGTCAATCCTAAAGATTTGATTTTGCCAGTGTGACGCACATGTGGCCCACGACACAAGTCAATCAAAGGTCCACATCTGTATACGGTAGTTGTCGGTGTTTTGACTCTCTCCCTCAGAATTCTGCATTTGAATTCGTTGTACTATAAAGAAGCGAGACTAAAAATGAGTTTGGTCTGTCTGTTTACTCTCAAGTCATGGGAATTAATGTACCCCCCCCCCCCGTTATTGCTTTTTTGGAAAAATCTACCAGGATATCCTTATTCCAGACTCCCCCCCGTTTCCTAATTTCTTGATATTTGAAACATGTAAAATCATCTTTACTGAAACGTGATTCGAACTGTTTCTCATTTAAATAGATTTTCTGTAATTTTTAACTTTTCTGTGATCTTCTTCGCAGTTTTAAACGCACGTGTTCTACTGCCAGACCCCCTCTTTTATTAAGACTCAGGAAATTTTCCACCCACCCCGTTTATTCCAGCCTCCCCCGTCTATTCCGGACTCAAGNGGTAAAAAGAAACTAATTACAATCAGAATATATACAATCAAAAACTAATTACGATAGGCCTTTATCTTGTTCTTAAAAGAAGATAAAGAGGGAGCTTGCTCTTCTGAAGAAGATAAATAGAGACCAGGAAATAAAGACCAGGAAATAAAGAAGATAAAGAGAGACCAGGATATCCTTATTCCAGACTCCCCCCCGTTTCCTAATTTCTTGATATTTGAAACATGTAAAATCATCTTTACTGAAACGTGATTCGAACTGTTTCTCATTTAAATAGATTTTCTGTAATTTTTAACTTTTCTGTGATCTTCTTCGCAGTTTTAAACGCACGTGTTCTACTGCCAGACCCCCTCTTTTATTAAGACTCAGGAAATTTTCCACCCACCCCGTTTATTCCAGCCTCCCCCGTCTATTCCGGACTCAAGAGTAAGCTGTGATTGATATGGAAAACAACAGACAGCAACGTGAGCAGGTAAAAGAAGTTCGACTCTTACCCCACAAGTAGGTAAGCTTGTTTTATTAACTTACTTGCACTTACACCAGATTTGTTCTTTAACGCCTATTTGAAGGCAAAATGCACAAATCCCTCCCGGTGGGTACACAAGCCATGGTTTTACGCCGTTTGCTACCAAGGTTTTCAAAATCTTTTCAAAATCTTAAGATTTCCTTCGACAGCCTAAACTTTACCAAAAATAATAATGACACTTGCCTCAAACATCTTGAGCAGATCTTCTATCTTCATTTCTAATCTAACAAATGGCTGCTTCTCCTTCACAGCAGATTTCATAATTGTTTCTAAATTTCCAAAATCAGTACTTGACACTTGCCTGAAAGGTGACGATATTTAATTCAAATAAGCAGGATGTTGGGGGCAATACAAACAAAATTTGGGGAAAATATACAGTAATTTTTCAAAAAATTTTACAAACTGAAAATAAATGTCCGAAACTTTTTTTTATATTCAATTAAAAATTTACAATACAAGATACTATTAACACTACTTACAAACTACTTTACGATTCTACAAGGACGATACTATAGAGAGCAAAACTTTGTCTCTAGACGAGACATGTTAAGTGTTTCTGAGTTGAAAAAATTAGAAATTTCTCGAGGGAAGGTAAGTAGCCTTGCAATTATACCGGGAGTTTAATTTTAATTTCTGTTTAATGTACATCAACCAATATATATGTGAAATTTTAAAGCAAAGGAGGAGAAATGTTACTCTAATAATTACCTAGTTTTTAAAGACATATCATAGAAGAATCCTTCCTCAATTGGTGGTCCATAACAGAGACATCCACCATAATGACGCTCCATTGCTTCACCGAGTATGTGGGCAGTTGAGTGCCAGTATACTGCTTTTCCTAGAAGTTAAAAGCAACAACGTTGTCTATCTTCTAAAAATTCTGCTACCGGGTGAGCAAAAAACGAAGCAATCACTGCGTCAATGGCTACTGCCCATTTAAGCAAGGTAAATTTTCAAATCTAATTCCATGTGTCTGCTATTCACCTGATAAATATTGCCAAAACGTAATGTTAACAATATTCTTGATGAAATTGATAGATTCTAAAATTTACCTAGCTTAAATCGGCCACTTCTTTTCACAGCTACTACAGATTTCTGGATGAAGCCCCCCTGCCTGCGCCTCCTCAAGAAACCCTAAAAACGTCTAAAAATGATGATCAAATCTACTAAGTTTTCCCTGGCTCACAGCAATGACAATCACTTGTGTTAACACAAATCATCCTCTTCGAAGTAAAAACTCTCCCAGAGTAATGTTGTTATGCTTGTAGGGATGACTTTTTCAGTCTCCAAAGAGGATAACACATGCTGAAGCGGATTCAAGCCAATGATGTCGGACAGACATCTGGGGAATCGTGATTTTAGGCAATTTTTCAAGGTTTTTAAAGGAAATTTCTCAAGACAATCTCTCATAAATTTGAGAATGGATTCGTCAATTTCGGTCACATAAATTTTAAATCTAATTAAAAAAGATACCTGCCATATTATTGCTTTGACATCCAGGGAACATTTAGCCATTCAAACACGATTGTCTTTTAAATTGGTAGAAATTATGAATAAGGGTCTTCCTTTCTTGAAAAATTGGTATCAACAACGATTTGGGTGTCAAGTTTTGAGATTTTAGTATAAATATGGGCAAAAGTTTTTGGAAATTAGGTATTACTACTGAGTATGTGTTGGTATCTTATTTCTTGGGTGGCATATTACAACTCAGTCAAGTACCCCCCNCTTCCTTTCTTGAAAAATTGGTATCAACAACGATTTGGGTTTCAAGTTTTGAGATTTTAGTTTAAATATGGGCAAAAGTTTTTGGAAATTAGGTATTACTACTGAGTATGTGTTGGTATCTTATTTCTTGGGGGGCATATTACAACTCAGTCAATACCCCCCCCCCCCCCCAAGGATAGTTTCTAATTATAAATAAACAAAGCAGGAACAGGAAATTTTGCAGTTATGGCATAGAAGTTAGAATTTCTCTTACAAAAGTGTCTTACAAAATGTTTATAAGTTGAGGAAGCATCATTACCTTCATCATCGTCAAACTTTAGAAGCTGAAGACTGCTATCTTTCTCAAATGGTCTATCTAGATCCCAAACATCACCATTTACCTGAATCAGAATTGAACCATGATGAGTTATTATGGTCTAAATTTTACCACATTACTACCTTTGAAGCTGCAAAGTTTTGAATTTTCTTATTATAAAACAAAACACTTTTAACTCTATATTAGGTGTTTAGCGACTTTGATCTTATCCAGTTAGTTTTTTGGGGTCATTGTTTAGATGAAAACACCTTTTATGGTCTTTGTGTGAACATTCTCCACAAGTCTCATCCAATTACAATCCTAACTTTTGAAGTTACTCTTCCAAAACAGCATAATTGAATTACCCAAAGAAATAACAGGTAAGTCAAAATATGTATTCACCGTTTGAAAAATATGCAATCAATTTGTGGAATTCCAAGTTCTGGGTTTTATTCAGGGTTCAATTTAATTTTTGAGATTTTACTCTTAATGTCAGATATACCACTTCTCAGAAATAAGTCATTAACCAAAAATCATTTTCTATCAATTGCCCAAAAACGAGAAAAAACACAGTGTTTGTGTTACAAAGTTTGACACAAAACATTCTCCATTGCATGTTGACAATAAGCATTGAATTTATTTACATGTTAACCATTCTTTTGTCATTGGAAGTGGATTTATATAATTGGACAACTTGTAGTTGTAATCCATAACTAATTGGACATCAATGACAAGAATCTAGAAACCATTTTTTGTCCCTTTAAATGAAATACAGTAGATTTTCGAAGTTAACTTAAGAGACAAGTTATGCAAGGAGTTAGGATTTTATAGATTGGTTGGTTGGTCTTCAACTATGACTTTTTAAACAGCGATGTGACACATCCAGATTTATCATTAAGGAATTATCATCAACAGAAAAGCGAATGAAGACTTGAGCAGTAATACAAACAAAAAACATACCTTAGCTACGACACAGTTGTCTGCCAAGCCTTGGCTAAAACGAAAACAATTGATTGAATCATGATATCTGAGGAAAACATCTTACTTTGCAAAGTATGCGTTTGTAAGAGTATTTTCTGAGTCTGGAATAATCGTCCCCCCCCCCCCCGCTTAGTAATTTGTTTTTAAATCCACGAAGGACATCCTTTTTTCAGACCCCTGTTTACTAATTTTGAGCTTCTTGTAATGTGAAACATGTGAAATCATCTTTCCTGACATGTGACTCAAACTGTAGTTTTCATTTTTAATACTTTCTATGATTTTTAACTTATTTTTACAGTCAAAACAACTTGAGCGCTTTGTCCCATACAGAACTGCAGATTGATTTTCCACCTACCCCGCTCATTTCTACCTACCCAGTTTATTAGGATTCAGGAAATTTTCCACCTTACTTGTTCATTCCAGACAAATCAAAATCTATTCCGGACCTGAGAGTATAACAGCTATAACAACTCTGGTAAGTGCAACAAAAACAATGCATGAACTGCTTCCAACAGGTGGCCAAGTTTCAACGGCTCATTCATTTATGATCCACTCTGCCTTTGCATTCCCAGCCTTCGCCTTGGATTGAAAACGTTTTACGCTAGGTCTATTCTTGTGTAACCAAAAGGATTGTGATTTTATCATCCTGCTTTAGTTTATTAGTTTATCAACTTCTAATCTCTTGCAGAAATGCAAAATGATTCATTGTGCTCAAAAGATACCTTATGGAAGCAGCAATTTCATATGGAGTAGTTTGCCATGCTTTGCCGTCAACCTCTTTTCCATCAGGTAGTGTTACCTTGATTGGGAACTTTTCTTTTGCTGAAATTTGATACAATAAACTTTTGAAAACAGTGGATAAATAAAGGGCAAAGACAAGATATTTCAGTTTGTTTAAAATCTCCCATTGAACAGCTCTACAAATACAATTCTTGGTTTGAAACAATGTGACACTAAACAAGGATGGATATTAATGGTAAAAGAATCTGGTGATTACGATTGAGATCTAAGGCTTTGATGACATTTACAATAACATCCAAGTGTTTCAGACAAAAAAAATATTTTACAAAAAATTTTGATGATTAAGTTTTGAAAAATGGAAAAACTTTCCTTTTTTACAGCTCATTGATCAAATTTTTTCACTTGAATGAGTTATATTACATAGAATTAACCTAATTTTAACCAAAGATCTGCATTTGATGCAGAGTGACGACGCGATTCCTTGTATTCATTCAATATTTTTAATCTGATGTTTTTATTTTCTCTCATACAAGGACTCACAACCAAAAAGATTCTGAAGAAAAATCGAACATCATCTATCCTTTGAAACATTGAAAGAAAAGTCAAACGTCGCTACGAACATGGCTTCACTTCGAAAAGTTAAACTTTGATCTGATCAGCCAATCAACTCTAAGAATAGGGATGTGGTCTAACTGCATTAAGAAAGTTGAGATTTCATTGGATGCGCCCTAAATGCGGCGCAGTTGGCCTAAGTTGTCTCTGGGTCTCAGCTTGAATCTCAGTTTGAAGCCATAACAATCATCCAATTCAATGAGGAAAACTGAGACTGATGTAGTCAGTCTACATTGAATGCTTCAAATTGAACTATCATGAGCAAACAATATAGCCAAAGAACCTTCGGATAAAACAGGTTCAGACAAAATTTTGTCTGTAATTTTAACCATCCGAAGCTTTTGGACTTTGATGAAAGTATATAAGCAGCCTATTCCCATCAGATTCAAAGCTTTATGAATCTGAAATTTCCACCGGATACGACATTGAAAAGGTAAACAAATATAACATTGTACCTTGAAGTTCAGCATCAGATTCTGCTTTTAGTTTGTCAAACAACTCGATTCTTTCTTGAAGAAAGGCTGGGGGTGGATCCAGCTACAAGGAATGGAAAGAGACTTCTAGTTAAGGCTGTCCATCTGACTAAAGTCTCAAATAAGATGTAGGGTGAGATTTGCGATAATGCAAAACTACTCATGCAAAGCATTTCAATTGTTTTTATTCATGGACATGTTTACCTGACATCTAATTTGAGACAGACTTTGTTAAAACAATAGAACCTATTGTTTATAAATTGTTCTCACAACACACAGACTTCCCCATGCAGGAAAGAAGCAGCCAGGGTGCATTCCATGCACTTACTTAGGCCCAAAGATCTTTGGTATGGAAAAGAAATTTTCTTAGCATATTGGCATGAAAATTTGGTAGAAACAATAGAAAATTATTGTAATCTAATTTCAATAGATCTATGTTTTCCCTGGTGCAAATGACTATGCTATTGGTGTACCTAACCTTCGGCACAAAGGAATGCACCCTACCTGGAGAAGCAGCAAGTGTCTGCAAGTTTGGGTCTGATAGACCGCTTCTGCACTAGTCACTAATAAGGGGCCTTCGACTTTCGATTTTCATATTTTTTAACGGCATTGGGCCGTTAAGATCAATACCCCCACCCCCCTCCCTCCTTAACGGCCTTCGCCAAAATCGTGATCAAAACAGGCTTCCGTAAATGGCCTACTTATCGCAATCAAAATTTCTTAGGGCAAGCTACTCCAAGGCCCAGCCAAGTTCAACGAAATTGAAGACTCTAAATGCAAAAAGGATGTAAATACTACCGTTTTTCTCTGCAAGTTTTAGGTTTTGTAGGACCATCTATTCATGAGTTTTTTTAAAATCGCTAAGAGATTTTTGTACGATTTTTTGTTTTCTTAACGGCCTAAGGCAAAACTCCCTCCCCCCTTAACGGCCCAATGCCGTTAAAAAATATGAAAATCGAAAGTCGAAGGCCCCTAATGCAGTTTTATATTTGTTTCCAAATTGGGGAACCATATCCCAATCAGGCAACAGATTGTTTCCTCATCGAGAAACGTTGCCAGATAGGGCAACAAGTTTCGTCGAAAACTCAAAGCCTACCTCTTTGAAAATAATTACTAGGCTAAATTTGATTATGTATGTATGTATGTATGTATGTATGTATGTATGTATGTATGTAATAAATCTTTAACGTGGTTACAAGGCTAAGCAAATGCTTGTTTACAGCTTGGTCCACAACTTAAAATTGTAAGGTATAAAAGAAAAAAAAGAAGAAAAAAAATTGTATATAAGGCTAATAATTTATTTACAGGAAAATTCGAATATTAAAGAAAAATGTCCAGATAACTGTATTAACTGCCAAAGTCTAAAATGTCCAAGAGATAAAAATGTATACAATTAAAATTAAAACACGGTCCAATCATATTTTACATACTTGTCTGAGGTAAATTTATCCATAAAATGTTTTTTACTCGCATCTTTAAACTTTTCTAGTGTTCCGCAATTTCTTACTGTTACAGGCAATGAATTCCACACTTTAGCTCCATAGCAGCGAAAAGTTTTTGGTAAATAGCTTTTATTGCCTCTGTCAATAAATAGATCCCCACTGTTTGACTGTCTAGTGGCATGATTGTGCACAGATGAAATAGATCGGAAAGATTCGGTGAGGTAAGATGGGGCATCCCCTTTCATTATCTTGAACATCATACAACTTGTATTCAGTTCAATTCTCTGATGTAGCGGTAACCATTGGAGCTGTATAAACAAGGGTTTGCTATTCGTGCTCCTATTGACGTTCATTATTACCCGAGCGCAGTATTTTTGAAGCTTTAATAGACGATCTAATTGTGAAGCTTTCAAATTGTGCAAAAGTGGTGAACAGTAATCTAGATGGCACAGCACATGAGAATTAGCAAGTGTTGTCAAAACTGGTCCAGGTAGAAACGAACGAACTCTCTTAATTATTTGTATTCCAAGATTAATTTTCCGGCATAATTCGCGAGTATGCATTTCATAGTTCAGGTTGTTGTCCAAGGTGAAGCCTAGACATTTGAAAGATTCAACATAGTTAACATCACGATCAGCAAGCTGTATTTTCGGCAGATCCTCTGTCTGGGCAACCAGCCGTTTCGATCCAAAAAGAATCACCTTTGTTTTATCAGGATGAGGTATCAAATGATTATAGAAATGATTGATGATTATAGATGATTATAGATGATTATAGACAAATGATTATAGAAATGATTATAGAAAGGGATATAAAATGGTCACCATCCGCCCATAGGCATAGTGTCATAATTTCAATGAAAGAAATCAAACTTACATGAGATACTTTTAAAACAGGGGGTGTTTTCTCCTCAATTAGTTTAACTAGGCCTACTGAGAGAACTCCTCCTTTGAGTAATTCCCTCCATACAATTTATGTTCGTGTCCATGTTTCGTTGTATTTAATTTCCCGTATCCATGTATGTTTGTTTTCATTTTTCTGTAATATTGTTGTTGTAATGTAGTTTAGTTAATTGTTTGTATTAGTTTATTAATGATAAATTGTATGTAGTGAATTCAAAATATGAAAACTGAACTGAAACTGAATCGGGAAAGAGTACCAAGTCCGAGAAGTGAACAACGCATAGCAGGCAGGGGTGGGCCTAAAAATCAATCGGTGGTCTTTGGATTATTATTCATTGGTGAACTGTTGATCCAATACCTCTAGCTTTTGCGCAGGATTAGCTTGCTTCTCCTTTCCTTTCTTTTCTCCTTTCTTCTTATTGCCTTTTGCTTTCTTTTGCTCTCCTGCTTCACCATTCAAGTTCATTTTTGAAATTTCCTCTGCAGGGGCCGCCATCTTGTCACGTTTGAGGCGCGGAGGAGCATCGTCACGAGGCACAATTCGTTTTCTGATGAAATCGATGGGTGGTAAGACACTGTTCTGTTCATTTACATACTTCACTTCTTTTGAGATTAGGGTTAGTTTCTAGAGTTGGGGTTACTGTGTAGGGTAAGGATTAATTAACAAATCAAGAACTCAAATGTCCTACCATATCAAATGAAAATTAAACGTTTAGTGTTAATCTGCTTAATTAAGCCTTGTTCCCATTTGTCGAGAGGGAATTTGGTAGGTTTGGAATTACCAATCAAACACACCCTTAATTTTGCTGACCGTAATTTCATCTCACAAAGTCACAAGATTGAGAAATACGGAAGAAGATCTGTAACTCTCTAAATAAGATGAGGATGAACTGAGGGGCAAATCACTCCAAAAAGCTCGTACACTTTCGTAAAAAATCTTCAAAAATCTTTGAAAATCCAAAAAATCTCGAAAAATCTTAAAAATCTCCACAAAATCCAAGAGATCCCAAAGAAAATCCTAAAAATCTTGGTACATCTAAAAAATCTTAGAAGCTTTGACAAATCTGAGAGATTTTTAAGATACCAAAATCTCGTATGCTATTTTTGGAATGATTTGCTCCTAGGGGCTCCTAGGGATGAACAACGGGAAGATATTCATTTCTAAAGCCTAGTATCATCGTTTCGATCGTCCCTGTCATTCGAGCTAGAAAGATCAAGAGGCACGAACCCTTTTCTACTTAATAACTTCTTGTATTTGTCATAATAGTGAATCTTAAAATACCGTTGCGTACTTGCTCGGTACAAATGCCGGTCTGAAATCATTCTGCTACCAGGGATTCTTACTTTTAACAGCCTAAAATGAGCTAGTCTAGCTGAAATTAGCCCCCACTCCCTCTCACTGTCTTGCAAGATCTGCTGCGATGTAACAAATCTAGCACTTTGATTGGTGCATGCGGAACCACTCGGCGAGGGTTGAATTTAAAGCCCGTTAATTCATAGTACCAAGTATGGTACATTTTTACAGAGTCCAGAAAAGGGTTGCACCTTCCTCCGAATGCCAATTTCGTTAGCTAAAGCTTCCTCATTTTATCAAGTCAAAATAACCAGATCTTCAAACTCATTGCGCTGTTTATAACCCTAACATTTATAAACCAGTTGCTGTGGCCAAAATAACCAAAATATTCCTAGTTTTCTCGTAAAATTAGTAAACCTTCCTCAAATATGGCCTTAACAAGCAAAACCTTCCTCCGGCTCACAGCCGTGGAGCCGTGACTTTTTCTGGACTCTGCATTTTTAAATCCTGACAATATACCGCATCACAAATTTCAAAGCATAAAACCACACAATTTTTAAGTCCAATCCACTTGGACATGCGACTAATTCGTGCCATCTAAAATTATTCTTGGAGTTCAATCACATATAAAATCCACCGTTTCAGGGCTCCCCGCGAAGCAATTACGTGCCCACGAAATCCATAAGTCTGATTGGTTCAATACAAAAGTTTGGACAAGTTTGAAAACTTATCGACCATTTAGATTCCTTGATTCACACAGTACGCGACATGTCACGGGGGGCCTGTATGGGTAGATTTATCGCTATTTTCAGACAAACATACCTCTAATGGGAAGTTCTGCTGGCCAGTGGTACAAAGTTTTCTGCACGCTGGGTAAGCGACCAAGGATTTTCTGTTCCTAATCAATGATTTGCATAAAAGTCCGCTTTTTTCTGTAACTTTTTTTCTCACCTGTTAAGAAAGTAAATGAGAGTTTTTGATTAGTAATATAATCATATCAAGGGCCCCTTGAAAAACAGCTTCTGCTGAAGGGCAACCCTCCTTAAATAAATCAAATAAATCAATAAATCAATCAATCAATCAACATAAAATCACGAGCTCGTCTTGAGAAAGTCTTCTGCAAACCATATCTCTTGGTGAATTCTGCTTGCTCCACAAATGTGGATAAAGACGCTTTATCAGATCGATTATATCCATTGTTTTTGTATCGATTTTTCGCTGTCTCTTCCGTTTGTCTCGACAATACACCTTAAGATTCCAACCAAAATCTAATATTATTTACGACCAATAGTCTAACCATGAAATTATCAAATATCACTGCTGGCTTTGTGCCATTTGGGAACGTAAATTAAATGTCTGCAAAATTTGCGAATTAATCTTGTGCGAAGGCTAAAGAGCACATATTGGTTCCATATGTAAAGGAAACCGCTATAAAACTTCGCCACAGAGAGAAAGCAACTTGCCTGGCAGCGATAGAGGTGCGTTGTTTACAAGAGAAAACTTTTCAGAGAATTTTGGAATAACACTGCAAGGTAGAACTTTCATCTTTTTTTATTTCTTTCGTTCCCTCGAGTATAGATTGTACTGCTCGATGTCGATATATTTGTAGAGCTTAACGAGGGGTAAAACGAACTTTTGTTGAGTCAGGAGTCAGCACTCAGCAGGAACATGGCTGACGGACGTTTCACTCTCTCAAAAGGCGCAACGAGATTTCTTTGAGAACGAAAGGATTTCTACAGGATGTTTGGGATTTTTAGGGATTTCTATCGGAAGAGTAGCGAGATTTCAAGGAAGTGATGTGTCCTTCGATCGTATAAACAGATACAACCATGGGGTTCCTTATCCTGCGACAACAGATAACATATTAGAAGACAGTACTTCAAATCCACGTCACAGTCTATCATTTTCAGAATCACTAGGCGCTTAGCTCTCAGCCTTTCCACTTCTCACAACCTTCCATGTGCTCAGCTCACAAGAAAATTTGGAATATGAAGAGTTTTTTGAACAATTTGTGAATGAGTCCTTGTCGAGCAGTGGTGTATGGTTGTTGTGTAGTTGTATAGTGAATCAATGGCTCTTGACTTAATTCTGATGGTCAAACTGACAAAATTTTCCTCTTTATAGATGATCAACACAAGGCAATTGATTACAATGCTAGTACTGACGATTGCAATTTGCACCACTGCTACAATGGCTGTGCCAGCACCATTGCCAAAACGAGCCATTGCTTGCCATGAAACCTGGAACAAGTGTTTGAAGTGGAGCACATGGGGGACAGGATGGCTTTGGACCTCTTGCAACGACAAATGCAAGAAGTTTGGCAGACGACAAGGTCGATGTGAATTTGATAATAAAATATGCTTTCCACATTTGCCTATTGCATGCTTCTGTTACTGACTCAACACTTGAAGCAGTCAAGCCATAAACAGATCATAAACTGACAGTTAAATTTTTCATGATTTTGAAAGTATCTAAGAACTAGAATATCTAGAATTACATAGAATTACCTAGAATTACAATATCTAGAATTACTATGTAGGTATCTACTGTAGAATTACATATCTAAGAACTTGAGCTCTTTATGAATCATAATCTTTGTTATATCTTGATGTTTGTTCTTTTTGTGTTTGGCTTCTAGGTAATACCAGCTGACCCACTACAACAGTCCCCTTTTGATTGATTATACAAATGGAGACTTTAAATATGGTCTATAAATCGATCAATGATCTAGCTCCTACTTACCTTACAGACATATTCTCAAGACTATCTGATACATGTAAGAGAGGATTTTGCAAAACTAGACCTGATTTAGAAATTCCTTTGCAAAAATCACAAACATATGCCATCTGTGGTGCAATCTGTGTAATCTGTGGTGCAATATAATTGTATAAGGCCTATGAAGAAGTATTTCTAAACTTTCACTTTTGCTTTATCACTCGAATACTCAACAAACAGCCTTGTTTCTGTCAATGTACAAAAAGATCGTAGCTAAGTCCTGTTTTTGAGCTGTAATAATATGAGTCCTAGCTTGAGCGGTAAGGGAGGTATTTGTTGAGGTAGTAGTAGCGATAACTAGGATGAAAATCATAAGTCTAATTAAATTCCCTCCCCCTTATAACTTAGCCAGACTGATAACTTTGTGGAAAAAATTCCGCGCGCAGTTGATGGTCTAAAGCGCACAGCCTCTATGTCATGTTCGCATTTTTTATATAAGATCGACTTATTGCGCAGGCACGCGTGCTTCTGCTGTGGCAATAACGGCACACGTGCGCAAAAGCCGGCTTCTCATGTGTGCTTCTTGATCTTGGACTCTGTGATGAAACTGAAAGTTCTGTTCACAATGATGTTTTGAACAACAAATGTTTTTCCCGAAGATCGAAGTTTGATAATGGTAGGTAAGTGATCAGTAACAAAACATTTGATCCATAGGCTATATAGGTAAAGGCCTATTTCTTTGTCTTTGTGTGGGTCCTTCTGCCTCTACACCATACGCGCAATTTTTTTCCAAACGGTTTCGAAAGAGTATCCATGTGCACATTTATAGTTCGGAAAAAATGTTCCACACGCACTTTGCAAAGTTTAAGCAGTCTGGTAGCTTTAGCGGCCAATGGCAATTATTGGCAAATGATGCCGCCAACTGCTCGAGTGGAGTTTTGGACAACCCCTTAGCTACTGTACAACTCTCTGTACAACTCTGTACAAAATATTTAATCAAATCATCCTTTCTTTTGCTCAGCCTCAAAATCTACGAATTTCACCGCGAAAATTATACTTTTTGGCCATTCAAAAGTTGTTGTGAATAATGCAGCAGCAAAAATCCATTCACTGTTCAGCTTTCCTTCCAGTCGTCTGGCATATATATGCAACTAAACATAAATAAAACGCATAATAAAATCTAAGTTAACAGCTTGCAAGACTCACCACACAGCAACTTCTCCAAATCAGGGGCCGAAACATTGGTTTGCCCTCTTTACCTCCTGCAGATCTCACTTTTCATGCATCTCTTTTTGGCTAGGCCATGCAGCCTCGCTTTGAATCCATACATATGATTGTTGTTGTTGTTGCTTGTTGTTGCTGTTTGCAGAAGATTAAAGATTTCTCTGTTCTGTCTAGACTTGTTACATCGGCGTAGCTTATGTCCTGTCGTCAATGCGTTCTTCGAAAATTGTCGGCTCGTTTAGTAGACCAAACAGCAGAAGTCATCCTCTTCTAGTTTCCTGGTAGAACCACTATTTCAACTTAATTAAAATTAGTTTCAAAATAAATGTTGTGAGATTTGCGATAACGCAAATTACTAATGAAAAACTCACTGATTGTTTCTTCGCGGACTTTTTCGCTTGACATCTCTTTTGAAACAGACTTTGATTGCATCTGGAAGGAATTGCGGGAGACCTAGAATTTAAGACGATTTAAGAGTAATACCAAAGATTATAAGAAAATGGTCATTTTGAACGATATTTTTCCATTTGTTTTCAATGGTAAAGACATCAAAGATTAAACGAAACAATCTTCCTTTACCAGAGAACTTTGGTGCTTTAGCTTTTTGGCAAATCAAATCAAATATCCTTTCCTCATGCAGGATAATGAAATGAGAAGCCCTACCACCTAGCTGAACGTAAATTTACGGATGCGTTGCTTGCCTAGTGACTCTTACGGCAAGTCGTGATTGGTTACATTATCCGACCAATATCAAACACACAGAAATATTTCACAGTTTTTCACATAAGTCTGTGCAAGTGGAATAAAAGAAGTGAATTTTCATTTCATACTTGCTTGCAAATCCTCGTTGTTGAGAAATTGTATTTCTTTTTGGCGACTTCGTTTATCACAGTGATAGATCAACTGATTAAAAAATTTCTGTGAAAAGGCTGCATCACGAAATTTGAAACTTATTGTATGAGGCACCCCCGGGAGGGGGGGGCACTTCAATAATTTTCTTACCGGGTATGTGCCGCTGGACAGTGCATCGTTTGCAGCGATTTTGCTCCCAAACAGGGTATCCTTTTCCACAAAAGTGCTCCCAGAGGGGTGTGTAGTTTTGAAATAATTGCTCTCGTACAGGATTTTGACAAGGAATTTGCAATTTTGCTATTGTTTTTTGCCAGTTTGCTCCCAGAAAGGGTAGTCAGTTTAAAAAAAAATGCTCCCAGACAGGGTGAAAATTTCAATATCTCAGAGGCACACCCCCAAACATTTTGAGATCAAGTGCCCCCCCCCCCGGGGAGGCACCCTTGCAAATATGTTAACGTATTTTTATTGCAAAACCTGCGTCTTGGCTCCCTAAACTAGGCCTTTCTAAAATCTAACTTTTATGTGCTAAGCGAATCACGAGGAAAGCTCAGTTATTCCTTAACCTATGGTCTTAAAATCTAAGAGCATGGTCTTAAAATCTAAGCTAGACACTAAGAAATGGGAATACAAAACCTTAGCAGTTCTTCTCCTTTTACTGTTCCAAAAAATTTGATAAAACATAGAGATATTCTTTGCGATGTCTTTCAATTCGTCGTATGAAGTACAGAAACAGACTAAAATATTCACAACATTTATACGACAAAATTGTAATAAAGTCTATGAACATTTCTCGAAGAACATATTACAACATTTATGATCTAAAACAACTAAGAATTTCCATATCTACTATGTAAAATACAGTTAAAACTCAAATAACTTTGCTAAGTTTACCAGACGTAAATAATTCGACTCAGATCCAAACCAACAAGTTAAACTACTTTTCGACAATTATTCAGCCTTATTCACCTTCACGAAAGTTAATAATAGTTCTACAAAAATTTCGTTATATCCTAATGGCTAGGCCAATACTATCTCGACGAGTTAAAGACCCATTGCTAACCATGATCCTTTGGGCGCCGAATGTAAGGCAACACAAACAGGACTTAGGCCAGAAACAACTTTCACATCATATGGAAGTCGAATTTAGGACCGCAAAGGATCATGGTTAGATATGGGTCTTTAAGTGTA
Source organism: Aurelia aurita (assembly GCA_004194415.1). NCBI lineage: Eukaryota > Metazoa > Cnidaria > Scyphozoa > Semaeostomeae > Ulmaridae > Aurelia > Aurelia aurita. The sequence goes on along the minus strand of REGM01000087.1, from coordinate 448,097 downwards.
TGAAACTACCGTAAATTACCAAAAATAAATCTGACGCTGGGCGTTCTTATGGAGCGAGGGTTATGCTTAAAAATCGATAACATTTTAAACATAAAAAGAACATTTGACAGGAGACCTTGCTTAGCAAGCAAATCAACAAATGGTGGTGTTTTCATAAAAAAGTTGGAAGTGAAACCAGGAGGAAGAACTTGACAGCGAACTGGGTGTGCGGAGATTCGGTCGAAATATTGTTAGCGTCTACATTTGGCCTACACTTGCGGTTCTTGAAAATATCGATTTTGAAAATTGGTTACCAATTCAAGGACGCAGAAATTTGTACCTTATAGTTCAAGGAGTTTCAGGCCGTCAGAACAGCTAAAGGATACCACGAGCCCTACTTTTTATGAGGCCTCGAAAAAACTGTTTCGCGTGTTTCTTCAAGAAAGCCACGATATTTTTGATCGAATCTAAGGCACCTTCGTAGCTTCCCTGGTCATTTCAAAAGCTACTTTAGATCTTCCTAGTCATTTCAGTACGTAGCAGATGACAACTTTCGGATTATCTGCAAGTTGCACAAACATTTTCTAGAAGTAGCAATTCTGAAGCACGGCCCCCAACGGCGGAAGAACCTTTATTTTGAGTTACAGCTCAAATTTTGCATCCAATAGGCACATTGAATTTTTCTAAAATTTTCAAGATTCAAAATCACTGCGGCACTGAAATTGGGAATAGCTAGAACATTTTACAGCATGTAGCCCATGTGTGGCATTTCCTACACCGAGTGAATTTATGGCCCTCGTGTCAACTCTGAAATACATCAGAATTAAGAAAGAGAGAAACAAGAATGTACTTGCTGTACTTGAAACTTTGAAAGACATTTTGTTAAATCTTCGCCAGTTATTTTCTGGATATATCTGACTTCAAGAAAGTAGATTCTGAACATGACGGTCCTTCTAAATTTAATTCAATTTCATCAAAGCATTCTCTGATTTGTGCAGATTTTCTAGTCACTTTGCTGCACTCACAGTTTCCTGAAAGGCCTCCAAACTCATTTCAAAACGGCGACTTCGGAGCCCTTCTTTTATAGGTGGAGCATTAACAAAAGATTACACAGAATTCATTCGCTTACAATTCCTAGTAGAGTTACGCAAACAAATACATATCCAGCTAGCATTAAGTTGCAAATTCATATAATCCTGATGACAACTACACATGCTCCCATCTAAAGCTGGTTTTCCACTTGGCGAATTTTTTCGGGTGAAGCGAACTTTTAAAAAACAAGCATTGAAATTTGATTTACGAGCCCCTATCTCTGGTTGTTTGCTTCAGCGAGAAAGTAAGCTTGATCTGTTTCTACTTTCACGCTCCAATTCTTTCTCATTCACGCGAAAATATTCGCCTAGTGGATAACCGCATGCCAAGGCAATTGAACTTTCATTAAAGTTGCATTTAGAGTCCAACTACTTTCAAATACAAACTGTGGCCATCTAATGAGGATCTAAGGTACAAGATGAGTTCTGGAACTTTCAGCATGGGTAACAAATCTTTATTGACTAAAAAAGAGACACGCCCTTTCAGATCGCGTAAAACAACAACAAACGCAAACTTAGGCCCATTTTGTTTTACTCATTTTCATCAACTTTTCGTCAGATTTCGAAAATTTCTAGCCTATCATTGTTTCAGGAAACTATTAGCAGTATAAAAACTCGATAGTTTGTCTCGTCATCTAATCTAAGATCTACAAGCTACATATATCAACAACTTTAATGTACTAGCAGGCAGCACTTTGATAACTTTCGCAGGTATTTCAGAACCAGTCAGATTGAAGAGTGTACAACTCCATATAAAACGTACAATATTGACTAAGTATTTGCTTTCGTTGGGAGCTTGCTTCAGACAGAACCTCGTGTCTTAACAGCTTATTCCACGAGAATATTCTCTTTTCAAAGCACTTCATTTCACCGAGTGCAATTCTGAACATTTTTTGTGCAAAATACTGCGAAACGACAATTTTTAGCGATTTTACTCCAACGTAATTTAGAATTCTCACAAATAGACGTTTCCTTGCACTTGGTAAAGATAGCTACATCTAGTGGGACACTCGTGAGCGATTGGTTGGAAGATCTCCTAGCGAACATGGGTCTAATTGTTGATGCTTTAAGAACTGTCTCTTCGCAAAGTAAACCGCGCGGGAGTTGGAAAATCCTCTAACATTGATTTCATGACGAACATGTAACTTTGGCCTATACTACAAAGTTCCCCCCCCCCCCCTCAAGAAAAAGTTGCTTCCCGTTTGTGTTGCTACTATGGAGCAACTATGATTTCAGTTGTCTCGATTTTAATACTTAGTACAGAAAAGGCCTCAAATAGATTTTAGACAACGTTTGTGTAAATCAGACTAGAAATTATAAACTTATGCGACGAAAAATTCAAATCAGAGGTTGCTCCAAAGTTAGTTGATTCTTTCGTTACCTGAATCATGGGTAGTTAGACACCGCAGTTGTACTTACATTGCCTTCATGATAAGAGTGATTCTGTTTCCTATTCTTGTGTCAGCCGCAATTTTGAAAGTTCTGTTGTTAAGGAGGTTCCGTTAATTTCCTCCGCAGAAGCATATTAGTTGCGGCGCTCCTCCATGAAAGCACACATGCAGTGTCTAACCTCCCATGCCTGAATGTCAAAATTAACCAAATATTGAGTGCGAAATTCTCTTCACACTCAAACCCAAATTTTAAAGCAATGTAGTCAAATTTTAACCGTCTGCTTATCAAAAGTGAGAAACATGGAATGGCAACTCCTCAACAGCAACTACACGCGAACGGGGAACACATTCTCTGGGACACCCTACGGAGCATACAATACTAGTAAGTTGTATTTTGATGTAAATGTAACTATAATTGGCGAATGCATACACAAAATGACTGAAAACCAATTTGTTCTACCGGTTGAGTCAAAACATCTTAGACCTTTGCCACACAGCACAGTCCTGGATTAACACCAATTTCAGCATACTATGACACAGTTTAAGGGGAAAGGCTACATTAGATGTACAAATATATTTTAATAAAATTGTTCATGCCGTTTCAAAATTATGCGAGATTTTGCTTGGAAGCTATTTCTCAGAAGCTTGAAAAGGGAATAAATAAGTCGACAAATTTTCGGCAAAAGCCTAAAGATATTTGACTCAGCCAATATATCTATTCACGCAGATGCGAAGTAAAGTTTTGCTTCTAAGAATCCAACATAATTAAAATGAGAACAGTAGTCAATAATAAATGTAAAGTTATGAATAAGATCCAAATAATTACCGATAAAGCTTTTCACTTGTCATGGTTTCGGGCTGAGTCAAAACACTGGTCTCCTCGGTGCATATCCTTGTGGCATCCTGGGCCTAAGCGGTGGCCGAAATCTGTGTCTCTGTTGTTGTTGTTGGAATCCGGTTGGCCGCCCCATTCTCATTGGCCGCGGACCGCGATGGAAAGTATTTGGTTCGTGATGCCTAAACCTATTCCGCTGTGGATGCATTAATCCACCGCGCGGAATAGGCGGACGAATGTTCTTCTGGTTTGGTTGGAATCCTTGAAAATCTTCTTGTCTTTCCTGCCCTTCGAATTCTCCGTTAATAGAATTATCGTCGTTATCGATTGTTTTGATTACAGTTAAATTGGGTTTATTTCCTTCTGAGAAATCTATTGCTTCATCTTGACTATAGTCAGGAACATCCTGCTCAAAGTTCTGAAAACGCTTATTCCTATCCTGGGGCATTGGACTCCTCGAGGATAAACGATGCCTTTGCTCCACATTTTGGCCTGGCCTTGAATCAAAAGTTTGGTTAGTTTCTGTTTCTGGATCCTCTTCCGAACCTTGTCTTCCTGTACTGGGCTTTGACATATCCTGTCTCTCAAAGTCTGGTTGAAAGTTGGGGCGAAACGGGGATACTGGGTTTCTCTGTCGATTAAAAGGCGGTCCTTCACCGAACTGGTCCGGTCTTTGATGACGTAGCCCTGGTCGGTTTGGACGAAAAGGAGGACGCTCTGGGTGATGCATCGGACTCTCATGTCTTGGAGACTGGCTGTCGTGCCAAAGAGGGGGCCTCATTGAAGACTGTTCTGGACTATTTTGCTGTGGTCTCAGGAAACGTAGATTCGAAACCATTTGTGCTTCTACGGGCCTAAATCTTCCACTGCCAGTGGGTGCGGGCATTCTTAACCTTGGTTCTATTGGCGATTGCTGTGGAGATGGTAACAACCCTTCTCCGGGGTTAAACTGATCTTGTTCTTGCATAGTTTGCTGGCGTTCCGGGTGCATGACATGTTGATTCGCGTGCTGATTTCCTTGCATCTGAAGATGGTCTCCTTGCATCATTTGCGGTTGCTCGACAATCTGTTGATCTCTGAATCCCCCCTGCTCTATATTCTGTTCTCTAGATTGATCTGCTTGAAAACTCGGTGGGAAAGTAGGTCTCATATCCACTGAGACGGGGATATTTGGGCTAATGGTCAAAGGACCTTGTGATGTCATCATTGGCATACTACTAAGCCCTCCTTGTTGCATGGCTTGTTGTTGTAACTGCATGTGACTGAACTGACTGCTTTGTTGGAAATTTGGATCCATCATCTGGGATTGCTGATTCTGTGTCATGTTCTTAAACTGATCCATCTCTGGGGTTGGGGATCTTAGAGAATCAAATACAAAGCCTTGTTGGTTCTGCAAGGTTACTTCTGGTGTCCACTGCTGGGAATTTGCAAGACTCATGGCGGGATTTAACATCTGTTGGTTAAACTGTGGATTTAGAATCTGCTGACCATCAAACGATTGTTGATGTTGGAGGAATACAGTATTTTGGGCAGTAAACTGCGCATTAGCATCTTGTTGAACTATATCAGTATTGCCTTTGCTTACTTCTCCCCCAGGTGCATCAGTTGCAACATTATCTCTTCTTTGCAACTGGGATTGGCTTTCTTGAGCTTCGCTTGTCTGCTCGGCTCTATTCTGCCGTCTTTGGTCAAATATAGTGCTCGGTTTATCAATCTCTTCGTCTTTGGTGCTGTCAGAACTATTTGATTTACTTCGGTCTCTCTCTCCAGCTTCTTGCCTGCTTTCAGCACCATCATCAAACGATTCTGAGAGACTTTGCAAGCGAGAAACTTTAGGACTCTTCATGTATGAATCAACCGAAGCGTCATCGTACGAATCAATAGAAAATTGCCGCTGAGTATCTGATTTCTCAGTTGAATGTGAGCGTTTCTCTTTACTACGTCCTCTTGATTTTCGGCGGTGATGCGACTTCTTTGAGCTGTGGCCGGATTCATGACGTTCTGACGATCCCTCTCTGTGCTCTGATGAATGATGACGGTCAACTGACCGACGCTTGCTGGTACTACTTCGTCTATGCTTGCCATGGTCCCTTGACCGATGCTCTTTATCCTTCTCCCCAGAATATGACTTATCCTTTTCAGAGGAGCCCTTCTTTGATTTGCCTCCCTTGTTGAGCAGCTGACTGAGTATATCGATTGGTCTCACTGATTTATCCAAAGATTCGTCTAATGTAGGTGTAGTTGATGCTCCTACAGATACTTGAGGCAGCACCCCAGACACAGGCAACTGCATTGCTATCTCAGGCTGTCCTAATGCAATCCCTCCAACTTGCATACCCCCCACTTGCATGCCAAGCTGGCCTAGCAGATTGCTTGCTTGAGCGAGCTGCCCGAGAGGGTTGCCCATTGCTGCTTGATCACCTAAGAATGCTTGCGTCTGTGGATCAAAGCTTAGCTGTTGCCCTGGATTTAATAGATTCGGAAAGCCTTGCATCATCGGTGGTGGTGGTAAGTCTTGAATGCCAGCTGGCTGGAAGCCTTGAAGTGAATCAAGCTGTATTGGCGCTTGGTTTGTTAACAATGCCCAGTTATCCTGGCCTACTGTCACGAGCTGATCTCCTATAATCATCTGCCCATCAGGTAAAACGGTTGGAAGCACTTGCGTAGATTGAAGGATATTTGTCATATTACCTTGATGTTGGGTTCCCAGTTGATTAGGGAACGAGTTGTTCTGGCTATTGTCCTTTTCAAGCACGAGGTCTTCTGGGGTGCCTTCCGGTGATGGGACAGAGTCTTCGGATATTGGTGACACAGCTTCGTTGTTGAGGAACGACCGAGTGGTTTCCTTTACAGCAATATTGCTCTTCTTCTTGGAACGCATACTTGAAGTGTTCAACTGCATCACGTTTGAATTGGTGCTGATTCCAGCAATCGCATTACCTGAAGAAAAATGAAGTAAAAGGGTCTTCACCTGAAGGAAATTTTGTCCGAATTGTTATACAAATTTGAATGTAATCAAATTTTTAGTTGATTGTTCTTGGTTTGGAAATTGTTTGGAAATGTTCAATGGTTTGGAAATTGAACAGGACCATGATTTCTAACATTATAAAGCAAAGGAAGAACGTTAAGACACATTTTTCAAACATCGAAGTTTCTTTCACCTGTCAGTACGGAAAATTAAAGTTGACGTTGTATTTAATTCTTTGCAATTGCTTCGACAGAGCAAAACAGTTTTAAATTGAACAACTTGTGCCTTTAGCATTGACAAAGTATTTGGCATGGGAGCCTTTATTGCAAAATCAAAATTTTAAGAAAAAGTAAAATTATCATATTATAATTACATAATTATCACAACTACAAATTAATCGGATCCTATCTCGCCTGTGAGAAGTTGAATATTCATATCTCGCCTCAATAAGACTTTCAGCGATATAGCTATGCTCTAACCCTCGTCGGCCTCACTAGCGCTAAGCGCTGGGATCGCACAAGTAGCTAAGCACTAACCGAGTCTGCAAACCCCAGGCCATGCCATGCCATGACGCTGATGTGGTGAGGGTGGGGCTAGAGCCCTGCCCATCTAAACTATTCTGGCTGCAAAGTCCGAGGATTACACCATTTGCGCCAGAACACTTTCAAAAGGTAGTACCAATCGAACTTTTCACCACACTAAGTCAAAGTATCACCTTGTGCTATTTTCGATAGGACATCTCATTAAAACCACTTTAAAGTGAGCTTTTGAAGTTAAATTTGCAGATTATATTTGCTGGTGAGGGAGCGACTGCTCTCCTTGAAGGAAACAGTTCGATGCTATAACATACTTCCAGGTTCTGTGGTATCAGATCATTTTAATTGAAACAAAAACTGCATCCCAGTTAATCAGGGCTAGACGCTTAAAATCAAACTTTGAGTAGCATCAAGGTATTTAATAGCCTTTGTACACGTTGCCAATTGTTTTAAGGTATTCTAAATCTTCAATGTATTCCAGATATTTTGCAAAAAATTTCATAATTTTCTTTTCATGAGCCATATTCACGAATCACTCATATTGAAAGGATAGCAAAGCAAAACATTTTCGGAAAGACACTTCGGACAAAAAGTTTCGGACACTTTCTGAAGAGTCGGAAGCAACTTCCTTCTTTACAGCTCACTGATAAAATCTTTTGCTTTGAAATAATTTATATTTGAATTAACCTAATTTTAACCAAATATCGCAACTGAATGCTTCAAATCCAAGCATCATGACCAAAAAATATAATCACAAAATTTTCGGACGCTTTTAAAGGCAATTCGGACACAGAGCCGTCCGAAACTTTTGGGTTTCAATGTGCCCTATTACCCAACAAAACAGTAAGCCCCCTCTAATAAAAACCTATATGAGCTTGCCTGGCTTTCAAAATTTTCGTAGTTAATAACAATTAGTTGCAATGTTCTCATGCAAAAGTGACGAAAGATAAATTTTCCGCCAATTCTCGTTAGACATTATTGATTACGTTTTACGTTTGCGTATAATTTGGTGTGGATTTTTAAACTGTCTTCGCAGGGTACCACGCACTTTGAGGCTACTTACTGAATTTTTCTGTTGTTCTTTTAATAAACTCGTGGGCTTATAAACGGTATGAAAGTGCTATCAAAACTTTGTTCAGAGCACATATTCTACTTACCATCAGCTAAGCTGAACGTCTGTAATTTTCCATCAATCATTATTCCCATGGGTTGAAGCGGCATTGACATCTCATTCTGCCCGACAATATTCTTAAACACATCTTCTGGATTCGGAATATTGATATTAGACGAATTCTGTCCATCGCTGTTCTCTAAAGATTGCTGTGAACCATCTGCTGAATCTTTTCCTGGATCGTTGGGGTCGTACAGTACACTGCTTGGGTCATACAGAGGTCCATCAGGGGTGCCACCATCCGAATCACTGCCGAGATCCATGTCTAATACATCCAGCTTGTCAACTGTAGGATCTTCAGGTCTATACATTTCGTCTTTCTTCTTCTCGGCTAATGACTTTAAACCAGATTGCAGCAGATCCCCGATCGGCTGAAATTCACTTGGTTCGTCAGCATCTGAAATTGGTTCTAGTTCATATTCGTGTTTCGTGTTTTTCTGCTCTTCTTTCTCTTTTTGTTCTTTCTCCCATTTCGTTTTTAATTTCTTCACTTTAGATTCTACTTTTCGCTTCATGGATGTCAGCCTGCTACCAAATGTTTTGTATGCCTGTAAAAGACATGAGACAATCTAAATGAAAGAACGTTCGAGCCAGAAAATTTAACACTTATTTCTTAACTTTATATGAGTCTTTGTTTGAACGTGCAAAGCTAGATCATTGCAATGATTATAGTGATTCTCACCAAAGGTACATTTAAGAAGGAATAATTTCTATTGAACTTCATGGGTGGAATTGCGCTGTTCGTAGTGTGCGGAAGTGCCATTTTTAATGAATAATTTTTCTAAAAATTACGGAATTATGGCTATGTTCAAGGTACATTTTTCAGAAATAAAAGAAATGAAGATTTTTTATGCTGAGCAGAGTTATAGTCAAATTTTTAGCGGGTTGCGGAATTATGATCCTACATCTTCTCAGAAAATTTGTGAAAATATTTTCTCAGGCAAAATGGCATATGCCTGTTAAATGAAAGGTTTTGAAGCTACCTTCAAGCGTTAATTTATCTTAACTGAAATGATAGTAATCTGAAGTCAATTTGATACGTGGGTTTAGTAAAGAAAGGTCAACTTACATGAACAATAACTTTGGCTTCTTCGTAGGCAGCATCGTAATAATTTTCACTATGATGCAACATGTCTATCAACACTCTTTTATCATTTATACATTTGCTCAATGTGTTGCAATAAACATCTAATTTCTCGTTTGAATCTTCGAATTCTTTTACAAATCTATTAACACCAGAGCGATCTGAAATTGAAAAAGAGCATGAAAAATATAACTACTGAGTGGACAGATGTATCTAATGCTTGGAAAACCACACTCTAAAAGCACCGTTAAAATCCTTTAGCATACTGAGATTCACAATTAAACTTTTGAGATTTTATTGTTTAACTTTAGCATTCTTTTCTTCGTGAAATCATTAGCAAAAAAAAACAATACTTCGATTTTCGATTTACAACAAAAACTGTCAAAAATCAAAATAAAATGTATCATAGGAGCATGACACAAAAAGTCTTTCTTTCTGCTTAGAGGTTGTGCAAGTATGATTTTTCAAACAGTGAATGTTTTTAATAACCTGATAAATACAAAGATTTTATACATAGTAAGCAGTAAATTACTTCATCTTGGTAATTTAGTGAGTAATGTTAAATATTCTTTGGTTGGATAGGCTAACATTGATACAAAACAATTTTTGTATATCGACCATGCCAGACAGAAATGTGAACCAAAACATTTTCACATTTACAGCCTTTAGAATAATGACAACAAAGACCTATGAAGGAACAACAAATGGCCCCATTTCTGCTTGATACTTGCAAATGAAGAACACAAACTATATTTACCTTTGACTTGCTTCACAGCCTCTAAATCAGATGCATCAACTTTGAGAGAGGCCATTTGACTGTCATGTGTGCTGATTTCACTCTCAATCTCTTTCATGCTGACTATCATGTTCATCACAGTTGACATCTAAGAATGAAGCAGAATTGCTAGTCATTTCCATATTCATAGTTATAAACACTTACATTAAAGGGTCTGTTTCATCCAGCATGCCTTCCACGTGCCATCTGTTAGTTGGCCTTTGTTGTCGCCATTTTCATGGCCCATGAAAATGGCGACAACAAAGGCCAATCAAGAGATGGCACGTGCAAGGCATGCTGGATGAAACAGACCCTTTAAAGGGATGTCATCAGCTTCCTTGCAAAACAGCCTTCTGTTGTATTTGCACAAAAATAGAGCATAAATTATTTTATGAAAATAACCACAAACAGTAAATGTAACACATTTGACTCACAACACTGATAAACCAATCAACTTGGCCAAGTGAAAATACTTGGATTGTGATCCACTGCAACATGATAACATTTGTAATTAGAATCATTCCCTCTATCTTCATATCTGCAGAATTTTAAGCTTTAAATATGTTAATCTTAGAAAGACATTTATATAACAAAATTACCAGAACTTTATCAAATTGTCCAAAGCTTTGTTTTACGAGTGACCGCTTCAATAAGATGGTGACTAGGCTAAAAGCACTATAATTTCTTGCACAAGGCATAAACTAGGACCAGATTTTGAAACTATGTATTTTTTTCATGCCGGGTGCATAAAAAAAAATGCATGCATTTGAAAATTCATTTTATGGAGAATATATACTTGATAAATTTGACTGAATCAAAGTTTGGTTGATAGCTGAGAGGCTGGATTATCTTTTTTATTTTTCTTTTATTTTTCTGATTACTGGAAATATACAGTAGGTATATTTGAATTCATCAATTTATCAGCCATCCATATAATAAATTTTCAAATGCATGAAGTTCCTTTTGGTGCACTCGGTATAAATTCTAATAGTAACAAACCTTAAAATCTGGAGGCAATGGCTTCACTGGGGTCTTTGGCTTTGCTGGCTTCTCAGGTTTCTCAACTATCTTTTCTTCCTTCCTTCCAACTGTCTTATCTTTTCTTTCTATCGATTCTGATGATTTTGATGGTTTCTCTTTCTTTCCTCCAGCTAAGGGAAAACAAAATATTTTACGGTCTCTTGTAGGACAGTAACCCATAGTTTACATCACCTGGAATAACTCTATAAGAATAAACTATGCAGACCTAAAATGCAATTAAAATATTCAGCATTCTAACAAATTTGCAAGAATTAAAAGTTTTAAAAATCTAAAAATTCTGCTTAAAGAAGCAAAGCAAGAGCCCTTGCTTGATTAAAAATTGTGCAAGAAATCTCGTTGTGTAATAGTTCTTGCTAATGTATGCAGCAAGAATTGGTTCTGTTTGGACAAGACTTTGACTTAGAGACAGTATTTCACTCACAAGAGACAGTAATTCTTTCAACACAATTCATTCTAAAAGAGCAAAAAGTGTTTTCGGACTTCAATACACAATATACATTTGTGAATGAACTTACTATGCAAAGCGCGAAGCTTTTCAACAAACTCTTTTTCATAAACTCTTCTTTCTTCCCAAATCTTCAGCACTCTTTCGACTTGACTGTTCACTTTCTTGTCACTACAATAAAGCAGTTAAGTTAGATGTACTGTAAGAATTCTGTTTGACAAAAGCAATATATATATATATAAATATTTCGTTACAAAATGAATTGATCAGCAAGAAGATACACAAATAATGCCCAACATATATTTCAAAGAACATTGAGGAAATTTGAAGCTAAAGCAAGAGGGACTAACAGTTTGACAGGTGAACTTGAGCACTAATATGCCCTAGCAGTTTTATGTGGTATATACATTTGACTCAGTTTTGTACTAATGAAATTTCCATCAATTATTTTTTCTTGGGACTGCATCAATTTTAAGATTTCATGGTATGCACATTTTACTTAATACAGAGTGCTACTGTCAAAACTGTGGATATATCTAAGAGTTTCCTTTGTAAATTTTAGAAGAAAGGAATATTTTTGTTAGTTTATAAAATATATATATTTCTTCAAACACCTGTTTTAGTAGGTTTTAAGAAAAATCATCTGGAACTGTAAAAAACTGAATACACTTACTTCAAGTGATTAATTGTCTCTTTCAAAGCCTTGCCAAAGAACATCACAAAATCCTTAGACTTCTTTCTGCTGTTCTGGACAACATCATTTGCCAAATAGAACAAGACAAGCTTCCTATCAATTTTGGCTGCAAAGAAAAAGAAAGATTTTAACAAGAGTATACATTACCTTTTTGAATACAAAGCCAGCAAGGTTCCCCCTTCTGGGCTGCCTATGCAGAGAAACAACTCAATGTAGTGTTATACAGGCCATATATAAAAGTGATCAACAGAAATTTTAATAAACTGATTCATGAATTTTTGGAGACACAAAATGGATTAGAGGATTACTAAGATTTTCAATGATTTATACAAACTAATCAGCCATGTTTTGTGCTACATTCAGCTCTTCTGTGCAAGATTGTAAACCTCCATTCATAGCTCACAACCGCAATGGGTAGTTGTGACTTATATTGAATGAAAAACAAATGGCCTGTTTTGATTTTTCTGACTTAAGAAATAGCTAGCTCAATTTACATAAGATGTATATTGCTTGCAAGTATGCATAGAACAAATGATGCAGGTTTTCCAGACTGGCCCCCTGTGCTAAAATGCATCATTTGATCTTCCTTTGATGCAAGCAAAAATAATTGATAGATGCAACTTGCAAGTGGCACTGACACTGCTGCAAAGGTAAGACAAATAACTATGGGCCATTTCTAGGGAGAACAGTTTACTACAGAAGCAAGCAGTCATGCAGCAGCAAGTATTCCTCATGGAAAATGTGTCAGTAGTGTTATGTCAAAGATCTTTTGTGGGCGACGCCAGACTGGAAACATTGCTGCGCGCACACAAAATCTTCTGTTTGCAATTTGAAGTTCTGGTGTGCAATTATTTACCATATTATTTCACTATATGACTGTTAACGCACCATATATCTAAGGCACCCAAATGTTCTATGCACAGCAAACAAATTTGTGAGAGTTGAATTTCTATTGCAAGATTCCTCTGCCCTTTGTGTTTTTCATGCGAGTGCAAGAGCATTAAAATTTTGGCGTCAATTTCTTTTGGTGCCAAAAACAAACTTCCTAGTATTGTGCAGAGGCTGGGGGGTGAATGAAAGTTTCCAACCCTTATGCAACTGCAACACTCTGGAAAAATATGTGAAAATAGAAATTGGATGTTGGCCCAAGTGAATTCCAAATCAGATCAAATTTGCTGTATGAAAATTTATTGCATGGGAGAAAATGACCGCTGTTTTATATCAACAAAGTTGGATGTTCAACCTATTTTTTTAGGCCAAGTAAGTTGCAAGCCAATGTCAATGAATTTGATTTTTTAAATCTCGATTTATTTTTATCTCATCTCAATCACTTTTATCCTTTTAAATAATTGCTTCAGCAAATCTGGTTGGATGCACACTATTCGATCCCTAAAGATTGCAATGCAATATGGAAAGACCTGCGAATCAAACAACCGGTTGACTATGCGTGCACGGTGCAGTCAAATAAGGCTCTCCTCTCTCGGCTTGCTCACTCAGCTATCCCCTGTTTCTTTTGCGACATGCCAAAATGATTGATGAATTTCCGATACATTACCTTTCTTCATCATATCAACCCACACACCAAGAACATCTTTAATGTTTTGTTTATGATGTATGATCCATAATGACACTGTTTGCACACTCGTTTGCGATAAATCCATTCCATTGAGTTTCTTCTCAAAAGCCTTCGCCTTGAAAGTCGCCATCTTGTATGGCAGATGATAGCGCCGTGCACGTGCTGCGCATGCGCTGAGATTAATGCCACAACAGGGAACGGAGGACAGCTGGAGGGTGGACTTGCAGCTGGAGGGGGAAGGAGACAAAAAATGTATATTTCCCTTTCAAATTCCAAAATTAGCTAAAAGTCCGTTTAGTTTGTTGGCATTTTTTCCTTGGCCAGAGTTGTCAGAGGGATTCCCCCCCTCCCTATACTTTGGCTTGACCAAAAGAACAAGAAATGTTTTTTGGGAAATTTGATACTTTTCAAGTTTTTACTTTGACTGAATTTAAATTGAACAATAGACCTTTTAGCTATCCTAAAAAAGAGTTTGAATCGAACGATATTTTTTACATTTTTGTAGAATTTTCGAATTTTCACAAAAGAGATAGAAGCTCCAACGCCACTCAGTCGAACCTTTCGTATGAAAATGTATAAAAATATCGCTCGATCCAGACTCTTTTGTAGAATAGCTAAAGCTAAAAGGTCCATTGATTTCTTTAGGAACTCCTTAATTTTGAATGAGACCAGGGCCGTCGAGAGCCAGCTCGGGCCCTGGAGTGATTTATTGAATCGGGCCCTAAGTGGGGGTTTGGGGGCGAAGCCCCCAAGAAAATTTTCCGCGACCACACCCTAATAAAGGAATAATAGTTTTAAAAAATTGCTTAAACTTTTCCATGTCATGGTTATGCGAAGAAAATAGTATTGATGAATCAGGAACATCGTTTGCATAGGCGCAGGAGGCAAGAGTCTAGGTGGCGACAGCCACCAACGTTTGAAAAATTTATAAAAATCGGCCATATTCGGGCAAAAATCCACCTTAAGGGGGGNGGACACATTTACTTTTACATGTGAGATTCTGGGGAAATTCATGATTGCTAAAACAAAAGGAATGACAGCAAAAATCTGTGATGGTTATTTCTCTGCCTAATATATACTTTCCCAAATTTACGGAACACTGATCAAGCATTTAACATGGCTATCTGAAAGCACGTCTTAATGTTGTTGCAGAACAACACAAAAGTTAATTTATCCTTTGTCTCCATGTTTGCTGCTATTCAGATGATTGGTCAATTTAACATTAGGGGGATACCTACTGATTCGTGATATCCCCAGAAGGGCCACCTTAACCTCGTTTTCAAACTCATGTGAACTTTCAAAAATGGTGGACGCAAATTTTCATTGAAGCAGCAAGAAGCGAGACTTTCCCCAAGGTATACAATTCAGGTAAGTGTTTCAAAGCCTCCAAAAAATATCTTCATCTTTATTGATATGTTCTTTATACACCCATGAAGAATTTCTTTGTTTTTATCAACTACAGTACTATTTATGGCCTAATTTTGTTGTGTTGTTGCACAACAACATCAAGAAGAAAGGGAGTAAAAACTCACCTTATCAACTGTAAAGCATGGCATGTATGAAACAGAAAATACCAATTTTTGATAAGTTTAATACTTGGAAAGTGTTTTGCATCAATCTCTCATATATTTATAGGGGTATAAAGGGGGCCTCAGATAGATGGAGCACAATTTTATAGGGCAGAAACTGCAAATTGAAGGGTAATAGAAATAGGAAAGTAGGAAATGTAAGCCATTTTTTACAGGGCAAGAGGGGCCATTGACCCTCTTCCCCTGCATTCTTGAACTGCGAAGAACTAGAATTAGTGTATTTGTCATATTTCCAGCTGTCTAAAAACTAAATCCAGCTTCATTTTCCTTCTACAGGATGCCTTTTTCAGTTAGAAGTTTTTACAAGACCAAGATTTCAACTTCTGGAGTAAGAAGAGAATTGGAGCAACAGGCTGTTTTTATTCCAGATGCTCAACTGAGTGATACAGAGGATCTAGAAGAGGAGGATGACGCTGAGATGCCTGATGTTGCAGAAGAGGCTTTCATACCAAATATTGATTCATTTGAAGTTTTGGAAACTGGACCTGAAGACAGGGAAAGCTGTTCAGATGAGTCAGGTGAAGAAAATATAACCAATGAATCAACAGAGGGTAGCACAAAAACAAAGAAGAAAGTAGCTAAGCAAACGAATGGGGAAGGAATGAGAAGAAAATGTAATCGACGTTGGCGAAAAAAGGAGCCAGCACAAGTTAATTCAACATTCTTGGGTCCGTCATTTCCAGTTCCTCCTGAAGAAGAGCAGACACCACTTCAGTACTTCCTCAAATTTTTTGACAGGCAAATCATTTCTCATGTTGTTGGGCAGACAAACCTATACTCTGTGCAAGTCATGGGTTCTTGTGTTGGCACCACCCATAATGAAATGGAGCAGTTCTTTGGCATTCTCGTTCTCATGGGTATTATCAAATACCCACAGTATCGTATGTATTGGAGTCCTGGAACAAGAATTCCAGCAGTAGCAGATGTAATGCCTTTGGCAAGGTTTGAAAAGCTCAAGCGCTTTTTTCATGTAAACAATAATGCGGAAATGCCAAAGCAAGGTGATGAAAATTTTGACAAACTTTACAAAGTTCGCCCCATGATTGAAAGCCTTCTGTCAAACTGTAGAGATGTCAGTCCTGAAGAGTCCCATTCAGTGGATGAGCAGATGATTCCAACCAAAGCACGATCTTCCCTTCGTCAATATCTGCCAAAAAAGCCACATAAGTGGGGATTGAAGGTTTGGGCAAGATGTGGCGTAAGTGGAATGTTGTATGATTTTGAAGTCTACACTGGGAAGCAGGCAGATAACAAAGAATTTGGAAAGGTGGGATCAGTTGTCACCAGGCTTGTTGAGCATTTGCCAAAGCATGTTGGACATAAAGTCTATTTTGACAATCTGTTCACGAGTTTGAATCTTGTGCAACACTTAAAAAGTGAAGGAATCTGGTCTCTTGGTACCGTTCGCTCTAATCGCCTTGAAGGTGCTGACAAGTTGTTGAAAAGTAAGAAAGATTTGGAGAGTGCGGGGCGTGGCTCATCTGATCATTGTGTTGATGCAAATTCGAATATCATGGTGCTGCGTTGGCTTGATAATGGCCTTGTTCAAATGGTGTCATCATTCGTTGGTAATGAGGAAGGAGGAACTGTAAAGCGTTGGAGTGCCAAAGACAAAGCAAAGATTGATGTGCCTTGTCCACTCATTGTCATAAGATATAACAAGCACATGGGTGGTGTTGATCTCTGCGATATGCTTATGTCCCTCTATCGAATCAAGCTTGGGACAAGAAAATGGTACATGCACATTGTGTATTACTGCATAGGAGTTTCTATTGTCAATGGCTGGTTATTATACAGAAGACACTGTGAGCAAAAAGGAATTGAAGAAAAGGACGTTTTGAGCTTACTCAAGTTTCAAACAATGATTGCTAATGGCCTCCTTGCTTCAGGGAAGGAAACATCAAGCCGCAAAAGAGGAAGACCCTCTTCAAGCCCAAGCAGCTCCTCCCTCCCAAAGAGGAAAAAGCACCACTCGGCAGCAGTGGCCATACCAGATAATGATGTTCGACTCGACAAAGTGGATCATTTCCCATTATTTACCGAAAGTCAGCAGAGATGCCGCTTGTGCAGCACAGGATACACACACATCAAGTGCTGTAAATGTAAAGTTGCATTGTGCCTCATGAAAAATCGCAACTGTTTTCTTGACTTTCACACAAACTGAGGAGAACTTTGGGACATTTTGAGCACTCTCTAACATTCAGTTTTGTTAGTTATGATATTGAATAGGGCATACTGTGTTGGAAATGGTTATTTTGATAAAATCAGTTTTTTCATCTCCTAGTCCTGACAATGGAAGATTGAGGAGGTTGAGAATTACTTCAAACAAAATTATGTCTTGTTTTGGATTAAAATTCATTACATTTTAGTCAATGAATTGATGTTTACCATGCCCATAATTTGAAAACCATGCCCATTTTGGCTGTTGATTTGATTTATTAAGCTGCATNTTAACACTGCGAGATCTGTAAGCCTGTCCTGAGTCATTGTACTTCGCATAAAGTTTTTGATGAGCTTGAGCTTGCTGAAGGAACGCTCTGCAGATGCAGCTATCACTGTCAAAAGGTACAAAATGTTCTGAGAGCAGTGCAAACATTTCAAACTCAAAGTTAAACTTTTTTATTTGATTCCGAGTATTTGACCCTCACTTTTATGTGACAACTTTCAAAAGAGGGCATTGTCACGACACTTCTAAGGCAGATAGATTTTCATAAAAATGCGCTATAAAGAGATTTTATAACAATAATAAATTTTATGATCGAGATTTCTACGGGCCCCTTCGTGTCCCGGGCCCCGGACCTTTTACCCCCCTACCCCCCCCTCTCGACGCTCTTGAATGAGACACTGGTCCACTGGTCATAAAAATCAAGTCGAAATGAAAAATATGGGCTTGAAAGTGTTGAAATCTGAACCGGCCTGAAGCTGAACCCGTATGAAACTTTGCACTTGTTCTTTTATATCCCACAAAAAACAACCAGATAAGTTCTGAAAGACAATCAGCAAGAATACAATTTATTTGAAATTAGCGAATCATCGTCCAAAAGGGTCAAAAGGGAATGGGTCAGGTTTTTCGCAAAAAACAACAAAGGACTGATGTGAAAAGTGAAGATTGGTGGCGTAGCGTAGCTGTGGAGGAGAAATTGGTTACGAGGCTACACTTCCTGCTCCAAAAATTTCAAAGTGCACCAAATAAAGAAGAGAGGCAAAAGAAATGAGATGCACCCTTATGGATCAGCTGAGACACAACAATGACCAGCAAAGAATTGTTCAATGCAGATGAACATCCACACAGCAGATTCAACCCTCTACGTGGTGATTGGGTTCTCGTTTCTCCTCACAGGACGAAAAGACCCTGGCAAGGCAAAGTAGAGGAACAAAATGAGACAGAAATTGCAAAATATGACCCAAAAAATCCGCTTGGGCCTGGCAACACGAGATCAAATTGCTCTGTAAGATTTCTATGCTATTAGATGTGCTGTATTAGAGTGTATTTGTTGCTGTTTGCGAGGCTAAGTTGCTAAAAGTGTTGTTTTAAAATTTGCACAAGTTCAAGTGCAAAGCCACAATAATGAAAAAATATGAAACAATTTTATTTTGCTGACTCAAATTTAGATGTTTGAAATGAGGCTAACCAAAGAATTTTGTGTGGTCCCTCAGCAGATGATAGAAAGTGTCAAAATTTGTTGTGAAATATCTTCTACAGTACAAAATACAGCACCTAACCCATCCCCCATAATGTGTATGTACAGCCCAGCACACTGCTTTGGTTTAGCAGAATTGTTACCTGAGAGAAGTGGGCTAGGCTTCTCTGAGGGGCATACCACTCCACAAAAATCTTATATACGTCTTAGCAAAAATCCCTTTGTTTCCAAGAAAAATTCCTGAAAAATCCTCTTGTTTTAATAAATGTGGGGTACTTTTCCAATTCAGTGAATACACCCATCCAACATCTCCCCCTCCACTCCCCTTAATTTTGTCCCCAGCAAAATTTCAGTAGATGTACTAAAACCATTTGTCTTACACAGGTCAACCCAGATTACGATGGTGTATATGTGTTCAAAAATGACTTCCCAGCTTTACTAGAAGATGCTCCAGAAACAGGTATTGTTTTAAGGAAATCCATGTTCATGAAAAAAGGATTTTTCAATTTCTAAATGTTTCTGACATTGAATTGATATTTTTAGATTGTATAACTTATTTATAAAGATCTGTCTTTCCCTATTTTTTCACTTCTTTTAGGAAGCAATAGTCACCCTTTATTGCAATGCAGAGCAGAGAAAGGAACATGGTTTGTATATTTCATTGACATTGACAAAGATCTACAAAGATCAGAACTCATACAGTAGAATTCAACCATAAATTTAATTGAAAAACACTCATAAAACTTTTGTCAGTGAATTTCTACAACAAAGGTTAAGAAGTTGAAATTTAGTTTGGTTTGGTCTCATTTTTGCCTCACAGAGGGTAAGCACAGTTAAGATATTTCAATGGAATCCAAAATCCATTCGTAATTCTTTCTTCCCACAGTCAAGGGTGACGTCAGGGGATGGAATGGGGTGGACATGCCCAACCCACTTTCTCAGGTCAGTATTTATTCTCAAGCAAAAACGATGTAAAAGACATCAGGTATACCTTCTGGCAATCAATCTTATCCCTTGTCCACCCCATATTTTCAGGGCTGGCACCGCGCTGCCCCTGCCTACAGTTTATGATGATTTAAAGATATGAGCAAAATACTGTAAAAATCCAAAATCTGCATGAAACTAGTATTGCCTCACACAGATGATCCAAAAATCTCAGATGTCTCCTCTCTTACAGCAACTTTCTTTGACAATCTTTGCCAATTATTAAATCCAGATCTAAGGGGACTAAACCCTTCACCCTTATCCCCAATCACTGCCACTGCCATTGCTAACCATAACTATAATTTTTCCAGCAGAGTGATGTGCTTTCATCCTCATTCAGATGTTTCCCTTCCATTGATGACACACTCCGAGATAGAAGCTGTCATCGATGAATGGATGAAGCAACAGCAGGAATTAGGAGAGAAATATTCTTGGGTTCAGGTATTGCAGATGATTTTTATCTGATGTTTTTTGTAAATTAACTGATAATTCTTTATTTAGCTGTACATGACATCGATGGCTTAATGAGCTCAGCAAGAAATGGTATGATAAATTAATTAATTGATTGATTGATTGATTGATTGATTGATAGTTTATAGCTAATGTAGATTTATTTATTACAAGAAGAACAGTTATGGTAACTTAGATAAAATGATTGAACACAGATTGATTTGATGATTGCTCGATTTAATGGTTTGAAAAATGCTTGATTTAGCATCTTGATTGATTGGTTGGTTGATTGATTGATTGATTGATAAGTAAGTGAGTGAATGAATTATTGAGTGATTGATCAAGTGATGTAAAGATTTATTGATTTGTTGATTGATTTGTTGTTGATTGATTGATTGATTGATTGATCCATCCATTTATTGGTGGTATGATTGATTGATTGATTGATTGATTGATTTATTTATTGATTGATTGATTGATTGATTGATTGAGATATTAACAAAACAAGTGCATTAAATTTATTTACATTCCTTTCCAAATGGGAAAGAAATTGGTGCAGCCGTTAATGAGCCAATGAAATACTGCATTTTATTGTTTCAGATATTTGAAAACAAAGGCGACATCATGGGATGCTCTAACCCTCATCCACATTGTCAGGTATTTTCACATTAAAGTTTTGATTTACTAACGTTCTAACAAAGAGGATAACGCGTGCTGAAACACGTATTTATTTTTATAAGAAACTAAGAATTTGAGCCAGTACTGAAAGTTTCTTAGAATTATCAGATTTTCAGTTCTCAGAGTTTCTTACGAGTTTCTTAAAGGTTTGATAGCAATCTTCATGTTTACTACCTGTGCCCTCGTGAACATTTCGACGCAAGTTTTTGACGCCTTTCCAATGCTTAGACATTACTCAAGTACCTTTCCAGTAATATGATGCAGGAAACAAGTGAAAATAAAGTAAAAATATCCTAAGAATTCCCTTTATTGAAATAAATAGTTTCTTAAGTTATATTTTCCCAGTACTGGAGTTTCTTAACTTTTTGGCGATGTGAGAGTTTCTTATAAGCGGTTTCCTATAAAAGAAAATACGTGTACATTACTATAAGGCGAAACCGACGTTGGTGATCTTTTTCAGTCGTTTTTCAAGGTCTTCAGGGGCCTTTTCCGTAAAATCCCTCAATTTCCAGCAGGTAAAATTTAATTGAACATGGCATTTGCCGATGTTATTGCTTTAATATCCAGGGAGAAGTAACATCAGGGGTGGCGCCAGAGGAGGGCTAGGGAGGGACAGCCCCCCGGAAGCATCTAGCCCCCTCGTCGGAGGAAATTTTGGGTCATTGTCGGAGGAAATCTGGCAAAATGACGTACGAAAACAGCATTTTTTGCCATTTCAGCCCCCCTGTCGGAAGTTCCAGCCCCTCCGTCGGAAGATTCCTGGCGCCTTTCCTGAGTAACATTTCAAACGGGGATTGATTTTTACTCATCCGGTATAATACAAATATATTCATTTAGGACTTGGTAGAAGTATGACGCATCTTGAATCGATCAGTCCTTTAGGAGCTGCTGCAAAACGAATATTCTTTTTTCATCGTTAATCAGTACATTTTCATTGTTCTTACTAGCATGTCAGTTAGTACGATCCAAATTGAAATTAGCCATTGAGGGAGCTTATACTAAATACATTTTTTAAAGGTAATTGGCAGATTTAAAAGTGGCAAAGCCCAGGAGCCTGGGCATTTCTATTTTAGAGTTATTGTAATCGAAGATGCTTGCCTACATTCAAAAAAGAGACAACGTGGGTGCCTTTCTTTAGTCTATCTACTTGTATCTACTCCACTTGTATCTGTTGATTACTTTTAAATGTCCAATATAAAGACTCGACGTTTTATACCTCTCCCTCGTCCACTTTTGAGTCTTGAAGAAAGCAGAGAAAAACCAATAAAATCAAAATTTCTTTTCCTCTCCAAAAATGGGGTTATTCTCTTTAGAATCCGAAATATGGTAACCATGTAGCATCAATGTGGATCATATCGGCCTTTGCTTAACAGCCTCTCATTTGTTATTCATTTCCCCCTAGATTTGGTCAAGCTCAGCTTTACCAAACGAAGCCAGGATTGAGGTAGGGTTCTTTGTTATTGTTTTCGTTTCGTTCATTCAATTAGATTGCTTGCACATCTCTGCAAATTGTTTCAAAATGGATTTGCTTGCAAGTTGCAGCAAAGTGCCTGCATTTATTCAAAGAAAATTAGCCAGAAACATGGACTCAAGTATTCAGTCTAATTCTAATCACTTTATGCATTAATGTTTTTACTTTCTGCCATTAGCAATTGTTTGCATGCCTTTCAGGACGAAATGCAAAAGAGATACTTTGAATCAAATAGAAAACAATTGCTAGTGGAATATGTGGAGCTTGAACAGAGAGAAAAGGTAAGGCCTTTTGCAATTACCCTTGTATCCTGTGTTTTATATAACCCTTTGACCAAGAAAGTGAAACAGGAGGTCGAAAACAAAGAACGTAAAAAGGAGAGAGGTAGGGATGGGAGGAAGGGGGCAAATGAAGGAAGAAAGATTAGTAGAAGGAAGATTAGACAGGGAGAAGAAAGAACCAACTGGAGATCTTGTGTTGTGAGAGAAGTAGAAGAAAGAAAACGTAAAGTAGCAATCTCAATATCGAACTTCGTTGATTATGAGGACATGGATATCTAAGTAGTGTCATATCGATTTATTTTCATTTTAGTGCAGAATCGTGGTTGAAAATGAATCGTGGCTTGTTGTAGTTCCATACTGGTGAGTGAACTTAGAAGTACTTGTACTGTTTTGCCTGGATATACGGAAAAATGTATATATTTCTCTGATTGCCTGATTGATTAATTTATTGATTGATTGACTGATTGATTGATTGATTGAATTATTAACTGAATAGGTGCAGTTAGACTCCTACATATTCCCAGTTATGGCAACAACGACAACACTTTTTACACCTTTGTAGCGATAACTGCGACGATGTAATCAGTCTAAGATACAAGATTTAGGAGAATTACTAGTTTTCCTGCAAGCCAAAGTTAATGCCCACTGGCCTTCGACAGGGTGGATAGGTACAATTTTATTTTCCTTTTTGATTGATCAATCGATCGATTGATTTATTGATTCATTTATTAACTTATTATTGATTGTTTCGTTCATTCGTGCATTCATTGCTCGATGTTTACGTTTATTTTTTTCAGGGCTACGTGGCCATATGAGACTCTTTTGCTGCCAAAAACGCATACAGTTCGTCTGACTGACCTTAATGAAACGCAGAAGCAAGGTAAGGCGCCAAATGTAGTGCTTGTCAATATGTGTCTGGAGATTAGTCTTTTTATTTTATTTAGTTAGATTATTAAAAAACTGTAAAAATATTTATTTATGTATTATATATTCATCGATTTAGATTAGTTTACTTTGTACATTTGTATATAGTAAGCTAGATATTGTAAATAATNATCTTTTGCACGTTCTGCTGTGTTTTATCACAAGACAGTCATACTCTATTGTATACCGGGTGTCCCAAAAAAAGTATACAGATTTGGTTGGGTCCAGCGATGGGAATTTAGCTTTAATCAATGGCTAATCACTCTCAAAATGTTCCTCTGTAGTTAACTTGAACATTGATACCTCGTTTGTTGGTATTGGTGCTTTGAGAGCAGACATATCAATCTTGAAAGCTCAAATTTGTACCCACGTGCAAACCAGAGCTTTGGCCTTTTGGCCTAAGCAAATTCTTAAAGCACATCACAATTGAAAACTGAAATCAAAGAAAAATCAAGAAATTGCCCAATGGATGATTAGGGGATGACTTCTGGCAAACAGAATATAATAAGATCTAACATTCTTCAAATTTTATCAAGGCTATCGCTGATTTATTCGCTGTGCCTCATGAATTTGTTTAGGCCAAAAGGCCAAAGCTCTGGTTTGCACGTGGATGTAAATTTTAGCTTTCGAGGTTAATATGTCTGCTTTCAAATCACCAATACCAACAAAAGAGGTATCCATGTTCAAGTTAACTATCGAGAAACATTTTGAGAGCAATTAGCCATCGATTAAAGCTAAATTCACATCGCTGGAGCCAACCAAATCCGTACACTTTTTTTTGGGACACCCGGTACATATTGCTAGCATAGGTTCCAAATCTTTAAAAAGGTCGGTGTAAATTCTTTGACCTATTTCTTTGAATTGACTGGCTTGAAAGAAACTTTAGCTACTTTCCTATAATTCTACCGTTGGACTTTTCTGAAATCTTCAATATTTTCAGAATTAGAGGGTTTTTCTTCTTCTTCAAGAATTCAAGAAAAAGTTTTGAAAAAAATTAAAACCATCGTAATTTCTAAACTTTTGAAGAAACACAGAAAAATTTTCAAGGAAACCATAGTTTATGAATGTCTACAAAATGGTATCCAGCATAAGTCTTTCAATCTTCTGGTTTACGAATTAGACATTTAATCAAAAAAATGTTGAAGATTTCTGAAAGGTCCAACGGTAGAATTATAGGAAAATAGCTAAAGTTATTTTCTAATTCATATAATTCAATCGAAAATAACTTTATTTATCACTGATACAAAGATCTAAAGTTACTTAAACAAGGGAGGCGAATAAGGAACTGTATAACAGCCCCTTATTCCCTTATTCCCCTTATTCCCTACTTGATACTGGGAGGGGGGGGTGGGATACCACGTTTGAGAACTTGCTATCGACGTGTGACCACGCCTGTTATTCTTACGCTTTATATACCAGTAAGAAACTTATTGATTGCTTGCACGCTTTTTCAAAGCGTGCGGTACTATGACTAGAACTTTTAGTCCTTTGTTCCCTTAATAAATTCATTTTCTTTCAAGCCATTCAATTAAAAGAAACAGGTCATAGAATTTTACACCAGCCTTTTTGGAGATTTGAAACCTATGCTCATATTTCTACTTCCCAAGGGTCTCAAATTTAGTCGGTAAAAAGGAATTTAACTGATTTATAGTGGTTGCATTTGTTTATCAATTCATAATATTATTATTCATGATATCTTATATTTTCCTTTTGTAGTCATTGGCAGCTGCATGCTCATTATTATCCTCCTTTATTAAGATCTGCAACGGTAAGGATAACTTCTAGACTGATGATATGAGTCTAAGTTTTGCTCCATTGAATTGAATTGTTATTTATTGTTATAGTCATATTCCGGAATGGGTATTGTAGGGGTATGGTTAGGGGGAATTGAGCGAAGACAAGGACTCATGTAATAAGTCTAGATAACTTCTACGAGATTTTAGAAAGGTACGTCTAGGCAGCACAGGAATCAAATCTTTAAAAAACATTTCACGATCGGTTGATGCATCTTCCGTTTGATTTAATGGCTTGAAAGGAACTTCAAGTACTTTGTTATAAGTGTTCATTGGTAATCGTTAATATCTTGATTATTTTGAGAATTACTGCGTTTTTCTTTTTATTAAAAGAATTCACGAAAAGCTTTGAAAAAATTTAAATCGTTGTAAATCCTAAACTAATAAAGGAAAAACGCGGTACAATCTTCAAGAAAACCATAGTTTGTGAAGTTCTATAGTTTGGTGGTAAGCAGAAATCCGTAGCATGTCTGGTTCATGACTTAATAATTTGATGACGTCACAACCGGAAAAGTTTTTAAAGCATAGAAGACGCTGTAATTCTGAAAGTAATCTTTCTTTCTGAGTGACCTTGTCTCTTATAATTTGCTTAATATGCTCGCTCTACGTCGTGGAATGACCGTTCTGTCTATGTCACCTATTTTTAGTCGAATTGTCTATCCTCGTACTGGGTGACCCAAGAAAGGTAAACTTTTTGAAAAATCGTCTAAATTTGATTATATTATCGATATTGAAAATTGTATCTCTGTACATTTATGTCAATGACCAAATTGATATAAGAGATATTCCATAGTTTTGAAATGGCTCTGAATGTATGGGAAGTCATGCTTTTATAGGCTACCTGGTTTTGAAGCATACTATAGATTACATCGCAAGAGATAATTATCAAATTGACTTTTTAATGTACAATTGCTTTTGTCCTCGGCAAAGCTCCTATATCATGTAAGACTCAAATTTTTCATATCAAATCACAAGAAATCGCTTTTTGGCTTAATACTTTTTTTAATATAATTGCTCAAAATATGGTTTTTGAAACTATGATGTTACTTTCCCATAGAAATATGATAACAATCACATCAAAAATTAAGTTGGTCATTGACGCAAATGCAGAAAAGAAATTATTAAGATCGATAACATTTTGCTTATTATTGGGTCAAACGGTATAGAGAGTATGCACTGAGATATATTTATAGCTTTCCTTTCATTGCCAGGTCAAGAAATTCATGGTTGGCTATGAAATGTTAGCTCAGGCACAGCGAGATCTGACCGCAGAGCAGGTACGTCTTAATTTAAACTTATAGACAACTAAATTCATTTTTCTTTACATTTTCTAACATTTGTCATGTTGAATATAGTCACCATGGCATCCATTTTAGACTTTGATGAAAATATGATTGCTCTTTAGCTCGGTCAATCATCCATCGCATCATCATCATCATCATCATCATCATCATCATCGTCATCATCATCATCATCATCATCATCATCATCATCATCATCATCATCATCATCATCATCATCATCGTCATCTGCAGCATCATCTGCAGCAGCATCAGCAGCAGCATCAGCAGCAGCATCAGCAGCAGCATCAGCCGTTTAGGCCACTGCTGGCAGATGGCCTCTCCAGCTCTCCAAGATCCATTTTCTCCTGTTCTTAGTTTTGACACCTTCTCAATATCATCACCCATACATAACAATGAACCATTTGCTGACAAAAAATCTTATTATCTAGTTTAGGCTTGTTTCTATATTTTGTAGTGCTTGTGGCTCATTACGAGTCGCCATCATAAAAGCATAGGTTTATATTCAAGCATATCTGGTGCCTTCGCAGTGGGAAAACAGAAGATATCGAATGCCAGTTACACTGCATAGGAATTGTAATTTACAATACTATAAAATATCATGTAAAGTCCATGTAAAGAGCAAATTTGACAATGAATTTACGAAATTTACAGATTTTGTAAAGTTCGAACTTTACATGATGTTTACAATCTATATCAAAGCTTGTAATGCTCCACCTTTTACATGGACTTTACTGAACCTTGTTTTTGTATGTAAATTCCACCTTTACTTAACTTTGCAATACCATGTAATTGGACTGCAAAGGTGACATTTACGATCTTTCATCACAAGTAAATATCGACCAAAGGCGATCTTTTTGGATATTTACGCTCATTGCAAATTTTCTTAAACTGGCAATGCGATGCACACTTTTCTACTTTCCTGGGAGATTTTGTACATTTAGTCCTCGTTTCATGACTTTTCGAAATTGTAATGCACGTCTTCTTGCAGCTCGCTAATTTGGCGACTATTCTTCANCTCTTGAAAAATGGCGCAGTGTCGTGCAATGAAAAGATATAGATATTAGTTGTGCTAAAAGTATACTGTTCAGTGCAGTTTTTGCTTAACATGGCTACAGCAGAATTTTCAGATCAGGTCCAAAGGATATCAAAACAGACATAAGCATACGGGAAGATAAATTGGGGTGGGGGCTGCCCGATAAAAAGTCCATTGTTTACCGAATTTTTTGCCTGACTTAGCGTGGATTTTTGCCCGAAAAAGGCTGATTTTGGTCAATTTCTACAACGTTGGGTAGCTGCCGCCCCCAGCCCCTGGCTCCTACGCCTATGAAAGCAGATGGTCCATTCCTATCTGCAATGCAAACGAATAGATTTAGGTCCAATCTCCCAATTCCGAATTAATTAAAAAAGGTTGCTATCAATGAAAACTGCCAACATTTCTTTTTTGTTCAAAGTTTTGTTTCTCTAGAGAACATCAAATAATCTCTAAATTATCAATGCTTGGACTTGCCACCCAAAGCATAATTCCCCCAGCAATCCCTGTATCTTGATAGTTTTCTCAGCTATCACAGCTATTGATCAATGCATGCATGCAGGCTTTACAGCACTAAAAGCGTCAACTTTACATGAAATTTAAGACATTTACATAAAACTGTAAATGTAATATACATCTTTTGCATAGAATTTCATGGAGTTTACAAAGTTTGTAAAGTTCCTAAAGACCTTTACAATTTGTAAATATGACTGAAACTCAAATATGGTATTTTCATAAAATTTACAATTTTTGTAAATGTGTTGCAAATCCAAAATTCTATGCAGTGTTATGACCCCAAAAGCTGCCAAACTCAGTCTCTTTATTTGTACCTTCTTCAGAATTAGAACGAAAGGTTACTAACGGTTCCAGGACCGTAGAGAACTTTTAAATTAACATTCCCTACCTGTTGCTTACTTTTTATATAAGACGAAACTAAGAACGGCCAGTTTTTGTCACTGAAAAGACACTGTTAAAAATGTTAAAAATTTTGTAGGCAGCCGCAACTCTACGGAACCTTCCAGACATTCATTACAAGGTAAGCAAAAACTCAATACTTCCATGTCAAAAAGGAATGTTTAACGTTGAAACTAGGGGAATCGCACACCGAGCTTCCGTCTGAATCGAAGTTTTGCGGAAGGATTTTCCGCTGGAAATTGTCGCAATGTGCGGAATGTTTCCCTATTGAAATTCAAGGTGGTTTTATTTTGGAAAAATTCCTGACCAGGTTTTATAGAATTACCTGAAAGTCCAAAAGTTTCGGACAGTGAAATTTTGAGACTGAAAGTTTCAGACAAAATTTTGTCCGAAAATTTTTGTCTGACTTACTAAAGCATCCGAAATATTCCTGACTAACTTTCGTTATGACGATCAGTGGCGGACACTTTGCCAAATATTGCGGGGGGGGCGAAGCTATTGTTTCGGTTAAAAAGCATTGTTTACTCCTATTGTTTTCAAACAAAGGTCATTGTTCTTCCCAACATTGACTCGCCCCCCTAGTGTCCGCAGCTGATGACGATACTTTTAATCGAAGCCGATCTTTGCTTTGGTTGAAATTAGGTTAATTCTATGCAAATTTCACTTGGTACAACAAAGCTTTGATTGAAATTTTCTATGCAAATGTAGCCCACTTTAAGCGAAAGATGTGATCATTAAAAAAGGGTTAGGGTGAGGGAAATTGTGTCCAGTTTTGCAAGAAGTATCCGAAACTTTCTGTGGGAAGTTTTTTGTGCGTCTGAAACATTTGGATGCTAAATGTATTCTTCATACTTCTTCTCATTCGCATTTCAGGTATCTCGCAAAACGGATACAGATGTTGCATCAAATTTACAATCTTAATTGGGATGATATATTGGAGTAACAAGAACATTTTCAGAACTGATTTTATATCGATAAACTCAAATATTTAGGGAAAATATTTCATTTTTTACTTACACAGACAAAAGTAACAGAGTATCGGATATTCTACGTAAAAAGTAAAGTATTCTATGTCGAAACGGTAGACCAAAATTTTTATGTCGTTAGGTGGTCGTCAGGGAGCTTTTTACCAGCATGCTTTGCAGCAAAACACAACAGAGTCTTTGGAGCCGCCATCTTTAGCGTTATTGTCTATTGTTATCGTTTTAATTTTCATACGTATAAATGGAATAGCCTTAAATAACGGACTCATCGTAATAAACCCACAAACGCAATATTAGGCACTGTAATCTGTGGAAAGGAAACTGTTAACTGCTGTAAAAGAATAACAACCAATAGGAGTTAACAATTTTCTTTCCACAGATTACAGTGTCTAATGTTGCGTTCGTGGTTTTATTACGATGAATCTGTTGTTTAAGGCTATTTTTAAATTCTGTACCGCAAATCGTTTGTTATATAAATACCGGGTGAGTCAGAAAAAACAATCCCCCGTTTGAAAGGCCACTGCTCCCTGGATATCAAAACAATAATATTGACAAATACATTATTTAATGGTTGACATGTTCGAATATAATTTAAAATTGACCTGACTGAAATCTGCCGCACCGTTCTGAAATTATGAGCGATTTTCTGGAGAAAGCCCCGTCAAGAAACCTTCAAAACAGGCCTAAAATCACGAGCAATGTCCACTATTAAACAATATATATATACCAATATTATTGCCAGGACCGTCGAGAGGGGGGGGTAGCCAGGGTAGTTACCAGGGGGCCCGGGGCCCTTAGGGGCCCGCAAGGAAGTAGGCATGTATTTTTTCTTTGTTGTCAATTTTCCTTCAGGAAAGTATAGGAGGGCGTTTCCATCTAAAAACAGCGTTTTGACAGTGCATAGGGGGGTGTGGCCTAAGGNAAAAAACAATCCCCCGTTTGAAAGGCCACTGCTCCCTGGATATCAAAACAATAATATTGACAAATACATTATTTAATGGTTGACATGTTCGAATATAATTTAAAATTGACCTGACTGAAATCTGCCGCACCGTTCTGAAATTATGAGCGATTTTCTGGAGAAAGCCCCGTCAAGAAACCTTCAAAACAGGCCTAAAATCACGAGCAATGTCCACTATTAAACAATATATATATACCAATATTATTGCCTCGATATCCAGGGAGTAGTGGCCTTTCAAACGGGGATTGTTTTTTCTGACTCACCCGGTAGAATTTTAAAATATCAATTTTAGCTTTAGATTTTTTTTCTCTATTTGCTTATTCTCTTGGAAAGTTATACAGTTTAATTGTTTGCGCCTGTTATTCGCCGTCCATTGTTCCCTGGATATTAAAGCAATGATACTGGCATATATCTTGTTTGATAGTGGTCATGTTAAATTAGCTTCAAAGATTCACCTGACTTAAAGACCCTCTGCTAACCATGTGGCTTTGCACGCCGTTGCTGTCCCAGAATGCACTGCAAATGGACTTTCAGATTATCTGACAGTCTGATGCTAGGCCAGTGTTGTGCTGTTTTCTCACGCGCAGCACGCAAAGCCTCATGGTTAGCAGAGGGTCTTTAAATCGGACACCCCGAAGGGGCTTTCTCGAGAAAATCCCTTAAAAATAAAGAACGGAGTGGCCGATTTCAGTCAGGTAAATTTTAAAATCTATTTGAACATGTCCACTATTAAATAATATATTTGCCAATATCATTGCCTTGATATCCAGGGTGTAGTGGTCTTACAAACAGGGACTGTTTTTTTTTCACTCAGCCGGTATATGTTGGCTATGCGTTCTCCACATAAAGGTCCAAGATTCTAGGTGAGCGAATGATTCTTTACAACGCAAAAGAAAGTACAATATACAACTCCCAGTTTCTTAAACATTTTTTTTTCTCATTCTACAAAGCACCAAATCTTTACAGTTCATTTCAAATGGAATGATAACAAATGATATCTGAACACTATACACTGACATAATAAAGAATTCTTTCTGCCAGAAAATCATAACTTTCTGTTATATGTTGCAAAAATGATGTTAAAGGGTTTGCGTAAGGTTAAAAGCTTGCATTTGCAAAGAGCAAAACAATTTTAAATATCTCATTCAAATCAAAGTTGCACACGCGCTGTGAACAATGGATAGCTAACAAAACAATGCTGTGTCTGAGTGTTTTCTTTGTTCTATTTATATACACGCCTATTTACCATTGCACATGCCCTTTAAAATTAGGAACAAGTTGGTTTAACTATTTGAGAATGGGATCGTGTCCGAAGCAATAATCTGATATCGCAGGTGAGAAGAAAGATGTATAGTGCGATTTTACTGCATTGCGTATTGCAGATATCATCTGCCATCTCGACCTTTCGTATGTTTAATAATTCAAAATATGTAATAGACCTTTTTACTTGCCAGAAAAGAGGCTTGGATCGAGCGTCCAAATCTGGTAAATTTTGTGAAGGAAAACAAAAGCACGACCCCCGTTCTCAGTATAAACAGTAAACACTGCTAGCTGTGGCATGAAGTTGCTTCGGGTCTCGGAACACTTTTCAGAGAGTTAATCAACGATAAATCTACTCTAAGTGAGTTTGGAATGGTTCAGCTTATATAAATACATTATATATACATTTGGACGCTCGATCCAAGCCTCTTTTCTGGCAAGTAAAAAGGTCTATGAGCAAAAATCACAATCAATTGCATCCCAATATTTCGAACCCTAAAGCTCGTGCACTTGCTTTCAAACCCTGCTCTACAAAGTGGTTTCAAACTCTCAGTAAATGGTCTGCCACAGCACTCTAAGAACCGATGTACCTCCGCATCTTCAATGTACCTTTGCAGCTCACAGCACTCGCTTCTTCCCTTGCTAAAGTATGTCACAAAAATATCCTTTCCCAACGAAACTGTACTTAACTACTATTCACAATGTGGCAGTGAACAGGCAGTGAACGGACCAAAAATCGATTAGTAACCAAGATATTATTCATATAAAAGGCTGCCTGGTTGGAACCCACCTAGTAATTTCACGGATGCTTTCCATGTTATGACCTCTTTCTTGATTAGTTATGCAGCAAAAATGAAAATAAGATATCATGGCTCCTGAGTTAATGAGGTTCCATGCAGCGTTCCCAAGGCGGCAAGGCTCGCTTTTGCTAAAATTCGTCGATTGGTAACTGTATCCTGGATATATGTAACATGCTTACTGAAAAACAATTTTCTTAAATATCGTTCAGAAATTTTTTCATCTAAATTGTTTGACTGAGGTTAAGGGTGCGGCCTATATGGGGGGCGGCTTATAAGCGGGTTTTTACGGTACTCGTGTAAAACAACAATCGGTGAAAAGTCTTACGATGACATCGGTGCACGACTAATGCTCGCATATTAAACGACGGTGTTATAATCATCGCTTACATAAAATCGTTATCACCACAGTTCTCGATTACATAAAAATTTGCAAACTTTAAATGCTACTATTTTTTAATTCGTTATTCGTTAAATATCTATCGGCGAAAAACTTCAGACGTTCAGACGATAGCACCGGTGCATGAAAACACACTCCTACAAAACGGTAGCGTTCTTAGCGTGTCATGATCATTATTCCTCGTCCTAAAGGACAAGTTTTACGCTATTATTTTTAATTCGTTATTCGCTAAATATCGGTGAAAAGTTCGGCGACAACATCGGTGCACCACAAATACTCGTCTACAAAACGATGACCTTACAAGTCCCGTTCTTCGTTGCCACAGCCTGCCTTTATGCTGATAGATACTAAGTTCTTATTCTACTATTTTTTAATTCGTTAAATATCTATCGGCGAAAAAGTTCGGACGACAGCATCGGTGCACGACAAATACTCGCCTACAATACGATAACGTTACGAGTCCTCGTTTCCAGAATCATCATAGTTATCAAAACACTCCTCGTCATTGTCCTCGTCATAGTCGTCCATGTCTTCGTACCAATCGTCGGTGAGGTCCATAAAGTTCTCCGAGGATTGGCTCTCGGGCTTCGTTTTGATGCAGTATTCTTCGATTGTTGTGGGCACGCGGATTCCTTCTTTTTCGGCATCTGACCGGCTTTTGCTTACTTGTTTCCTGCGAAAAAATAAGAGTTTCAATTTTGAAAGCTATTTTGAAGTTTCGTACTGCTTATCATTTGTTACACAAACTTGCTCTATTTATAACCTAGTTTACTTTGTGAACTCAAAGATACTTCCATTGTTCGCAAGAAATTGTCAAATCTATTTCCACCTCTAAAAGGGACGGGATCATTATGGAAACGAGGTCTTTTGTTCACCATTTTGATGCTATACCCCTGAAGGATAGTACGAAAATGGGAAACTAAAGACATCCCTTCCATCTCAACTTAGCGGTCTTCCTACTTTGTTGGTTTCCTTCATATTCTTAATCTTCCGTTATAGATATCATATGTTTTTAGTTTATTTTAACCTCGTTATATTTTAAAACTAGCTGTTAATAAAGTTAAGTGAGTGCAGCTCAAAGTGTTGTTCAGAATGCAATTGTCTGCGAGTCCTCTGAAGAGTAAATGCTCCAAGTTGAAAACATTAAAAAAGGATAAAATTTGCAAATTTTAAGACGGCTTAATAGTAGTATGACTACAACATTCATTACAAGTCAACATAACNCTAAAGACATCCCTTCCATCTCAACTTAGCGGTCTTCCTACTTTGTTGGTTTCCTTCATATTCTTAATCTTCCGTTATAGATATCATATGTTTTTAGTTTATTTTAACCTCGTTATATTTTAAAACTAGCTGTTAATAAAGTTAAGTGAGTGCAGCTCAAAGTGTTGTTCAGAATGCAATTGTCTGCGAGTCCTCTGAAGAGTAAATGCTCCAAGTTGAAAACATTAAAAAAGGATAAAATTTGCAAATTTTAAGACGGCTTAATAGTAGTATGACTACAACATTCATTACAAGTCAACATAACATTGGTCTCAAATCAAGTATCAAACTGCGATTTTATTTATAACCATATATTCTAAAAATGTGTAAATGCAAGTTCTTGGTTTTAAAATATTTTTTAACCTAAGTCTTTGCAAATTTGTATTTTGATTGCAACTGAGAACTTATTTACTCACAGGAGGCCCAGTCGCATATTAATGTTTAAATCTGATCTCTACTCATCGACTCTTCCTGCCGCTTGCCGATATGAAACCATAGGCTATTCAGTTCAACACAACTAGTCTGTTACTGTTGCTGTACTACTGAAATAACGCAACATTATTGCTTGTGTACAGTATTGTGTACAGAAGTACAGTACAGTAACAGTAGTAATAAAAATAACTACTGTTGAAATTACGAGTTTTTAAGTCAAGATCTAGCTAACCAACCGAAATCTTGAGCTGTGCGCTGAGAGCGCTCTGTGGTACAACTTAACACTGAATAAACACTTTTATCCTCCAAAATATTTCTCATTTCTCAGCCTGATGATAAGAGGTAGCCAAAACATGTTTTCCTTCTTAAAATAAACTTGGATCAGTACTAAACGTTTCTCAGATTTTCACGGTTAAGTGTTCATATTTTAGTCCCAAAGGTTTGGTAATATAGCTTTATACAATGATTCGTAAGAAAGAAATTCTATTACGCTCAAAATATACATTTGAAGCGAATTTACTCAGGACTAAAGGTCCAATGATATCTTTTTCACAACAAGCTTTGAATTTAGCTTTTAAAAGTTCGTGAGTGCTCCCCAAGCGTTTTAGTACCTGAGTCTCTTAAGAATAAAAACGTCTATATAACTCACAAAACGTCACTCAAGCAAAAACAAAACTGATTCACAGAATCATAAAACCAATTCTTACAAATTTGCAATTTTGAAAACATACCGAAAAGATCTGTTTGAATTTCCAGCAAAGAAATCACACCTCGAATGATTCAGAAAACGTTGTATTTGTGCAGCTGTTTTCCAATTTGGTATTAAAGTATTCAATTCGAATTATAAACTTTCGATTTTGCTCAGTCTTTAATCTGCGTCTTTCAGAAATGCCAAAAGAATCCATAAACAATCTTAGAACCCGGGGGGGTACTCCCATTAAGGCCTGACAGGGGGGTCCGGTCGGTTTGAGGGTCTTACCAATGGCTACCAAATGGCCCAATCTAGAGAAATAACACTACCACTTGGGGGTATTCTAAGTAAAAGCAATGAGATTGGTCTGTATATTACTTACTGTATATTATTTGATTCCTAAAACAAACTATTGGTGGGTTTCTTGCAGTAAAATCCTTTTTGAGGCTGAATTTTTACAGAAAAAAACTAACTTTATTATCAAACTTTTACAAAAAATTGTTATTACTGGATGCTACCAAATGGCATAATTTTGGTTCTTATGCTACCATTTGGGGGTNTTGGTGCTTTTAGTATATTTTTGGTGTAATTGTTAAAAGTAGCTACCATGTGATGGTATTTTTTAAAATTTTAACTTTGGGCCTCTTTCCCCCTTTCTGGGCCCCCTTAGAGGACCCTAAGGGGAGTACCCCCCCCCGGGTCTTAGAAGCACTAACAAACATTAATCTTTTAGCATTTGAAATAATATTTATTTAATGTTTAAATGAAGTTTCACTTCTGAGTCACATTTCGATTTTTAATTAAATTTCCTTTCATAAAATGAAATATTTATCAAGGAAAAGTAAATCAGCTTTCTTTTCACACTTATTGGGTAACTGACACAGCAAAGGCTATCAATTACCAGTTAGGCAATATTTGATGCATGTGAATGCTTTTAATCATCCTACAGGAATTAATTTTGCTGGTTATTTTGTGTTTGCTTGCAGGTACCAACCATGAATCAGCAAAAAATCGAAAATTACAAAACAAAAAACTCATGAAGAAATTTCCTCCATTTTGAAGGCTTATATAGATTTATACCAAAAACAATCTGCCGTTGAGTCAGACAGAGAGGAAAACATTTTACAGGTCGACTTGGGAAGCCTGCCCAAGGCCCAATCAAAAACTCAGACCCTGAATTTTTGCTAAACCAATAGGAGAACAATGGACTAATTACGGGAGAACAATAGGCTAATGTCAAAAAGTGGGTTTCTTAAAGGCGGGACTTTACTGTACTGGAAGTTCTTGTAATCTCTTTTACGGACTTGCAAGAATAGACCTTAAACAGCAAATGAACCCCGGGTTAAAGGTGGAATATGCCACTTGCCTAATTAATTTGAAACAGTACGGAAGGAATTGTTCTCCATAGATGATTGAGCAATAGGACATTAAGTGGACTGTGGCCTTCTTTCATTCTAATTTAAACTACAGTAGATTGCTACAGTTTGTCTCTTTTTATTCACTTAAAAGCTATTCTGCAAAAGAGTCATGAACAAGCAGAAGATTTAATCTGACGGTTGGTGGCAGAGGCTTTCTTTTCAACGCTGGAATTGTTGAAGGGTTTGGTACCTAGTGGGGTATTAAAGGGAATATAAGCATACATAAGCCTTTTATAAAAATGACCATGCAAAGACAATGCACTTTGACACGCGCTGCACCATATTTGGGTAACTCATCAACGGCAACAGGAAATACTGATATCTGAGTGGCTAGATTTAACCGCAAGTGGCTTGAGCCACTTTTATATGCTTACATTCCCTTTAAGTATTTATTAAATTAAATAGTGTTTCTGAGGGTAACAGGGCAGGAAAACAGGGTGTGGTCTGAAAATGTTTTCCTTGGGGATCCACATCTTTTTTTTTTTCTTCTTCTATATTGCGACCTAGCATCCGAAGGTAGTACACTGAGAAGCTAAGCATATCGAAGCAGTGTCCTGGTCCTTCCTCTCGATGTGACCACCCCTCGCGATTCCTTTAGACTGGAATTACAGAGAGTTGGCGACTACCATTGAGCCATCCCCATCTTCATTTGTCCTTCGCAGAACTTGGTTGCTGGCAATACTGTATACTGTATCTGAGGAAAGCTGGGGCCCCTTAAAAAACTGGGATGGACAGAAAAATGATGGAATGTTTTTGGTACCATTTTTAGAACATAGACTCTCAGAAAATATCTTTTCAGCGGCCCTCTGAAGTCAGGCCTGGGGCAATCCGTCCCCAAGCGTCCCTTTCCGCAGGCCTGTTGGTAAGGATNCCACATCTTTTTTTTTTCTTCTTCTATATTGCGACCTAGCATCCGAAGGTAGTACACTGAGAAGCTAAGCATATCGAAGCAGTGTCCTGGTCCTTCCTCTCGATGTGACCACCCCTCGCGATTCCTTTAGACTGGAATTACAGAGAGTTGGCGACTACCATTGAGCCATCCCCATCTTCATTTGTCCTTCGCAGAACTTGGTTGCTGGCAATACTGTATACTGTATCTGAGGAAAGCTGGGGCCCCTTAAAAAACTGGGATGGACAGAAAAATGATGGAATGTTTTTGGTACCATTTTTAGAACATAGACTCTCAGAAAATATCTTTTCAGCGGCCCTCTGAAGTCAGGCCTGGGGCAATCCGTCCCCAAGCGTCCCTTTCCGCAGGCCTGTTGGTAAGGATACTGTTGCAATATTCATGTGGCATACAACATGTTAACAACAAATAGCTTACTTGATTATTTGTTCATATTCTTTATCTCGTCCTTTTGAATCTCGCCACCTCCTAAACATGACTGATGCGTCCACATTTGCAGGTGAGTAAGTATTAGGCTCATTCAGCAATGAAATAACACTAAGTAGTATTGTTCTGTAAAATAAATTGATAAATTCATTTTATCTCATATTTCAAACAATTAAAGAGGGCTGTGGGATTCACAGGTTGCAGACAGATATTTTAGCCCTCAGGTTTCAGATTCTAAACATGCCGGTTTCCGGGTTGTAAAATGTTTAGTGGGTTGCAAAATTTGCCCATTTTTGTGCTCAGGCTTCACCTATTTTCTTCAAAATCCATAGGTTTTTGGGTTTTCGAAGTGACACGGTCTTAAGTTGAGATTGAAGAACCGTCTTCCCATTTCCTAAAAAGATGTAAAAAGAGTAACTGAACCATGTTAGGAACAATCAAATACTGATGAAAATGGAATTTTTTTGTTCAGAAGTGTTGTTTTGTGTCTTGGTTTTTTGCTTTCCGGTTTTTCCTAATTTTTTTCTTATAACTACAAACCTAATTCATTTACTTTACAAGACATAAAAAGTTTCTGATTCAGAAGAGGGAGAAATGATAGGAATTTAAATGCTGGACTGCAGAGCCGTTTTAAACTTGATAGGCTAAATAGCACCTGAACACTGAAGCATGATAGATGTGAATAGGAAGAAAAGCACACAGTGTTCTTTTTAGTACAACCTGCCTCTTGTGAACAATTACTTCTATTGTTCTTAACCAAACATTTCAAATTTCACTTTCAACAATGCTACTGCATATGCTCCCTTTGTTAAAGGATTTGCATATCTGAATATATTTGAATAATTATATTTGAATAATTAGCACAACCACAATTGCCTAGGGCAACTGGTATATTTGCCCAAAAGATACACAGTTCAATTGTGTTTGGGTAGCAACATAAGATCCTGCCACCTGGAGTCCAAATGGTTTCTAGCAAAGACAAAAGCATTTTAATTTCATAAAACTTGCAGATTTTGTGGTTCTATGATATTTCAAAGCAGGTATCTTCTTGTGTGGAGATTTGCCTACCTTACAGTTTGTGTTGGATTCCACCTTTCTTGTGGTAATTCGCCACTTTGGGGGTCATCTATTGGTGGGTGAAGTATTGATATGCAAACTTCTCCAGACTATGACAAAAGAAAACAACAGGTTGTCAAAAAGTTGCTTAGGGATATAGCAACCTGCTGCACCCAGCCTCTACACTCTTGTGTACATATTGGCAGAAACGTGTTGAGGCTGCTTACTTTACAGCAAGAATGTCAGGCGAACAGGGTTCAAACCCCATCAGCACCTCTTGAGCATCATGACAAGGGGTCGCAGACTGGATTAGTGCTTAGCTACCTCTATGATCCCAGTGCTTGGCGCTAAAAACCGTAACTTCACCCCCACCAAGTAATTGCTTCAAAAAATAGAAAACATGTTAACGAAAGTGAAAGCGGATAGGGGAAAGGAGTAGGGGAAAGGAGTAGGGGGAAGAAAAAGGGGCTGATTAGGGAATGGATAAAAGGATTCTTGGTGAATCTAAAATAATACTGAAAGATTTATCAACAAGCATAAATATTACACAAAAATGTTTTTGCAACAGGAATGTTTTTCCTTAAATTTGGCATACAGAATTCGTAACTGTTGATCAATTTCTAAATTACACGTAGCTAAAAGTTTCATCTTTGTTCAAACAGGTACAAACAGCATCGATCCATCTTCTGTTATTCATCCTGCAAAAAATCTTTAAGTCCAATAACGCTGCAAAGGATGAAACATTACATAAGGCCTAACACAGTTGCCAAAAGTATACCAAACCATGCCTACCTCGTATATATTTGGGTGCCACATTTTTGTTGAAAATCGAAAGTTTGGTGGTGAATAAGGATAGTCTTGTGGAAAGGACAGATGTGCCTGCAACAAAAACATTGAAAAATGAATACAAATTTTTGATAAATTTTATATGCGGTTTGTTTCATAAAAAAATTTAGCTTCTTTTTTTATTAATATAATTTCTTCAATTAAACTTTCGTAGCTTGAACGTAACAAAATTCTGGAATTGAGAGTGCTATTATGGACGTGGATTTGCTTGAAAGTAAATGATACTGGAATGGAATTCTTCCTGAGATTCGGAAGTTTCTGCTGGCATATCGCCAATTATTAATAAGATGTGCGTCGATTTCAAAAAAATATTTAGGCCATGTAATCAAAACAAACGGAAATGCGTCAAAATAACCCTCGAAACGCTCTCCACAAACCTTAAAATAACCTCCTTCATATAACGTTCCTGGTGCTCCAAACACACCAACATCCCATTCAAACAAATTGCTGTCATCCACTAAATTTATGATGACTCCTTCGATTGGATCTTGATGAATTTTTTTTAATTCGCCTGTAAGAGCACGAACGGCCGCTAATGGCCCAGTCGACATCTTGGTTTGGAGGCTCTAAAACATTCAGCAGCACTGTTTTTGATGTCTTCAATTACTTGAGAGCTAGTTTTGAGTCTTTATGAGTTTGTTCTTTGAACAGGCACCACCTGATCTGATCAAAATGCTTTCACTTCATTTCACAATAAACATAACCTCGAAAATGGCGTTCATCTCATATTTATATCACCCATTAGTTCCAGGCCCCAAACGCTGAGATTTTGTTTCTAAATATCATCTTTGATTACGACCGTACATTACTCAGATGCTTAAAATAGGGTGGCAGATTGCAAAGGAGGGCAATCATGTTCTTAATAAGTAAGGACCCACCACGGAAATACAGGTGCGGTCNCACCCATTAGTTCCAGGCCCCAAACGCTGAGATTTTGTTTCTAAATATCATCTTTGATTACGACCGTACATTACTCAGATGCTTAAAATAGGGTGGCAGATTGCAAAGGAGGGCAATCATGTTCTTAATAAGTAAGGACCCACCACGGAAATACAGGGGCGGTCAAGTACTGTAAAATTCTTGACCCCACCTTTGTCCTGGGAACAAAAATAAACCAACCCGGTTTTTGGCGAGGTTTATGCAAGAAACCCCA
Source organism: Aurelia aurita (assembly GCA_004194415.1). Taxonomy (NCBI): domain Eukaryota; kingdom Metazoa; phylum Cnidaria; class Scyphozoa; order Semaeostomeae; family Ulmaridae; genus Aurelia; species Aurelia aurita. Next base: position 406,858 of record REGM01000087.1, on the reverse strand, counting down.
GAAAAAGCCAAGTTTTTGGGACATAGCTGGTCAGCATAAATTTCAGGTGCCCTAGCAGAATTTCAAATGCTGTTCCCTCAACATCTTAAGGCTTTTGACATCCATTTGACGTAACGTATGTCCTTGACAGAAAAAAGAAAAAAGTTAAGAGAAAAAAGCCAAGTTCTGGGACAGACCTGGAACCACTGTCCCCATAGGACATGACCACCAATACCAATACAAAATGATCCTTGATTGAAAGTAAAAGGATCTCTACGGCCGATTGATCAAGCTGCAAATTTGAATAATGCAAATTCCTTTGAGATCTGAATGGCTATCTCATTGAAACTGCAAGCGAAGGAAGGCCTATTATCCTATGCCTTTCAAAGTTCGATATTTCTCGCAAATATCCACTGCGCCACTCAAGCGCAATGAAATGTCGGATAAACCTGAAGTCATTCAGATATCTTGACTTACACCACGACAGAAGCCATTTTTGGTTGCTTCATCTTTCAGCGTTCAGCCTTCATCAGAGCCATGCACACGGATTTATAATCATTCATCATTATATTTAAAAGTTTGAGATAAGACTATGGTCCTATTACATCTTCAAAGTAATTCTTCAAACTTCAGAAATTATAACCTGAGTGACTTGTATTATTTTCTCCTTGTATTATTTTCAGGCCTTCATCAGAGACATGCATTGCATACGTATTTATAATCATTCATCATTATTCATATTTAAAAGTTTGAGATAAGGCTATGGTCCTATTACATCTTCAAAGTAATTCTTCAAACTTCAGAAATTATAACCTGAGTGACTTGTATTATTTTCTCCTGAAACGTGAGCACTTAGTGCAATCTTTCGGATCATATCTGACGATTTTTTGTGACCAGTGTCGGAAGAAAATCTTTAGCAGATAGTCCCATTGCTAAACGCTATATCAAGCAAAGGATACCTCTTTANACCTTAAAATAACCTCCTTCATATAACGTTCCTGGTGCTCCAAACACACCAACATCCCATTCAAACAAATTGCTGTCATCCACTAAATTTATGATGACTCCTTCGATTGGATCTTGATGAATTTTTTTTAATTCGCCTGTAAGAGCACGAACGGCCGCTAATGGCCCAGTCGACATCTTGGTTTGGAGGCTCTAAAACATTCAGCAGCACTGTTTTTGATGTCTTCAATTACTTGAGAGCTAGTTTTGAGTCTTTATGAGTTTGTTCTTTGAACAGGCACCACCTGATCTGAGTTCAAAATGCTTTCACTTCATTTCACAATAAACATAACCTCGAAAATGGCGTTCATCTCATATTTATATCACCCATTAGTTCCAGGCCCCAAACGCTGAGATTTTGTTTCTAAATATCATCTTTGATTACGACCGTACATTACTCAGATGCTTAAAATAGGGTGGCAGATTGCAAAGGAGGGCAATCATGTTCTTAATAAGTAAGGACCCACCACGGAAATACAGGGGCGGTCAAGTACTGTAAAATTCTTGACCCCACCTTTGTCCTGGGAACAAAAATAAACCAACCCGGTTTTTGGCGAGGTTTATGCAAGAAACCCCAGAAAAAGCCAAGTTTTTGGGACATAGCTGGTCAGCATAAATTTCAGGTGCCCTAGCAGAATTTCAAATGCTGTTCCCTCAACATCTTAAGGCTTTTGACATCCATTTGACGTAACGTATGTCCTTGACAGAAAAAAGAAAAAAGTTAAGAGAAAAAAGCCAAGTTCTGGGACAGACCTGGAACCACTGTCCCCATAGGACATGACCACCAATACCAATACAAAATGATCCTTGATTGAAAGTAAAAGGATCTCTACGGCCGATTGATCAAGCTGCAAATTTGAATAATGCAAATTCCTTTGAGATCTGAATGGCTATCTCATTGAAACTGCAAGCGAAGGAAGGCCTATTATCCTATGCCTTTCAAAGTTCGATATTTCTCGCAAATATCCACTGCGCCACTCAAGCGCAATGAAATGTCGGATAAACCTGAAGTCATTCAGATATCTTGACTTACACCACGACAGAAGCCATTTTTGGTTGCTTCATCTTTCAGCGTTCAGCCTTCATCAGAGCCATGCACACGGATTTATAATCATTCATCATTATATTTAAAAGTTTGAGATAAGACTATGGTCCTATTACATCTTCAAAGTAATTCTTCAAACTTCAGAAATTATAACCTGAGTGACTTGTATTATTTTCTCCTTGTATTATTTTCAGGCCTTCATCAGAGACATGCATTGCATACGTATTTATAATCATTCATCATTATTCATATTTAAAAGTTTGAGATAAGGCTATGGTCCTATTACATCTTCAAAGTAATTCTTCAAACTTCAGAAATTATAACCTGAGTGACTTGTATTATTTTCTCCTGAAACGTGAGCACTTAGTGCAATCTTTCGGATCATATCTGACGATTTTTTGTGACCAGTGTCGGAAGAAAATCTTTAGCAGATAGTCCCATTGCTAAACGCTATATCAAGCAAAGGATACCTCTTTATACTAGAAATAGCATGATGATGGAAAATTGATGAAAAGCTTCTAAAATAATACTTTCATCTTGAAATATCTACCCCACCACAAATTAAGATCCCCCGCTTTGGAAGTTTTGAAATAGTTTCCCACCCCCAATTAGTAAAACTTTATTGCTGTTATTTGTAAGCTATTGAGCAATGGAACCATATTAATCGCATAGGCTCGCCCACCCCTTCTATTTGGCACCTGAAAGTACCCTATTTGGTCCCATTGCTGAGCAACTTACTCCGACCCCCCTCCAACCTCATGCCATAATCGTACGATCATCGTTTAGACTTTCATCCCAGTTGCAGTTGTCATCACTAGCCTGCGTCACAGACCATAAACGCAGGCTAAGTTGTCACTACTTCTACCTGGGTAATAGTTAAGGTAGTAGTGGCGATAACTAGGATGAACATCATAAGTCTACCGCCAGGAACTATGGGAAAGGGATCGGTCGGAAGGCGGTCGGAAGGACTTCATGGAATAGACTTGGGGCAAGTCTAACCCCCAAGCAAAAATTGTTGACCATGAAAACGTATAGTACGCATGCGCTAATACCGCTAAGGCGACCGCAGTGATATCATTTGACAGCCACAACTAGGCCTTGAAAAAATTGTTGAAAACAAACAAGCAAACAAACATACAAACAGAATCGATTGCGAAAAGTCATTGACCAAGAATACTATGCTGCTTCGCAGCAAAAATGATTCTTCAAACTTCAGCAATTGGAACTTGAATAACTTCAAAAAGTTATATCTCAACGATTCTGTTCGGTGTAACTGGCAGGGATAAAAATTAACCAAGGATGCCGTTTTCTTTTGACAATTTTCACCAGTTGAGTCCTGTATGACTTCAGCACCACGTTGAGATCACACTGAATAATTGAACAATGCGCTGAATATTTTCTTCCAACACTGGTCACAGCAAATCGTCTGATAAGATTCGAAAGAGAAGGTGGACATTTGAAATCCACTAATCAGAGAACTAAACAACTAACTAAAGTATTCGTATGATCAATGAAAATGAGCAAAAAGTGAACAAGCTCTTTTCGTCGGCAAGCAATGGTTTTTTTAATAACAAGAAAGAATGCTGACTTATCAAAGTGGAAGAGTCTGTTAAATTCGAACTAGAAAGCTCGTGCACCTTTTGGAGGAGTGATTCACCCCCTCGACATTATCAAAAACATAAAATTTATTAGCAGTTAGAGCAGCTTCCTTTCCTGTGATCTAATATCAAACATTCTTGAGAATGGAATAACGCTGAAGCGCTGAAGAAATATATATCTCTTTTCCTGTTGCGCTCCCAAATACGGAGTTCAACGAACAACAATGGTCGATGTGAGGTATGATTTTTGTGGTGATCGAAAGAGCCGCAGCATATTGTGATCACGCTTCCTGTGACGTAGCCATAGTAAACAAACGAATCATTTCCTCGTGCCAATTGTTTGGTGTTGTAACTTAGATTTGCCAGCAAACTTCGGGGGTGATGACAGAAAACGACTGGCATTGGAGGAAATTACCCAATGAACACAGCAGGGCTGCAAAATCGCCCACAACATTCTCAGCCTGAAAAGCTGCTTGTTACTGCTGCTATTAGACTTGAACACACCAAATGAAATCTTGAAATCTTAGACTTATTACACGAGTCCTTGTTTTCGCTCCATTCCCCCTAACCATACCCCCACAATACCCATTCCGCTTCAAACAAATATGACTGTAACAATAAATAACAATTCAATTCAATGGAGCAAAACTTTGACTCATATCATCAGTCTATGCTGCTATTAGCCATTAACCCCTTGTTTACTAAATCTTGATTGGCTGAAAAATTAGACACGCTTCCGAGGCAATCACATTCAGGGGCGTAACTAGACCCATATTCTTGGAGGGGTGAAAATGGTTTTTGCCCTGCAAAACTGAGTGGTGCCCTGCAGACCTCAAAGCACATGTTCGTCTATAGGTTGGTAGTAAAGGCTTTTTCGATGTCCATTTTTCGTTTAATGATAATTTTCTAGGCAACAAAAAACCAAATTTGAAACTTATCTGCCTATGAAATACAGAGACCGCGGAGCATATTTTGGATTGATGGGGCTAGAAAGCAACGGGAAACTCTGAGGGGGTCTGGGGGCGAAGCCCCCAGAAAAATTTTCTCGACCACGTCCTCTACTTTGGCTATAAATGCGACCAACGCCCTTTTCATAGCTAGAAACGCCTTAGAAAAGATCTTCATTAGTAGCATATTCAACAACTAAATCACCATAAAATCATAAAATCATCGATGAATAAAGTGTACAGTATTGCAATATTTCATCTGATGGCGAAAGGTTCATGTACCACGTACCACGGAGCGTCTTTTGGATTACGGGCAAGGGCCTGAAAGGAATGCCCCGCTTTACTCTTTTATGTTATAAAGTTAAGAATTTCGTAATCTCGCGGAATTATTACATTTAATGTAGATAACACAGTCATACTCGCGTAAGTCGGTTTCGCATAATTTGGATATTTGAGATATTTGCATAAGTCGGAAAAAAATGAAGAGACTTGAAAGTCCCATCCGCATTTGTCTTTTCAAATTAATTTGCATAAATCTGAGTTTGTGCAAGTCGGATTGTTTTTCTTGGTCAGAAGCGATCGGATTTATGCGAGTTTGGCTGTATGGAAACATAAAATTTCAAAATTTCTTAACGAAATCCACAAGTTGCATTTGAAAGAGTGGTCGACTCCCTTCATATTTGTCTTATTATAAAATTTTTTCTGGTTGCCCTGCGAGATCTTCAATTGCCCTGCGAAATCCACTATATTTGAGATTGGGGGGGTGTCACACCCCTCCACACCCCCCCCCCGATTTTCGCCCCTGATCACATTGCGTGAGAACTATAACAAGCAGACTTTAGGGCCTTTTCGCCCATTTTTACCGGGGGGCATATCACTCCATAGAAATCTCGTACGCTTTTGATAAAAATATTTTTGTATGTAAGAAAAATCCTCCCAAATTAAATTCTATTGTTTCAGGAAATCTCGTACGCTTTCTCAAAGCAGTGATACACCCCTCGATTTTTACCATCCTACCATTTTTCTGCGGCAGGGAAAGCTAGATTTCCAAATATTTGTTACAAACTTATTCCACAGTCTATAGCACAAGTGTACTTAGGAGAAACAATTTATCTTAAGAAAGTACGATTTGATTTTCATTCCTTACGTTTTTGTCCTTATTTTGGCCTTGACAACCGAGAATATAAGTCGAAACGGTGCAATGAGTATAAACCAAACAACTTCCATGTGAACGCAAACAAGCTCCCTTTAGCATCCTCCTATTTCCCCGGGGGGGGAGGGGTCACTTCCATATATACTGGTACGGGGTGTGCCATTTTTTGGGGTGCCTTTTTCAGGCGGAAAATAAATTTTATGGTGTCATTTTTGGTAAGATCATAAGAAACCATAAATTTTGGGGTATCAGTCTTGGTCTGATCATAAATGTTAGGGTTTCATGTTCAAAAATAATTCTTTGGGGTAACTTTTGGGATTTTTGACCCATAATATTGAATTTTAGGGTATGCATTTTGCATATCCTGTAAATTTTGGTGTATGGTTTTTGGAAAATCTATAAATTTTAGTAAATGTTGGGGTAAGGTTTTTGGAAAATCTTTCAATTTTAGGGTGTGATTTCACATCTCAAAATGGCACACCCTCGTCATCTCCCAATTGAAGTTACCCCCGGGCCCATTTCCTGATTACCCCTTACTTGATTTGATTATTTGATGTTATGCCTGTTGCCCAAGGGACGCAACCTTCTTGCATCGTTGGCACAATTTCCTTCGAATCAAATGTCTCTTGAGATATGCCGCATTTTTTTCAAAAAGAACTGACTCTTTGCCAATTCTAGATTCGACAACAACTTGCAAGTCGCTGTTTATCGAAGCTTGCTCAGGAACATTTTGCAAAACATCTCTTCTTTTGCTGCTCGAAATGTGAGTATTCTTTTTATTAAAGTTTGTTTTGGATACTGTTTGGTTAGTAACTAATTTTGGATACGCCCAACTTTTGTGCTCACAAGCTTCTTTCGAATCGAAGCTAACCGTTCACATTACTCCGTTTTTGTACAAAAACGGAGTGAAAAACATCCGTTTTTGTGCGTTCACATTGCTCCGTTTTTGTGAACCTTATTGTTAATTCTCCTCCCTCCTTCTTTCTTTCCCTTACCCCCGTCCCGCCTCGTTTTCAATTTTCGCTCCTTCGCATTTACTCCATACATTACTACTGACGAAGAATTACTGACGAAGAAAAGAATTAGACTTGGAGCAAGTCTATGGTTTCTTTGTTGTCGCCATTTTAATGGTCCGCTAAAATGGCCGACAACAAAGAAATGGCACGTGCAAGGCATGACGGTTGCAAAGGCCCCTTTAAAGTCTCCTGTGTTTGGCAAAAATAATTAGTAAGGGAGCGGTCATAAAGTATCTACCAGGAGGGGGTGGAGGGTTTTCGTAAATTTGGCAAAAAAAATTCGTGGCCCTTAAAAATGTTTTCACAAATTTTCGCAGCCCCTCAATTCATACCAATAATTTTTAATGGCCCATATAAAACCGTAAACAACTGATTTTCGATATGATCCTTTTATAAACGCAGATTCAGTTTATGGTTTCACTTACGTAATGAATATCTACAGTAGAGAAGTCTACAAAACAGGAGTTTGCTGCCACCCTTTCAGGGAATAGAAGCAGTGGCGTGGCCAGGACAAAACAACTGGGGGTATTCAAATGAGGGGGTCTGGGGGCAAAGCAAAATACAAAATATGAACTTAGATGAAATAATAATTGGAAAAGCACATGATATTTGCAGTACATAATACAAAATTCACTAACATAAAAACACTCCAAATTTGCCAGTATTAACATAGCATTTTTGACCATTTTGTGAAGTTTGTTTTAAAAGTTAGCACCGCAGGAAAATTTTTGAGTAAATGTCCTTTTCTTTGGCTTAGAATCTCTTTCTCCATCCCATCTCCACCAACGCCAAATTGTAAACTTTGACAATCTCGTAACAGTTTTCTATGAATCACCATCTTTGGGAAAATTTTTGAGCAATGAACTTATACTTTGTCTTAGAACGCTTCTCACAATTCAATGTTTGCCTGACCCCAAAAAACCTTGCAAATTCTGCGATAGCACGTCTGGGAAATTTATTTTAAAAGACCAAAACCTTTACTTTGGCTTAGAATGACTTTCTTGGTCACCTTCCAGCATTTCTTGGACAAATTCTTGCCCACCTACCTATACCGAGCTACTTTCNGATTAAGCAGCAAAAAAATTTGATGGCCCCTGCGAAAACCCTCCGCCCCCCCTGGTAGATACTTAATGACCGCTCCCTAAATGATAGCGTTACTCAACCCAGTCCTCGAGCACTCTCCTTCGCAGAGGCTCGCCTTTGGTTGCAATCTGTCCCCTGACGTCATTTTCGACTAAAGGGGCTGAGCTCCAGGGAAAGTCCATGTTGATGCTTCTCCTACTCCTTCATATACAAAATGCGTGGTGCTCCTATACAACATCAACGATTGGGAACCAGGCTCTATGGGGTGGGGGGGGGGGAGAGACCAAGTCTGCATTTGTAGTGTTTTGAAACATCATCGAGTGTAACAGAACTTCGAATAAAGTTGGAAAATGACAGTAAATCTGTCATCAATCATTCTTGTCAAGTTATACTGTATTTGAAGATAATGTTGAATGACGCAACCATTGAGGAAAACTGTCGTCTGACTCTGGTTGCAGCAAAGCACCAGATAAAATCCGAAAGAGAGTAAATGAGTATATATGCTGTGTACGTATCTTAAAGACATACTGCCAACCATGATCCTTTGTGCGCCGAATGAAAATCAAGACAAAGAGACTCTAGGCCAAAAACGACTTTCAGATAATACGAAAGTCGGCTTTGGCGCCAGGAAGGATCATGGTTAGCAATGGGTCTTTAAATAATGCAACCAGAAAGCTCGCTGAAGCTTCACAAGGTCAAATTGGAAACGGATAGACAGCTTTCTGAACTTTCGAAACCTGTGTCCTGTGCTAAACTTTATTCGAAAACTGCTTGCATAAAATTTGTAGAAACAGTTCACAAGGAAATTTTCTGTGACTCTCCGCGAGAAGACTTTAATTGTATTCTATTCAGACAAAAGTTTGACAGACAAAATATTTGATGTAACTATTTCCTCCAAAGAGATTTATGTTTTGTATTCAATTAGGCAGCTGAATAGAACTTTTCCGAGACAGACCTCGAGAGCTTTTCAACTATGATTTAAAAGAAAATAGCCCATTGATTGGCTCTATTTGATAATTGTCAGTGTTTCCCTCTTGCATGCGTTACCAATAGCAACAATGCACGAACTTTTTCAACAGTAGTCAGTAAAGCTTCAATAGCTTTTTGTTTACGATTTAATTTTTTGGAACTTGCAGCCTCTTGCCTCCGACTGAAAACAATATCTCCGACAAGGCCTATTAGATTTATTTTGTTCAAGCTGAAACTTTGTGCAAGATTATAATGAATCTCAGACCACGATTACACTGTACCGGTACAATTTTGATCCGTTACAAAGTTGTGACGGTTCAAGAGCATTAACACTGCTCCAGAACAAAGTTATTCTATAGTCCTATAGACAGAAGGAACAAAAGTGTTACGGATTAGCAGGAACAGTGTAAACGGGAGGTTTATCTGTTACACTTTTGCTACTGATCCAAAATTGTACCGGTACAGTGTAAACGGGGTTTATGTTGAGCGAACCATGAATTCAATTCAATAAACGAAATATAATCAGAGAATTTTGCAATCTCGTCCCCATAGTGAGTTCGTTGCTCTACCTCTACTCTGGGATACAAGTGGCCGTTCTGCAATTTGATTGGCTATTCGAAAACAATAGATAACACAAACTATTTCTCGAAATCTTACTAATTATTCGAATAACAACAATAAAATCTAGTCACTAAGCAACAACCACTACAATGTTGCTTTGTTGTTTGGAATCGAGGTCACATAATGAGCGTTACCCTGCCAACTGCAAATCCAAAATGGCTGCTAATCTGTCCATTTTCTGGACAGATTTGTGCAATGTGTACCAGGGTGCTCACTCGGCTTCGTGACTAGCGTTAGCGTATGACGCAAGAACACCCTGGGAACGAGGTTGAGAATTTTGCATACTTATGATGATTATTATTTTTCCTCAGAAAGAAAACCCATTATGTCACTGTTGTATCGCTTGATAATCACTGGGCTCTTTTTCCAATCAAACTTTGTTGTGAGCGATGGATTCTGGTGGCTCTTTTCACGCGAAGAAGAAGGGAAACCAACTGAAGTTGCAGAAACAAAATCTTTTGAGAAAGTCTTTGCTCCATTTGAAATAACCGAGGTCGAAACAAGGTTTTTGTCAGAAGCATCACATTATCTGAACAATCTACCGAAACTGGACCAATGTAATTTGCTCGTAAGTTCTTTATTTTTAAAAATGTCAAATTGATGTCTTTTTCGGGCACAATATGCCAGTGCGGAGCCGCATTATAAACCTCTTTTCCATTGGAAAGAACTTTCTTCTCACAAGATCTAAGTTTTTGGCCGTGATCAAGATTGCCTTGAGTATTTGAATTAAACACAAGAATACACGAGAATTGTGATGCCTAATTGTAATTTTAAGCTTCTGAATTAGATACATAAAGTGCTCGAGAAAATTGTTCATGTTTACCCTTCTTCTTTCGAAATATACTCATGTCTTCTCTTTAATAACCCCTTTCCGCACGAACAAGGCGTGACTTAGCCATCCTGGTTTTGGGGCATCCTTTGTGATTTGCTTTATTTACATTAGTGGCTCGATTAATCGACCGTACTAATACATTTGTTTGCAATCGCTTTGTTCCAGCGTGTCCTTCAAAAGCAACTGATTCTATAGTTACTAGACTTGCTCCAAGTCTATTCTGTGGTCCATCAGCGCTCAATAAAACATTATAACTTCTGCGGGGGCGTAGATCGTGACGAGGACGCTGCGAAGGAGAAACGAAAGGAAACAGAATAGACTTGTACAACTTGGTAGCTCATGAATATTAATGAGCTTCAGCGGACCGATTTCTGTCCGCTCGATAGTAGACTTGGAGCAAGTCTAATAGTTACCAACTTTCTCTTGTTTGAAAAACTTCCTATCAAGTGTAGATAACTTTTTCATCAGTTAAAACTGTTACGAAGATCTTTTGCCCATGGTCTCCCCTGACTGTAGAAGATTCCTCACAATTCATAGCAAAAAAGAATTAACCTAATTTTTCTGTTGTAGATTATTAACAGACTCAAAAGCTCCTGCAATAGACTAACTGAAGTGGATGTTTCTAAATTAAGCGTAAATCTCTTGAACTGTCAGAGTGCCGTTGAAGGACGCAGAATCTACAAATGCACAGATGAAATGGTAAGTCAAATTTGCAATTCAAATGCCTTCATTTTTCTTTTATGTGTCGCAAAAGAGGCTGAACTTTGATCCAGGTCTAAAACTTGAATTTTGATCCATTTGAGGCAACGGATATCATTGTTCAACTCAACGATAAAGCATGATTAGTTCTTGTTGGTACTATCCATGTATATTTGTTTCTACTAAACATCAATCAGCAGGAAGCTGTTATTTTTTTTTCTATTCATAATAAATTAAAACCAACTAATAGAAATATACAAATACCGTACCGCTCTTGGCGTAGGAAGACACAAGGTCATCTGGCCTCCACCAAGAACGGTACTTTCAATTTTACAAATCCAACTTCCAAGCAAAAAGAAACAAAAAAAGAGACAACATACAAACGGTTTAAGAAAAGAAGGGGACTGGCAGTTCCACACCAAACCATACAGTGGGTCTAACCCTCATATATCATAGAAGCTGTTATGAATTCTGACAAGCTAAGCTTATCGAGGCAGTGTCCTGGTCCTTTCTCTCAACGTGACGACCACACCTCTGATTTCTTAGCCTAGAATTTGCAGAGGGCTCATGACTCTCCTCGCTCTAGGTAGCAGGTTATGAGAAAACCACAAACCTTCAGTTTGGTAGGTCAATGAACAATGACTCAAGTCAAATTGTTTTCAGACTTGAACAACTCCATCTTTTAGTTTTCAAAATAAGAAAAGACGAACAAATAGAAACATGGAAAAGAATGAAACCAGAAAAGTTTTCTTTTCTTTCTTTTTTCTTTCTTTCTTTCTTTCTTTCTTTTCAGTTTTCTCAATTTTCATTATTTTTTCATCTTTTCTAAAACTCAGGTTTCTTACATGTGTAAATTTTATGTTTGCATGCTTTTCAGGCGTTAGGTGATTGCACTAAAGATATGGATCCTGACACATGGAATGCCTATCACGTGGTAAGCAACAGAGCAAGAGCAGTTTGTTACAGTGTCAGGCAGAAAGAATTCAGAATCACAACAGAAATTACCATAAATTCATTGGCTGCTTCTGCGAGAGACAATCTTGTATCGCTTCAAGCGTTACTGGTAAGTTAGAGATGGAAGTGTAATGAAAGGGACAGATACGGGCTAGATATCAAACAAACTACTAAGTGATGCTCTTCACTTAGCTATCTGGCCTCAGGATGGAATATAGTACGCTGCATAGAGAGATGTTTAGATTTTGGAGGGGGGAGGGTTGTTGGCACGAAGCATATGTATCTGTCTAAAGTATACGAATGCATTCATCACAATCTTCTCCTTGTAAACATGCATGTGGATTACATCTCAATCAGGGGCGGATCCAGACCGAAGGGGGGCAACCTGCAGAGAGGGCGCCAAAAATATAATGGGACGAAAGCGCGCCGAAGGCGAGCTAAAATTTTTGGACTCCAGGTTAAGAAAATTCTTTGGTTTTCCTACTAAATATTGCCTTGATTTGTATGTTTCACCCCATATTCTAATCAAAACAGTTAAAAAAGAGTGCGGTAGGGTTATGATGAGGGGCGCATTTCTAGCCAAAAGGGGGCGCCAAGCTGAGTTTTTTATCGTGAAGGGGGGCAACTGCCCCCACTTGCCCCCCTAAATCCGCCACTGATCTCAATAGCCCTGCACTAATTTTGCAGCTACCTAACAAGCCATAAACAAACGGCGAAGCTGGGGTCTGTATATAGTGATAATGTCACTGCCTATTTTGGTGTACCTCAGGGATCCATTTTAGGCCCAATGTCATTTAGCATCTTCCTCTCGATTAAATTCTTCTCAAACTTGTGTAATTTTGCTGGTGATAATACCGTTCACTCACGTGACTTACTGATAGAAACTTGACAGAAATCAGCCAATTTACTAACTTTTACGAAGCTAAATCTGTTTTTACAGGAAAACCAAAAAGATCTTGAGAACAAAACATCAAAAGCGATATCGCAAGTCGTTGACGGAGGGGACAAAGCAATCAAGGTGCAAACTGAATTGAATGCAAAACAAGCAACACTGAAAGAAGCCATATCTGATAATCTCGAGAAATTATCAACCGAGAAGAAAATAATCGAAACAAGGCAAACCATGATGAAGAAACATAGCAAAGAAGTACAGAAAGATCTTGGTAAGCTGTTTTTTCGTAAACCTTTAATGGTAGAAATTACTCTGCGCTACCTGCGGCGCTGCACGGCCCTCCGTAGTTATGTTGAAAACATTTACAGGATGAAACGTGTTAAAAAGGTTCATAGTTTGAAATCATGCGAGAAGTGGAGACAAGCTACTGTTAAGTGACTTCAAGTTCAGAAAATTTTGAAACTTGAAAGAACTTCAGATTGGATACATTCATTTTGAGTACAAAAAGTTGGTTTATCTATCGTATATGACTTGACAAGCAACACCATAAAGGCTTCTCAAAGAATGGTTACCCCTTGGCTAAAAGTTCATTTCAAAAATTTCTTCTCGCGATCTGATTTAGGGTGTGTTTGATTGGCAATTCCAAACCTACCAAATTCTGAAAACAATAGACTTCGCAGAGACGGAAATATATTTCCCAATCAAACACAAAAATCTTTAAAACAGCAGGTTTCGGATTCACCACAAGGGTTTTCCTAATGAAAACGAGGATCTCTCCGAAGTCTGCCAAACCTTCTGATTTTTGGAGCAGAAGGTCCAGAAGGCCTTCCAAACCTACCAAACCTACCGTTTTCAGAATATTTTGGGGTCAATCAAACGCGAATTCCGAGTCTACCAAGTCTACCGTTTTCAGAATTGGTACCAATCAAACACACCCTTAATCGTTTTCAAGATAAAAGATTTCTTGTCTTAAGTTTCATGATCTCTTTCATAGCATTCTTTGTTCTCTTTTAATTCCCAGAGGAAATTGCAGGTGCAATCAAGCGTAATCATGTAGAAAGAAGTAGCAGTGACAAAGAACTTCTTTCGCAAGTTGAAGCTATACAAACACGAGCAAACGATGTGTTAGTGAAACTTGGCAAGTAGAATCATAAATTTTTCTGCTGTTATTCATAAAATACCGTATGACTTGTTTACAATGCAAAGCAATGAACTAACCCTAAGAAGACATTGAAATTGTTTTTGAAGCAATATTTTTTAGTATTTAGACTGATCCAATTCTTTAAAATAAATGGCAAAAATTATTTGAAGCAAATGTTGCGCTGTCTTCGTACCAAGTTCTCAAGGCATCCCTGACTATCAAAAGTTTTGTAATGAGCTTCCTAATTTTAAGACTGTCTTCCTCCTCGCAACAAAGTCACAAATGTCTGTGTGTAGTTCTTTAAATTTGGCCATCTAATCCAAAAAAATTTTGCTTACTTCAGTAGGCTTTCAATTTAATAAAAATGGTAGGAAAATTTCTGACCTTTCTCCTATAACTTATTCTTGAAATTAGACGAGGCTGTTAATAGTATGGACAATCATTATGCTACTATTGAGCAACGCCATACCAAGATAATCGAGAATCTACAAGATATACAAAAAGCTATCAATTTCGTTAGTGAGGTAAGTAACTATTGTTGCTGCGAAGCAGCATTATATTCTTATTCAATGCTAGCGATTTGGACTCTGTCTGTGTGTATGTGGGTGTGTGTGTTTGTTTTCAACAATTTTTTGCAGACCTTGTTGTGGCTGTCAAATGACATCCCTGCGGGTCAACACAAAAATTAGCGCATGCGCAGTATTGAAAGTATGATAATAACATCTTATTGTTGCATAGCAAATACAACATTATATGCATAGTCAATTGACTTAATCAAAGGGCAATATACCAACCAATTTGTCATGCAAATATATCTATTTTTGGAGTTTCATGAGTTCAGGACTTTAGAGGATTCTTACATGAGGACATTGCCTACACCACAAGTTGCTATAGACCACAATCTTAAACATTTTAGCGAACAGTTTTGTGAGTAAACCCAGTACGCAGCACTCTCTGACTATTGTTATTTCTAGTTAAACGTTATATATTGTTCATTGGCTGGGGAAGAATATTTATTGTTTGGTAAGCTTATCTCATTTATTATTATTAAGGTGATGTCTCAGAGGTAAGAATTATTCGCATCCTTCTATCCTTGTTGGTCTGGCAGACTGACAAGGGATGTTTTCCCAGAAACTGGAAGTTACCCTCTCTTAATCTGAGCATTCAGTGTTTAAATTACACAGAAAGTACGAGAATTGCATCCTACACACTGCTCAGCGTCTGGATTAATCAGACAAAATTCTTCCTGTAGATGTTTAGATGTAGAAGATGTTTATTCTTGATCTTTTGATACATGCCACGTCTTTCTTCATAGCCCTTTCTCCTTCTGCTTCGATAAGCTAAGCTTCTCAGTGCTCCTAAAAGCTAACATTGTATGCTAGGTAGAAACAGACAAACAAACAAACAAACACACAAACAAACAAACAAACAAACAAACAAACAAACAGCTGCCCTTCTTCGCATGCAACTCAAGTGAATTAGCCATCCATTTTTACGGTGACTTATATTGGTTGGTTTATTTACATTCGTGGCTTGACTAATCGGCCGTAGAAACCCCCTTTTTTACAATCACTGATCGCCTTGCACTGGTATGTCAATCAAACACAACGGATGCTTTGTTACAAAGTCTGCTTTGTTATGCACGAATGAAGAGCCCGAAAAGAAGATCCGTCCTATTTAGTTTTTACTTGTGCTTTTTTCATTTTCTCTTGTGTCTGTCATAGATGATCATCAACTTTGAAGATACATTCCATAATCAGATGAAATGGATTAACGATGCAGTTGGAGGAACACGTGACAAACTAGCAGTCATCTCGATTCTGTTTGGTCATATCGTACAATTTACGATCATGTTATTAGTAATGGTCGTCTGTGGATCACCTTTACTGTCAAAGGCATCGCTTTTGGTTCTTTTGCCAATGAATTGTGTTTTCGCCCTGCAAGAGAAACAACATTTTACTTACAAGGAAATATTGGTGCTAGTTACGCTGACTTACCCAGGTAAGATTCAACCTTGTTCTCGTTTGCAACCGCCGATGAGTCAAAAACATTGCACGATTGCAGAAAATGATCTAACTGATCGATTTCGAATTTTCTTGCCTTAGGGCCTTAATCTGTTATAAAAAGTCAAATTTAGACTTTAGACCAAGTTTAAGCAAAAATATCAACATTTAAAAGAGACAAAAAACAATCAAAATATTCTATTTGATTTGAAAATTCGTTAGACACCAGGAACACGATGGTTCTTGCTATTCGTACCAAGGCATGCTTGAATTGAATTTATCATACAAGATTCCATATATTGAATTATTTCATTGGAGTACTGGAGTATGAAATTGATAGATTTGCTCCATGCTTAGGTCCTTAGAATATCTATAAGCCGAAGATCAAAGGTTGTTGCAATTCACCTTTGTAAAAGTTTTAGTCATGATTTGAAGCATGGTTCTAATACAAAACAGTTCTGAACTCTCTGAACTTGATTGAGTTTCACCTGAAAATTTATTTGATGCTATTATTAAACGATATTTTTCCTTCAGCACATTGGTGTTACTGTTTCTTTGGAAGAACAAAAGCTGGAAGTGTCAGAAAATTCGTGAAATATGACAAGATCACTTTCGAAATGAAGAAAGCATTTGACAAATTAGTAGGGTACTTCCAAGGCAGATTTGGGAAGGAGGTTGTCAACGAAGGGGGGGAAGAAGGTAAACGATGCGAAGACCTGGAAATGAGTGACGAAGAACAATATGGTACGTATATGAAGTTTATCTGTGAACGAATCAATCAGTCAATCAATTTTTCAATCAAATTGCATTGTTGATCAGTTGACCTGATTTGATGCACCAATTCAATTTCCAGCCTCGTTTTGGAAATTACTCAAAATTCTTTCATGTGAAATTTTAGAGCCCAGATTCGGTTTTAGCACCCAAACTTTAGCCTAGTTTCTGGTTTTCAAACTGCTAGCGCTTGTGATGCTCATTTTATGACGATGGAAAGTTGAACATTTTATAAGGGATTTGACCGCGAAAATCGCTCAGGGTGAAACTTTACACCTGGAGTCACTTTTCACGGTCAAATCCCTTATAGATTTTCAAGCTTTACATCGTCATAAAATCAAAATTAAAACCACTAGCAATATGCAAACTTGTAGTTTGACTAAACTTTGGGTGCTAAATCCGAATCCGGGCTCTAAAATATCGTATGAAAGAATTTTGAGTAATTTCCAAAACGAGGCTGGAAATTGAATTGGTGTAT
>REGM01000087.1:363808-389125 GCA_004194415.1 Aurelia aurita | reverse complement strand
AAACTCAAACTACATGACATCTCGAAAAGTGCAAATTTTCACTTTTTCGTTAACTCTAAAATCTTTTTATCTGTCTCGAGATGTCGAGTTATTGAGGTTTCATCTTTTGGTCAGAATAATACTATTTATTGTTTTATTTTATTTATCATTACAGGCACTGGCATCTAGGGTAAAAATGCAGTAGACTCATTGTAAAATCGTCTGATATTATTTAAAATTATGTAGTAGAAGCTGCTTTTGTTTCTCGTGTCATATAATTTTTTCTTCATTTAATTGCTATTATATACTATTGACAGCTGGATCTGCTTGTAAATATAGTGAACAAAGAATAAAACTCAAACTACATGACATCTCGAAAAGTGCAAATTTTCACTTATTCGTTAACTCTAAAATCTTTTTATCTGTCTCGAGATGTCGACTTATTGAGGTTTCATCTTTTGGTCAGAATAATACTATTTATTGTTTTATTTTATTTATCATTACAGGCACTGGCATCTAGGGTAAAAATGCAGTAGACTCATTGTAAAATCGTCTGATATTATTTTAAATTATGTAGTAGAAGCTGCTTTTGTTTCTCGTGTCATATAATTTTTTCTTCATTTAATTGCTATTCTATATTATTGACAGCTGGATCTGCTTGTAAATATAGTGAATAAAGAATAAAAATGTTAAGTTTTTTCTGAGATTTCTGCACTAGAAAAAAAGCAGTGATATTTTTAAGCTGGTTCTGTTGTACAATCATTATGTAAGAAGTAAAGAAAAATTTTGAAGAAAAAGAGAAAATTGGAGAGGCTTACGCATTTGCATTGCCGTATTATTTCCAGGCACGTGAACGTATTTAAGTTTCTTTCCCTTAAAAGTAAATCAATACTATCATGCAATTACAAATAGCAAACACTAAAAACTACCACCAGGGGATCCCTACATTAGACTGACTGCATGAGTCTCAGTTTTCAGCATTGAATTGAATTATATTTATGGCTCCAAACAGACTTGTTTGAGAGAACAGACTTTGTTTGAGAGAACAGACTTGTTTGAGAGAAAGAAAAAACATCAGATTAAAAACCTTGAGCGAATACACGGAATCACATCGTCTCGTCGTCAGTCTATTCCTACGTCCCAGTTCCAAGATTCCACCGGGATTCCACCCACTGATTCCACCCAACTGCCCAACTGGTAGATAGCCTTTTCCACCTCAGTGATGCACTGCGTTGCGACTAATTAGCCTCTGCGTGGGAAACTTGTCAATGAGTGAAGACGAGGCAAAGTGATGGCGGCAGAAAATGGAGAAGTTCAAATTGACGAAGAAATACACTTTACTCAAGAAGAAACTAAAGTAAGTTGTAATATAATAGATTTTTGATGGTCAGCTGGGTTAATTATTTCTCAAGGCATAAGTATGAATGCCTAAACATTGTTTTTATTCAAAAGAAAGCTGGAAAATTTGCAAATTATGTGATGTGATGTGTTTGGGCGGCCGCCATTTTGTTGTTTTCTTGTTTACAACAACACTCATCACTGCCGCCTCGCCTTGTCAACACGAACAGTTATTCACAAATTAAATCTCTATGTGTTTCCTTTGCTGCATTGTTTCATTTTCGAAAGGTTAGCCCAGTTTTTTGCTTATGCAGCACTTCTTGAAAGTGAAAGATGCGATTAATAAGAAGATGAAAAGCAAAGCTTTTTATAATAAATACACTACAGGCTCAGCGGTGCAATCCACACCTATCACCAGATCACATACAAATAGATAGTGCAAATCGCGAGATTGTTGGTAAAGTCTTGGAACCAGCGATGATTGCACTGACAAATCATATGATGATTCAGTGATGTCCTTACTGATTGCAAAACTTTACCAATGCTCCCAGTGTTCCCAGTGCAATCTTTACTGACTCCAAGCTGTACTGTGCATGCAATCACCATGCGAGGACTGCACCACTGTTTTACCTGTGTACATGTGCTGTGTGCAGTGTATGGCACTTGTTCACTGGAGAAAATATTAAATAGTTTGTTCAAAGTAGAAATTAAACAAAACATGTTTTGGTTGTGCAAACTGGAGATTTCTTTAGAAAATTCAATACTGTGCAGACTGGAATTTGCACTGTGGGATGGCAGACTTTCAAAGTNAATCTTTTTATCTGTCTCGAGATGTCGACTTATTGAGGTTTCATCTTTTGGTCAGAATAATACTATTTATTGTTTTATTTTATTTATCATTACAGGCACTGGCATCTAGGGTAAAAATGCAGTAGACTCATTGTAAAATCGTCTGATATTATTTTAAATTATGTAGTAGAAGCTGCTTTTGTTTCTCGTGTCATATAATTTTTTCTTCATTTAATTGCTATTCTATATTATTGACAGCTGGATCTGCTTGTAAATATAGTGAATAAAGAATAAAAATGTTAAGTTTTTTCTGAGATTTCTGCACTAGAAAAAAAGCAGTGATATTTTTAAGCTGGTTCTGTTGTACAATCATTATGTAAGAAGTAAAGAAAAATTTTGAAGAAAAAGAGAAAATTGGAGAGGCTTACGCATTTGCATTGCCGTATTATTTCCAGGCACGTGAACGTATTTAAGTTTCTTTCCCTTAAAAGTAAATCAATACTATCATGCAATTACAAATAGCAAACACTAAAAACTACCACCAGGGGATCCCTACATTAGACTGACTGCATGAGTCTCAGTTTTCAGCATTGAATTGAATTATATTTATGGCTCCAAACAGACTTGTTTGAGAGAACAGACTTTGTTTGAGAGAACAGACTTGTTTGAGAGAAAGAAAAAACATCAGATTAAAAACCTTGAGCGAATACACGGAATCACATCGTCTCGTCGTCAGTCTATTCCTACGTCCCAGTTCCAAGATTCCACCGGGATTCCACCCACTGATTCCACCCAACTGCCCAACTGGTAGATAGCCTTTTCCACCTCAGTGATGCACTGCGTTGCGACTAATTAGCCTCTGCGTGGGAAACTTGTCAATGAGTGAAGACGAGGCAAAGTGATGGCGGCAGAAAATGGAGAAGTTCAAATTGACGAAGAAATACACTTTACTCAAGAAGAAACTAAAGTAAGTTGTAATATAATAGATTTTTGATGGTCAGCTGGGTTAATTATTTCTCAAGGCATAAGTATGAATGCCTAAACATTGTTTTTATTCAAAAGAAAGCTGGAAAATTTGCAAATTATGTGATGTGATGTGTTTGGGCGGCCGCCATTTTGTTGTTTTCTTGTTTACAACAACACTCATCACTGCCGCCTCGCCTTGTCAACACGAACAGTTATTCACAAATTAAATCTCTATATGTTTCCTTTGCTGCATTGTTTCATTTTCGAAAGGTTAGCCCAGTTTTTTGCTTATGCAGCACTTCTTGAAAGTGAAAGATGCGATTAATAAGAAGATGAAAAGCAAAGCTTTTTATAATAAATACACTACAGGCTCAGCGGTGCAATCCACACCTATCACCAGATCACATACAAATAGATAGTGCAAATCGCGAGATTGTTGGTAAAGTCTTGGAACCAGCGATGATTGCACTGACAAATCATATGATGATTCAGTGATGTCCTTACTGATTGCAAAACTTTACCAATGCTCCCAGTGTTCCCAGTGCAATCTTTACTGACTCCAAGCTGTACTGTGCATGCAATCACCATGCGAGGACTGCACCACTGTTTTACCTGTGTACATGTGCTGTGTGCAGTGTATGGCACTTGTTCACTGGAGAAAATATTAAATAGTTTGTTCAAAGTAGAAATTAAACAAAACATGTTTTGGTTGTGCAAACTGGAGATTTCTTTAGCAAATTCAATACTGTGCTGACTGGAATTTGCACTGTGGGATGGCAGACTTTCAAAGTCAAAGTGTGGTTTTCTCCTGATTGTTGATGATTTAGGAAGGGAATGGTCTTCAAAAAAAGTATGATCTCCGCTAGGCAAATGTGTACCGAGTGATTAAAAAATGCAATCAGTTTCAGTTCAATTTTGATATTTTTGAACCCCATTTGAAACGCCACTGCTTGTGCTCCCTGGATATCAAGGCAGTAATAGCAAATATATATTTAATAGTGAACATATTCAAATTGATTTTTAAATGTACCTGACTGAAATCGGCCGCTCTGTTCTGAAGTTATGAGGGATTTCCTTCAGAAAGCCCCCCTCAAGAAACCTTAAAAAACACCGTAAAATTTCAGCCTTGCAGCAATAACTTGCACATGCTTCAGCACATGCCATCCCTAGAAGTATAACACAATTATTCTGGGCAATTTGATCTGACAATGCTTGCACAGCAGTTTCATTTTCCTTACTTAAGTTCAGATAGCAATAGTGAAATATATAAATGTCTTGTGATCCAGACAATGTTGTAAAGGCTATCCAATTATGTAGAAGTAAAGTAGTACGTATCTCAACAAGCTCAGATCACAATGGCATCAGGATGTAGTTCAATTGTAAGTGTTCAAAATAACAACAAATTTTGTTAACGTGTGTCAAACTGCTAAGTTATTACTTAAATTTGTTCATATATTTATTTGATTGGTAACTGAAGCAGCCAAAGTTCCTACTGCAAGTTGCAAACGTTTATGATTCATTGGCTCTGCATAAAGCATAACTGATCTATAAACAGTATTATGGATAGAATATACCATTCTGCAATCGAGTGCAATGGCACTGTTTGCATTGCATCTCACGATGGCATGGGGGCTTTGCGCTTGAAAATAGTGTTACCCCTCAATGTCAACAGGCTGCAGCAGAAATGTCAGGATTGTCAAATCCGATTTGGAGGTTGTTGAAGCGAGTGTTTTCTTACGTAAACAAAGCCCCCATGCAGTCCCAAAAAGCAACGCAAACAGCCCTTTTACCCTTCCGACTGCAGAATGGTCTATTCAAAATAGGATATAATGCGCATGGTACTTGTGAACTCCAAAACTACAGTATGATAAACACACTTTTTCTTTATGAAACAAAGCATGCATTGTTGTAGGGAACAAAGAGAACAACTATTGTCTTTTATTTCTCATACCTTGGGGGATGTTTATTTACTTGTCATTGTTCTGAAGCAAAAAATCCACTGAAAATGCTAGACTAAGTGTTTTTGACATGGAGTAATTGGTGAATGGAAAGAACTAATTTAGTCTGTTGTATGCATTATAAACTTTAACAAACACACTCTGTGTGGTTTTTGCCAAAATATTACTTGGCAAATACACCATGTTTTTAACACACTAATTAAACCATTTTATGAAAATTATCAATGCAGTACATGCTTTGCCCACATTAACATGATGAGAATTCTCAAGAATTCTTAATACTTTTTAGAATTTTTCACATTCTGAAAAGAATTCTTGAGTGGTGATAACTGTGGTAAGAATTTTAGACAACAAGTCTTAAGAAATTAAAAATATTCTCAAGAATTCTTAAGAATTATATTGATAATTCTTAGGAAGGAAAACGATGTTAATGTGTGCAAAGCCTGTACTGCTTTTATGCTTTTTCTAGGCCATTGAACAGTTTATGACAGATCTCGCCTCTGATGACGGCGGTGTAAATGGACATGATGTGGACAGAGAAACATCAATCAAATTTCTTATGGCTCGGAAATTTGATGTTGAAAGAGCCAAAACCTTGTTTAATGCAAATTTGGTAAGTTCTCCTTTGTTAGTACAATATCATAATTTTGCTTGAACTTTAGGAAATTTAGGGTACTCCTACCACGAGCAATTCTGATGTCGTTGTTCTGAAATTACAACTTTTTTTGTTTTATGAAAGGGTTCTTTTAAAATTTCAATAAAAATTAAAAGAATTGTAGCTTCTAACTTAATGGAGGTAACCTAGTAGAATTTTTAAGAAAACCATATGTCATGAAGGTAAGCAATTTAGCAATTTGATGACACAACTTCAAACTAGCAGAAACACAAAAAATGGCGTAAGTTTGAAAATAATAGCAATATTAAAAATGCTTGCAGTAGAATGACGGTAAATTACCCAAAGTTTCTTTCAAGCCATTCATTTGAATTAGAAGGGTAAGCATAGCCTCCAAATCTTTAAAAAACATTGCACGGATGGGTAATGCATCTTTTGTTTGACTTTATGGCTTGAAAGGAACTTCAGGTAAGTTGCTATAATCCTATATGTAAACTCCCTAATATCTTGATTATTTTCAGAATTACAGTGGTTTTCTTTTTATTGAAAGAACTCACGAAAAGTTTGGAAAAACATTAAAATATTCGCAGATCCTAAATGGAAATATGAAAAGCGGCACAATCTTCAAGAAAACTATAGTTTATGAAGGTCTATAATATGGCTGCAAGCAAAAATCTGTAGCTTTTCTAGTTTACGATTTAGCAATTTGATGACGTCACATTCTCAAAACTGGCCCAAGCAAAGAAGACGCTATAATTCTGAAAATAATCAAGATATTAGAGAGTTTACATAAAGGACTATAGCAAAGGTCTTGAATTTCCTTTCAAGCTATAAAGTCAAACAAAAGATGCATTACCCATCCGTGCAATGTTTTTTTAAAGATGCCAAAGATTTGGAGGCTATGGTAATGACTATTTAAAAAATTAAGTTTAGAAGCTGAAGCCCATGTTGGAAAAGTTAATATCGACATGGCTGCCTGTTTGACTCACATTTTAGAGTCTTTGATATACAGATAGTATCATGTGTTATTACCCTATGATCAGGTCAGCAACTCTGTTATACAATCTGATTGGCTGAAAACGTTCGAATGTGACGTAATGATAGGGCATTATTATCCGGTAATGCCCGCTCATGATGTAACAACTCAGCATCGAACCATAAATCAATGTTCGAACACGAAAAACAGTTCGAACAGCATCAAATGGCTTCGTCTGCAATGGCTTCATTCTAGGTCTTCGATCATTTTGCTTTTTAAAATTATCTTTTTACTTAAAAGAAAACGAAATGCCTTCACCTAGCCCTGACCATAGGGTAATAAACTATATAATAACTGTTTCCTTCGGGCAATACCAAAAATATTAACCCTCAGCCTCTGTACAAAACCTCGCAAGCTCGGTCTTGTACTGATTGCTTCGGGTTAATATTTTTTGGTATTGCCCTCGGAAACAGTTATTATAGGCTTATTCAAGGTACTTTACACAAGAACCTAATGGACTTTTCAATAATATTGTATAAAAGTGACCACAAAATAGAACAGATGATGCATTTTCTTAAACTTATAGGATTTAAATCCCTAAGATGGAATGTATTATTTTATAAACTCAACCATATATACTTAACCAGAAAATTACTTTCACCAGGTAGCCTGCTACAAACTTGATCTAAAAGAAATATCTCCATTTCAAGAACACTTATCAAGAGAGTTACTTTCTGGAAAATTTACCGTGCTAGTAAGTTTAGTTTTAGTTGTTCTTGTTTTGTCTTAATATCTTTTACCATTTATTTATCTGGGCTGAATTATTTAGAAGACTCCAAGAAACGTTTTGCAGATGTAGAAATAAAAAGTGTAATGGTATGTTGAAGCACTTACTGTAGTAGATTGCTCACATAAATTAAGGGTGAAAAGAATAACGAAAATAAAAGAATGTAGACGCAAAATAGATTTGATAGCGAGATGAAAAGAAACAAGTAGACAATTTATAAGAAGCACTGTGTCAATAGACATGATTCAAATGTTATTTTGGTACCTAAGAGTCATGCAACATGGGCCATAACTCATGAACAGAAAGTCAATCTCATACAATGATAATAGGAGGATTCTCAAGTAATGACTTTATTTCCAGAAATTTCCTTCCTTGATCCACTGTGTTAGACTAAGCTGAAACTTATCAAGATTGTTGCCCAAGAAAAGATCTTTACCATTGTAGATTTGCCTTGATTCACAAAGTCCTCATTTGACCAACTTGATGTCAAAAATTGCAAATAGTAATCATGGACTAGACTGATCTTTTAGTCATAAAGTAACTTTTAAATTACTTCTATCGGTTCATTACTCATTCTACATTGCACATCTTATCTTTGCATTTCTTTGGGTTACCCAGGGTATACCTGAATAAACCTTTAGCTATTCTGCAAGGGAGCCTGGATTGAGAGACATTTTTCCTCGCAGTTTTAATAATAATAATAATAATAATATAGGCATTTTTATAGCGCCATATATCCCCAGGGCTCATAGGTGCTTAACAACATTACTAACAAACTTAACTTAAGAATTAGAGTTCATATTATAATTTACACAAGATTATGAAAGAAATTTGGTCAAAATTACTAACCTATCCAATAAAATAGGTCCATCATTAAAACGAACATAATCAATACTTACCAATTTTCTGAATTTTGATTCGAAAGGTTCAAGTGATTGGCAACTATTATGTACATGTGAAAAAAATGGCGCTTGATCCAGACTCTTTTTGCAAAATAGCTAAAAAGGTCAATTGATTTTATTGCGCAACACGCTGCTAAATTTACTAAATGTGTAGTCTTCTTTAGATATAACAGAGGTACCATGTAAAGCAATGGCCCTTATTTTGCAGTTTGGAAAAGACCTGGCTGGAGCAAGTGTTTGTTTATTTACTGAAAGGCTTCATTTTCCAAAGCGAACAAACCACACAATTGTTCTTAAATCTTTGATGTTTCAATTGAATGAGGTCTTAAAGTGGTAAGAATCTTTAAATTTCTCAGTTTTGTAATTCACTACAAAATGTTACAATTTAAAGACTCGTGAACAGCATTAGTGCTTTTTTTAAATATAAACCAATGCAATATTACATTACTACAATATACAATACTAAGATACTACAATATTACAAATACTACAATACTGCATTGCTACAATGATACAATATTACAATGTTACAGCAATTACTACAAGGACATAGAACAAGACGGGACGATACCACAGAGGGTGTGTTTGGGCAAATCTCGTCTGCAGCCAACATAGAACAATACTTAGATAAACACAGTGAACGTGATGCGAAAATTAATATTGAAGGAGAAGGTTTGCGAGAGTGCGCTGATTTAAGTTAAATCAGCGATGTAAATTTAAGGTTAGACAATAAGAGTGCTCGCATCATATTCAGTTGAGAACATTAGTGCTTTGCAAGCACGTGTGGAATTTATGCAAGCAGAAGCCCCTTGCCAACATAGATTAACACAACTGACAGAGGAAACAACTTAAAATCAAAGTTAAGCTAGTCAGCACGAAGACCAAAGAATGTTTCATCTAGAAAAAATTGTTTTCCCTTCAAAAATTGATCTAAACTAAAACAGCAATTTCGACAATTTGAACCAAACTAATGAACTAAACAGTCAAACTTCTATTTGAACTAGAACTAGTCAAACTTGAACAAGACTCAATCGAACCTTTTGTATAAAACTGTATAATAGTATCACTCCACCCTGACTTTTTTTAGAATATCTAAATTGCCAATTCGTTATGTTGCACAAAGAATCGTGGTCAAAACTTCCCTGAAGTCATCTTTAGTACAATCGTCTATTACATCATTTAATTTGAAATGTAAATTTTGCCCCTTTGCGACCAACAGAGAGCCTTATCTAACTTTTTAGTTGTTGTGCGGGCAGACAGAACAATGACTATCCACTGAAAAGTGCCTGCAAAAATATCTTGAATTGGTCATTTCTAATTAATTCCTAAGCCATCGCCAATTTTTTCAAGTCCACATTTTGTAAGGTATAACAGAGATATAAACTAAAATCAAATATAATTTTGAAGTAAGCAATTAATTAACTCTTGTATCCAAGATTTGCAGGATAAAAATTTGTTTGATAATAAAGGCTACCTATCTTTTTTATTATAAATTTGAAATGTGTATAACATACCCGAGTAAACTAAGAATTAAATGCGAAGATAGCATTTGGCAAGAATTTGGAGCATCAAGCAATATTATGGATTTTTTAGCCAACATAGATGTACAAATTGTTTCATTAAATCGGTTATTTTATGCTAAAATTATGGGTGATTTCGTTGGAAGTTGTTTTTGAAAATTCTTGAGAATGGACTAAAACTTTTAGTTTCAACTAGAGTGAAATAAAGATTGGGTCTGTAGTCAATTTACATTGTGTTCTTTTTATTTCTACAGTCACACCGCGCAAAGAAATGGTTTAGTTCTTATTTACGACATGACGAAAGCAGCATATCGAAATTTTGACTACGATTTATGCATGAAGACATTACGATTGTTGAAGGTATCAAGTTTGTCTCACTATAAACACCGATGTTGATGTATATCACCTATCATTTTAAAGTAAAATAGCGAGACAGGATGAAGTGAAAGATATCTTCATTGTTCGGAAAACGATCTTTCGTAAGCCCAACAATTGCTTCGTCTCATTTGGAGTCTAATTTAAGGAGCCTAATTTTGAGTGCTCGCTCTTAATCTTCGAGCTGTTAATTCTTTATGAGATTAACTATTAAGTAATGAGCCAAAAAATATTCTTCCTCGATTTTCTAAAATTCTCTAAGGCCGCCAAGGAATTTTCTAAGGCTCGAATTGTTCCGCTTGATACATAATTTGATGCAGAACGTTTCATTTCATTTTTTGATTTATTTTAACAGGGTTAAATACATTCAGTAAAGTTTAGATAACTGATTTACAATGTGCCCTGCTTAAAAACAAACTAACCTAATACATTGCTAATATAAGTCAACTTTAATATCCAATATAAAAGAAAAGAAAAATTTAAAAAAAAAAATGGAATCAGAAGACATATGTATATGCTNTCTACTTTTCTTGAACACCCGGTAGTTGAAAAGCAGCTAAACTCAACCAATTTCGCAACTATCTAGGCTTTATCACAGGGATTCCCTGCAGGAAGTCAAATCTCTCACTGGTCGGTGCTGTGAAGCATTGCAACACAAGTTTCAAGAAAGCTGCTACATGGTGAAGACCGCTATCTACGAGAACAATTTCTTCAAGAGAATGAAACACTTATTAAACGTTCCGTTCCAATCTTTTCATCAATCCAGTGACTCGTATCTTATCTTTATAGCTCTCAAAATTATTGCTCTGTTTTTGGTAAATTTTCAACGGAATTTAGATTTGCCTTATTTATCAAACTTTTACTATATTTGTATGGATTCGTTATCCCGGGATACGGTATTCATTCAGCCACAAAAACAGCTGAAACTCAACCAATTTTGCAACTATTTAAGCTTCATCACAGGGATTCCACGCAGGAAGTCAAATCCCTGATTAGTGAGTGCTGTGAAGCATTGCGACACAAGTTGCAAGAAAGCTGTTACATCGTGAAGACTGCTATCTAAGAGATATTTAAATGTCGCGTCGCAGAGAAACGAAGGAACTCTAGTTTACTGAAAAAGCAACCAGCATAGCGGACTTGCGCTTTAAATGATCGAGAAGCCCAGTTCAGACGTCGAACTTGTCATTCGCCGAGCTCAGTGCGAACTCTGAAAATTATCTGCATTTCGCAGTATGTTTCAAAACCAGGCAGCGCTAAAAGCAGCCATATTTGCAAATTTAAAAACTATCAAAAGGATAATCGATACATAGCAACATAATTTGGCCTTTCAACTTTGCGATAGTTTGAAGATCGATAGTGGAATCAAATTTTGGTGATTTTTCAAACCTGTTTGCTTTTTTTTTGGGACACCCATCTTCCTTCCGATCACGAATCGATAGAACGTGAACATAGGGCTCAAATCTTTAAAAAGGTGGGCGGTAAATTCTATTATATTTTTCTTTACATTAAATGGCTTGAAAGGAACTTAGGGTGCTTTGCAGTAAATCTGCCTTGGAAATTTGTAGATATCTTGATTAATTTCAAAATGGCAGCATTTATTGTATTTGAGGCTGTGACGTCATCAAATTTCTAAATCCTAAACCAGAAAAGCAACAGATTTCTGCTTGCCACCATATTGTAGACCCTCATAAGCTATAGTTTTCTTGAAGATTGTATCATTTTTCTTATATTGATTTAGGATTTACGATGATTTTAATTTTTTCAAAATTGTCCATGAATTCTTTAAAAAAACTTCTAAATGCCGCCAATTTTAAAATAAGCAAGATATCAAAAAATTTCCACGGGAGATTTACAGCAAAATACCCTAAGTTCCTTTCAAGCCATTCATTTTAAAGAAAAATGAAATAGAATTTTACACCCAATTTTTTAAAGATTTGAAACATTTGAGCCCTATGCTTAGAAGTTGTAAGAATTTGATAAACAAGGCAAATCTAAAATTATTTGAAAGATGCCAAAGATAGGACATTAGGTTTTCTCAGCAACAGATTACGAGACAATTCAATAAGTTGATGAGAGTGTTAGAGTGAAATTTTATCTCGAATAAATGATTTCTCTGGAAAAAATATTTGCTTGTAGATAGCGGGTGTATCATGTAGAGAGGTGGGAAGATTTCTGCAGTCAATATTCGTAATCTAAACGTCCTACGCAAAAATAGAATCCGTCGTGAAAAAAACAATTTTCATGAAAACATCAGTAAAACATTCGAAATTGAATGGAAAAGAAAAAATATTTTGATCGAAACACCGAAAGTTCAAGATAATTCCTAGTGCCTAGCGAAGAAAGCGGATCTTAACAGCCACTGGTAAACAGTCAACATCGCATATGCGGGAAACCTAACTAATTCGATGTAGCGAATTTCGAGATTAGCCGTACTAAAACACCGGGAATCATGCGAGTTGAAAAGAAAAATTAATTTGATTGGAATATCGTAAAGGTTTAAGATACTCGGCAGCGTAGTAGTGAAGAGAAATCCAATTAATTTGATGCAGGGAATACACTATATCGCAATATTTATCACCATAAGATTTAAAATGAATTGATCGTTCATTCTTGAAAATAAAATTTTTGAAACAAAGCGTATTTTTCCATCCCTAGTATTGAAGAGAGAATTTTTACATTTTATCAGCTTCCTTTTCATTTTAAAGCTATGCCAAGAAACTGTCTTTTACCTTTCAAAAGTTGGAAGCAAATTAAGTAGAGCTGACTACGTCTATTTTTTAGCCAAACCAGGGACAACAATTTTTAGAAAATTCTTCACTCGAGAGCAAATTCATGCATTGTGAATTATAAAAATTCCCAAAAGTAAGTTGAAGCCTGAATTGGGCGACGGAGTTGGTTTCTAGTTCGTGCATTTGATTTTTCAAACTGGATACATTTTATTGACTCACCGGGTACACTGCACAAAAAACAATATCTGTTGAGATAAAAAGAGTTATTTCCTCGGGGGGGGAGGGTAACTAAGCCTAGTTTTGGACGGGGACGTGCCATTTTGCTTCAAAAATTGACCCATAATGCTGCAGATGTCTGAAAAAATATGACCCATAATTCCGCAAACCTGATGAAAATGTGACCCATAATTCCGCAAGTCAAAGAAAATTTTTCAAGACCCATCAATCCATCAAACAACTTCTTGATGCCAGTCCTGTCTCACAACACAATATTATACACTTTATACTTTAATACTGTACAAAGCTTGATATTTAGTTCGCTAGCCTTTTCCAAAATNAATTTCCACGGGAGATTTACAGCAAAATACCCTAAGTTCCTTTCAAGCCATCCAATTTAAAGAAAAATGAAATAGAATTTTACACCCAATTTTTTAAAGATTTGAAACATTTGAGCCCTATGCTTAGAAGTTGTAAGAATTTGATAAACAAGGCAAATCTAAAATTATTTGAAAGATGCCAAAGATAGGACATTAGGTTTTCTCAGCAACAGATTACGAGACAATTCAATAAGTTGATGAGAGTGTTAGAGTGAAATTTTATCTCGAATTAATGATTTCTCTGGAAAAAATATTTGCTTGTAGATAGCGGGTGTATCATGTAGAGAGGTCGGAAGATTTCTGCAGTTAATATTCGTAATCTAAACGTCCTACGCAAAAATAGAATCCGTCGTGAAAAAAACAATTTTCGTGAAAACAGCAGTAAAACATTCGAAATTGAATGGAAAAGACAAAATATTTTGATCGAAACACCGAAAGTTCAAGATAATTCCTAGTGCCTAGCGAAGAAAGCGGATCTTAACAGCCACTGGTAAACAGTCAACATCGCATATGCGGGAAACCTAACTAATTCGATGTAGCGAATTTCGAGATTAGCCGTACTAAAACACCGGGAATCATGCGAGTTGAAAAGAAAAATTAATTTGATTGGAATATCGTAAAGGTTTAAGATAATCGGCAGCGTAGTAGTGAAGAGAAATCCAATTAATTTGATGCAGGGAATACACTATATCGCAATATTTATCACCATAAGATTTAAAATGAATTGATCGTTCATGCTTGAAAATAAATTTTTTGAAACAAAGCGTATTTTTCCTATTTTTCCATCCCTAGTATTGAAGAGAGAATTTTTACATTTTATCAGCTTCCTTTTCATTTTAAAGCTATGCCAAGAAACTGTCTTTTACCTTTCAAAAAGTTGGAAGCAAATTAAGTAGAGCTGACTACGTCTATTTTTTAGCCAAACCAGGGACAACAATTTTTAGAAAATTCTTCACTCGAGAGCAAATTCATGCATTGTGAATTATAAAAATTCCCAAAAGTAAGTTGAAGCCTGAATTGGGCGACGGAGTTGGTTTCTAGTTCGTGCATTTGATTTTTCAAACTGGATACATTTTATTGACTCACCGGGTACACTGCACAAAAAACAATATCTGTTGAGATAAAAAGAGTTATTTCCTCGGGGGGGGAGGGTAACTAAGCCTAGTTTTGGACGGGGACGTGCCATTTTGCTTCAAAAATTGACCCATAATGCTGCAGATGTCTGAAAAAATATGACCCATAATTCCGCAAACCTGATGAAAATGTGACCCATAATTCCGCAAGTCAAAGAAAATTTTTCAAGACCCATCAATCCATCAAACAACTTCTTGATGCCAGTCCTGTCTCACAACACAATATTATACACTTTATACTTTAATACTGTACAAAGCTTGATATTTAGTTCGCTAGCCTTTTCCAAAATACTTAATACCAAAAGCATAAAGGGAACCCATTCATGTATATCAGGTGTTGACAAAAATAGCAATCCAATTCAATAAATAATCCAAGACGGAGGTTTTTTCATGCTTAAAATATAATTTCAGCGAATTTTACTTTCTTGTAGCCTAATTTAAAAGTACTAAAATTCTCCAGCTCACACTTTAACAATCTTTACTTTAAATTGAAGTTTGTATCCTTCATATAATCCCACTTCTTTCAGTTTTCAGATTACATCAATGCAAGCTATGTGGATGGATACAAAAGACCAAAAGCATATATTTGCACCCAAGGTATGTACGCATCAATTTTTAAAATATCAAGGGCAAATTTTGTGGAAGCAAATCCGAACAGAATTTCTTGAGAAAAGGCATGAATGGTCAAATCTATTCATAGTTTGCAACAAAAGTTTTTGAAGTCATCAACCTCGTTCCCAGGCCCCAAACAGTCTTCTCGAAATCTCAACCGTATACTACTGGAGTATACTCCAGTATCGACGCAGGAGTAATGACCGTTGTATCAAGGTTGTGAAGTCATGCCAATATTCCATTTAAAACAAAATTGCAAAATGTGAAATGTTTGTCGCAAAATCGATCAAGTGATCACAAGGCATGTTGTAGAGTTTTTTAAGTTAAGAGAAATCGAAAAAAGTTGAAGTGAATTTAAGGATTCCTTGAAGAGGTGTATTCTTCACGAGACATTTTGGAAACAGCTCCTTAGCTTGCAAGAAGCTCCCTCTAACCATGGGCGTTAAGAAACGCGGTAGTTATTCCTACAAATTTTTTTCCTCCCTGTGTCCTTATGCCCGTGAAGGTTGTTGTTGTTAAGGAAAACCAGGCACAACAACAACAACCTTCACGGGCATAGGGATACAGGGAGGAAAACAATTTTGTAGGAATAACTACCGCGTTTCTTAACGCCCATGCTCTAACCTCAAGAAATATTTCGAAATTTATTTATTCAAATATTGCATTTCAAATGAACTGTAGAGCAGAACTTTCGATCAAAACCTCTCCGAAAGCTCTCAGACCATACTTTGTCTTCACATTACAAATACGGAACATAGTTTTTAGACGGATTTCAGAAAAGTTGTGACTTTTCGGTTTCAAAGTTTGACCGTGCCTATGGCTGTTGTCCAAAAGAAACTTGGCCAAGTTATACCAAGTTATTGTTGTTTTGCTGATAAATAATAAAGAGAAAGATACTTGATCAATTTAGTTAAGAAAATATGAAGTTGGCAATTATTACCTTTTTATTTTTAGGCCCTTTGAGCAATACAGCATTTGATTTCTGGAGAATGATTCTTGAAAAGAAGCCATCTGTCATCCTGATGATAACGAAGTAAGCTTCACCAAGTTTTGGTGACACGTCACAGAATTTGATTGTTTTTTTTTCATTTGCCTGCAGGGTAAAGTCTCATTTTCAGATAAAAGCCAGGAATCCAACTCTAAGTTGAAATCTGTTCTAATGAAAAATCTTCAACATGGGAAAATTGAATTCATGGCTCCTCCACAATAGCTGCGCAAATGGCCCACAATTTGGCTAGTCTGCACTTTAGCGGACCAGCTTTCAATATGGGCAAGTTATGTGTTATGGGGNAGGAATCCAACTCTAAGTTGAAATCTGTTCTAATGAAAAATCTTCAACATGGGAAAATTGAATTCATGGCTCCTCCACAATAGCTGCGCAAATGGCCCACAATTTGGCTAGTCTGCACTTTAGCGGACCAGCTTTCAATATGGGCAAGTTATGTGTTATGGGGTAAGGGTAAGGGTTTGGGTCAGGGGGGTTAGTAGGGAATTCGTTCAAGCACTTTCCCGAGAGATATGACATAAGGCTGGTCCGCTAAAGTGCAGTCGTCCCCACAAATGTTTGGACACCTTGTATCACGGAAAAGGCTACATTTGAAACTGACAAATAGCGCGGCGAATAACTGAAATATGAGTGTCATTGGACCAACATTTTTCACCAGGCTTGCATCATTTTCATAGCGTCACTAAGTCTGATAAGGACCACCAAAGCAAAGGCTGAAAGGCGAAGAAATTATCACATGTTAGAAATCTACTGAAATACTGCCTTTGTTTCCATTAAACATTCATTTATTAAATCGTAGTGACACATATTGCTGCAAGTACCACATATGATGCGCCAGTAATTGTTTGGCTGTTTTGCTTGAAATTCACACAGACTTTCGAGATTTCTAGTGAAACCTTTTCATCCAAAATCGCAAAGATTGCACCGAAATAAAAGCCTGTTTATGATAAGGCCTATTGGGAATGAAAAAGCAGCAAAAACAAGCTAAACATTGTTTAAGGCTAACTCGGACCTCAACCCTTTCTGAAATTAACTTTGATAATTTGTGCCTAACTCAGATCACAACCCATTCTGAATCAAACTTTGATTCTTTGTGAACTGTCACGTCTTAAAGCAACACGACTGATACAATGACTCAGTCTTCGTTTTTATTTTACTTATCTTTCAACAAATTTATAAATCTGAATCGAATTTCTTTCAACATTCAATCATCTTATCGACCACATCGCTTGACATTCAATTTTTCAATCTTCGCAATTGTTCTTTATGAATGTTTGTTGAAAAAGTTAGCTTTGGAGACAATAAAAGTTTCAATTTTTCATGGGAGAATTAGTTGTAACTGTGACCTATCTCATGAAAATAATTGTCATCTTTGATCCTGTGTTGACCACTAATTTGGCCACTCAGACAAAAGCTCATCTGGAAAATCGGGCTTCTTATTAAAAGTTGTTTTGTTGAATTGAAATATTGTGTGTAGGCTTTGTGCCTTCTTGGGTCAAGGCTCCTGGGGTGTCCTTATGTTTATTTCCCTTGAAAGTGGTGCTAACAACAGAGGTTTTTTTAAAACTGAAATGTTGTGTGTGGGCTGTGCGCCGTCTTGGGAGTAGGCTCTTGGCGGTGGCCTTATCTTCATTACCCTTATTATTGTTAAGAACAGTAAAACATAAAGTAACAGAGGGTTCTGTTGAATTGAAATACTGTGTGTAGGCTTTGTGCCTCTTGGGTCAAGGTTTAGGATTGATGTGTACTAACATGCTCCCTGCGGTATCGTGTTTTGTAATTTGTCATTGTTGTTATTTTATGAGGATATATGTATATAAAAAGGTTCTAGGGGTGTCCTTATGTTTACTTACCTTGAAAGCGGTGCTAGTAACAGAGGTTTTTTGTTAAATTGATTAAAATTTTATGTGTCTGGCTTTGTGCCTTTTTGGGAGTTGGTTCTCGGCGTAGCTTTATCTTCAGTCCCCTTATTGTTAGTAACAGAGGTTTTTGTTAATTTGACGTACTATGTGTGGGCTTTGCTTAATCGTGGGGATAGGTTCTTTCACCTTTGTAGTATTTGAACTGGCGTTGGTCAAAAGACTGTGCCTCTTGCCTTGACCACAACAAAAGCCTGATTACTGGCAGAGGCGGAGATGTCCCTCTTCGTACAATAGTTCTATGCTTGTTCAAAAATCTCGCAAATCAATAAGTCCTTTTATTCATTTATCCACTGGGTGCTCCAAAAAGTACCCACTTATAACAGACCGTGATAAATCGTACACTTGGCCGTTGATTTTTCGGTGACTTACTTGCCCAGCTAGAAGCGGTTGGTTGAAACTATTGGTTTAAAAACAGCTTAATGTGACTCTGCTGTTCGCTCTAGTGAGCAGGAAGTTGCCCGAATTCAGAAATCTGTTAATTTCTCGAATACTGTTTCGCCTATCGAAAAGCGGTAGCAAGGATGTTGTTCTGCATAGTCTTGGCAATCGAAAGCTATAACAATCGCGATGTTTCAGTCAACACTGGCTTCACAAATTCTTTCTCAACTGTTCTTGATTTCAGAAAAGTGGATTTATCTCCAAAAATACTCGAAAAGTTTTTGGTTGTCTTTCTCTCTATGTTTATCTAGGTTTTCATCTACAACTTTGCCAAGTTTGAATAGAAATGCTTGGCTAGATTGCCATTTCCTGCAAAGCTATATACTTTGCAGCATTATTACCAAAGCAAATTTTGGTTTCATGCGTTTCATAGACTTGATCGAATGATTCAGTAATTACCTATACCTTAGTAATAGAGGAAACATCTTATTGTACCGTAGATGCATCGAGAGAGGGAAAGAGAAGTGCTACGAATACTGGCCGGAAGAAGGCAAAACCGTCAACTTTCGATCGATATCTGTTAAAAATCTTGGTATCGTCAACTCTGATGATTATGTTGCCAGAAATTTAGAGGTGCAATGTGAGGAGGTAAGTGAAATTGCTTTGTTCTTTAATCCGTCTGTTTGAAGTGCCCCAAGAGAAGCAGACATCATTGGAGTTGGGGTGAACTGCCACCCCAAGTCCTGCCTGAAAGTCAGAAAATCCAGTTGTTTATATGATTTTGATAATTGAATCAGCCATAAAATCAAGTATAATAACTTTGGCCATTGCCATTCTTATGTATGTAATGTATGTATGTACGTAAAATTTTCTCAAATAAAAAGTAAATGTAACATCAATTTAGGAAAAGAAAAGAAATCTAATTATAAGTGTATAATAATATTACATATATAAAAGTTTAAAATTTAATCTAAAAACACCCCAGGCTACAATGGCAGGGATAGCATTAAAAGGTCGGTGCGACCTTGTTTCCATAATGGTCCCTTACTACAAGATAGTTTGTAATTTGTGCAATCAGAACCATTTGACTAAATAGAAGTTTTTATTGAGGCTTAAAATATTGCCAGAACCTTTATTTAGAAGGTCCCATGTTGTTTCAAGTATTATGAGGACGGCTAACTTCAACTGAAACGCTTGATCTTGCTGTCCTGATACCAACGTCTACGAACTGCTGCTTGAAGAAATGGTGGGCTGTACTATTCAGCTACAGTGGGAACTATTCCACCTGTTCAACTGCAGACTTAAAATTGTGAAAAGCTGTAAAAATATCCAGAGCAGGTGAGCTGTGCTCAATCAAAAGTTTTCGTCTGTATTTAAGCCGCAGGGAGTCTTTAAGGAAAGTTTCTTCGATCTACAGATACCAATAATTTGAATTTCAAAATCCAAGATCCTGCTGCTACAGGACGAAGCTTTCTCGTAAACATTTGTTTCAATTGCGTTGCAAGACAGGAATCAGTAAAGATTGCTCCATGTTAACATCAGGTCAAATTTTTGTTTGCTAAAATTAGAAGTTTCTGCTGCGAGCGTTGCGAGACAGTATGATCAAAAGTAGCCCAGGCTTCTAATCACACAACGTGTGGGAATTGAAACAGAAAGAATTTCGCCCTACAATAGCCCTCTAAAAACTCGTGTCGCAATGCTTCACAACATCGACCAATCTGATTGTGAATTTCTGCGACGAATCCTTCTGATGGAGCGAAGATAGCTGGAAATGAGATGAATTCAGCTGCTCTTGGTTGTATTTGACTAGCAAGTATTATCAGCAGATGTGCGATATTTCTTGAACTCTGTCTTATCACAGATCTTCTTATCAGCTTCTTTTTAAAGTTAATCTTTTAACAGGGTCAGAACAAAGTAAGCTCTCACTGAACATTGCATCATTTCTACGGGGTGTCCCAGAATGATGTATCGGCGTTTGCCACAAAGTATAATCATGGATAATGTAGTGAATTTAAATCAATTATCAATGAAATCACTTTGTAGCACAACGGATAGCCTAGATGCAGACATTTGTTTCACTAAAATCGACAAATTCTGTAATTGGATATTCGCTTTATGTACCATTCACCGTCATAATCACTGGATGTAATCAACGGTCAGAGTTCTGAAAAATGTTAATTGGAGCTGTTTTTTAAAATTCTTGGAAAGGTACTAGAAATTAAGATCAAATTTTTTCAAGTCTTCAGCTATAGGATGATGTGCATTTTTTATTCATCTTCTACGAAACTTAAAGGGTCTGTTTCAACCAGCATGCTTTGCACGTGCCATATCTTTCTTGGTCGTTGTTGTCGCCATTTTCATGGGCCATAAAAATATCGACAACAAAGGTCAAGAAAGATATGGCACGTGGCAAGCATGCTGGATGAAACAGACCCTTTAAATAAGCCAATTTTACATGTAAAAGAAACATATTTATCATCTGTTTTTGCTCTCTAGAGAATGATGATACTTGCTGTCATTGTTTTGATATTGAAACTTAAAGGCACACTGTCATGGGTGTGATTGGTTAGATCTTTAGATAAAACTAATAACAAAAGATCTAGTAATTGAGTACTCACCAACCCTTTATGCATTCGGATCATGCTTTCTTCCTTGAATAAAGGGAGTCAGATCGTTATCGTCTACGTGAATTTCGCTGTCCATCGTAATTACTGAAGCTTGCCTAATTCTATTCTTTTTGATTTTCTTATTTACCCAATCAGTGCCTTTTGGCAAAATGTGATCGAAATTTGTATTCATCTTTGAAGCATGTTAAAAAAAACTCCAGAAGCAAAATAACCCATACCTCACGAATGGTGTGAACAATTCTAGAGAACTAAATTTCTACAACTACGTTTGTCCTTCTGCAACAAAATGGTTAGTAATTCCGTTGAAATTGGTCCATAATTCATGATTGTACGTTTTGGCAAACGCCGATACATCATTTTGGACAGCATAGCCTCCAAATCTTTAAAAACATTGCACGGGTGGTTAATGCATCTTTCGTTTTATTTTATGGCTTGAAAGGAACTTCAGGTACGTTTCTATAATCCTACATGCAGCACTTCTAATATCTTGATTATTTTCAGAATTACAGCGTTTTTTTCTATTGAANATTTCTACAACTACGTTTGTCCTTCTGCAACAAAATGGTTAGTAATTCCGTTGAAATTGGTCCATAATTCATGATTGTACGTTTTGGCAAACGCCGATACATCATTTTGGACAGCATAGCCTCCAAATCTTTAAAAACATTGCACGGGTGGTTAATGCATCTTTCGTTTTATTTTATGGCTTGAAAGGAACTTCAGGTACGTTTCTATAATCCTACATGCAGCACTTCTAATATCTTGATTATTTTCAGAATTACAGCGGTTTTCTTTCTATTGAAAGAACTCTTGAAAAGTTTTGAAAACAATTAAAATAATCGTAGATCCTAAATAAAAATACGAAAAACGGTACAATCTTCAAGAAAATGATA
Source organism: Aurelia aurita (assembly GCA_004194415.1). Lineage (NCBI taxonomy): Eukaryota > Metazoa > Cnidaria > Scyphozoa > Semaeostomeae > Ulmaridae > Aurelia > Aurelia aurita. The sequence goes on along the minus strand of REGM01000087.1, from coordinate 367,026 downwards.
GTTTATGAAGGTCTATAATATGGCTGCAAGCAGAAATCTGTAGTTTTTCTAGTTTACGATTTAGCAATTTGATGACGTCACATTATCAAAACTGGCCCAAGCGAAGAAGACGCTGAAATTCTGAAAATAGTCAAGATATTAGAACTGCTGCGTGTAGGATTATAGAAACGTACCTGAAGTTCCTTTCAAGCCATTAAATCAAACAGAAGATGCATTAACCATCCGTGCAATGTTTCTTTAAAGATGCCAAAGCTTTGGAGGCTATGCTATTTTGGACACCACGCGGTGAATTGTCAATAAAGCTAAAGATGGCGGCCGCGCAAAGCATGCTGGTAAAGAGCTCCCTGACGACCACCTAACGACACAAAAAGTTTGGCCTGCCGTGTCGACTGGCTAGCTGTAGTAATGTTCGGAACAAGTAATCAATGTAAACAAATAGAAAAATTTTGTAATTCGAACGCGAGTCTTCAATCCGAATCAAAACTTTATTCTGCTTTGGCAAGGTTGCCTTTCGAACCATGTTGCATTCGAATTCAAGGTTGATTTGCAATGTTCAAGGTTGATTCGAATTCAAGATAGCTAGTTGAAACGGCGGAGCAAATTTTTATGTCGTTAGGTGGTCGTCAGGGAGCCTTTTACCAGCATGCTTTGCAGTAAACACAACAGAGTCTTTGGAGCGGCCATCTTTAGCGTTATTGTCTATTGTGACGATCGATGTAAGGTGGTCATTGGTTTTTTTTTCGTTTTGTTGCATCATAGATAAGAGTGTTAGCCCCAAGGTAACTTTTTCCACCTGCAAGGTAACTTTCACCAGCTATCCGAAAAGATATTGTGCCTACCACAGACAAAAGTATGGCTATACATCTCAAGAATATACATGAATGTCTTTGAAGTGTATGACGAGAAACTCCGAGGAAAAGATTTTTGCAGACCTGGATTTAGGTTTGCTGCTTATTTTGTCAAATTTTCAAACACGTTTTTGCCACCTTTTCATACTGATTTTCACACGGTAATTCATATTTTGTTGCCAAACAATTAGCATGCGCTTGGAGTATTTTTTGTATTTGCAAGTATCGTATATTATGAAATAAAGATTTGGTGATGTTTCAACTTGTCATCTGCATCAACGTAGGCCTATTTTAGACGTTTTGGTGTCGAAGGATACCATAGTCGTAGAGTCATACTTCGGCCTGGGGACGCCAGAGGGCCATGACTAACTACTTTGTGGTAAGTTTGGTGAATTATAACAAATTGTAGGGTGCCATGGCCCCCATTTCATTTCATTTAATCTTATTTATCGACGATATCCATTCAGTTATAATACAAACAAAAAAGTAAATTACAATGAAAAGTTACAAGAATATACTCTATAGATCTAAAATGCCCCCTGGCCCCCTAACTCTACGCCTGTGTGTTGCGAAGCTTTGAATGCCTGTATAGTGAGTGTGTAAGTAGTACAGAAGAGCCATTGGTCTATCAATACGAGAAAGTCGACCACTGTATGTCGTTATGTAAGATGCTCAAAATTGTATTCCACAACATTTAATCTCTTGCTGTGCCTGCCTCGTGACTGAATTAAAATGTTGGCAAACTTCAAAAATTGTTATTACATAACCAGCTATATTGCGTCGATATATTGCCACAGATTGCAAAGAGTGGCATTTTCCCTACTTTTTCTCAAATCTTTATCCTGTTGTGGTTGATTTTTTTCTCCTGAGACGAAAATTGTTAGTGAGTTGGTAGCTTTTTGGTTAATATAACTAATCCGTTGTTAAATTCATTTTGCGAATTAAATTCAGTAGTTTTAATACACGCATTTTTTATAAGAAACTACATAGTGTGAACCAAGCTTAGGTACGATATAAAGATTCTCTTTTTGCAATGGGGTGTTATAGACCATTCCGCAGTCGAATGCGAAGGCGCTCAACGCTATGCATCATGGGATTGTATTCGGCTTGTTTACGCTTTGACAACTTTCTTTGACACTATAGCTTTGATAACTTCAAATTCGATTTCGAATTCGAAACCCCCATGTGATCCCGAGATGCAACGCGAAGAGCGCCTTTGCATTCGACTGCGGAATTGTCTATTGTAAAAGAAGGAAGGGGCCTGGAGCTGAAGCTTGTGGAACGCCTGGGTTACATGTTTATGCGTGAAGCTTACATTTTATATTGTTGCTTTCATATTTGCTTTCAAGTCAATGTTCAAATTTCACAACACCTTGCATCAAACTTGAATGTTTTCGAAACAACGTAAAATGAATCGACATTGTGGTGGTTGCTGACCATACAATTAAACCGATAAGATCAACCAACAGACAAAATGAAGAAAAATAGAAGTAAAAAGTAAAGAACAACTTTTGCAATATAGTTTTGTTATCAGTCCAAAAATAAGACATAACGAAATGAAAACAAAACGTTATCGACATCATGTAAAATATTGTCTTAAAAAACCTCCTTGGGAACAATATTATTATTTTTTATGCTTGTTATTTCGTATTTTTTCTTTTTGATATCGAGCTGAGCTGAGTCAAAAACGTTCGGACAGTTAATGAGACTTGCATATGTGATTTTTTTATTTTCAAATTTGCTTCCCTTACAACTCAATTTTCACATTTTTTTTAATGCTCGTAAAAAATTACAACAGCGACTATACAGAACGATACGAGAGGGAGCATGGAATTACATAACAACCCTCTAGCCTTTTACAATAAACTTAAACTATATCTCCAAAATAGATGTCAGATGAAACAGTCCGAGAATTTAAACATATGTTGAGTTATGCATGGGTTACGCAGAGTTTGAGTTATGCATCACCTGGTTTCTATTTTGGAACAGACTTTGCTGATATTGAAAATGCAAAGTCTTTTCACTAAATGTATGATTATGATTTTACTATCAAATTATGATTTTACTCACCCAAATATTGTGTGCTTCCAACCTCGTCCCCAGGGCCTTTTGTCATATTGGGACGGAGACGAAATTTTCGGCTTTCGGTTTCGTCTCCGTCCCAATATGACAAAAGGCCCTGGGGACGAGGTTGGTGTGCTCCTCCTTCAGTTTTTTATGTCCTGAACTTTCGATTCGCGAATAGACCGCCAACAACAACATTCCGCCTCCCAACCTTCGAAAGTCGAGGGCCTAAAGAACTGAAGGAGAAGCACACAATATTTGGGTGAGTAAAATAATAAAGGTTTCCTTTCGAACCATGTTGCATTC
>REGM01000087.1:311831-363072 GCA_004194415.1 Aurelia aurita | reverse complement strand
TTTTTGGGGTGCTTTTTTTCAGGCAGAAAATCAATTTTAGGGTGTCATTTTTGGTAAGATCATAAGAAACCATAAATTTTGGGGTATCATTTTTGGTATGATCATAAATTTTAGGGTATCATTTTCAAACATAATTCTTTGGGGTAAACTTTTGGGATTTTTGACCCATAATATTAAATTTTAGTGTATTCATTTTGCATATCCTGTAAATTTTGGGGTATGGAAAATCTATAAATTTTAGGGTGTGATTTCACATGTCAAACTGGCACACCCCTGTCATCTCCCTATTGAAGTTACCCCCCCCCCTCCCGGGCCTGCAAGCATTTTAAAATTTAGCACAGTTTTACTATCAAACGTTGCTTATCAGTTTCTTAAATCTTTAAATTTTGTTGAAAGAGCTTCCATATTACCCCCTAAGATCTCAAAATTGGTGTTAACAGAATTGTCAATTTCAAAACAGTTGTCAATATGCAACAGTGTGAAAACATTTTTGAGTTACCTGGGAAATTTAAAGCATTACAAATTTGGACACACAATGGAAGATTTTGGACCAAAAACTTTATTTGATGAAATTCGGGACATCTATGTTAATTTGGGACAGTTTCCAATTAGTTATAGAATGACGAAATGAGTGGAATTTCTTAAACATCTTTTTCATTCAAAAGCAAATGGTACAGATTTCTCTCTCTGTCTTTCAAGAAGATATATTTTTTCCAGCAACGTTTCATAGTGTGCTCCATGGCGATTTTGAGAGGACTTTTCTTCGTGTTGACATGGAACAAGTAGATACCGTAGGGTGAAATATTTTAGAGCAAAGTTCTTATGAATTTCTTAAATTTCTTTTCCTCTTCGAAGAACTTTGAGTTTTTTTATAATAAATTTTATTTCATGACCATTATTAATTTAAGACATCTAAAATTCAAGACGTAAAAATTTAATCTTTTATAATTAATAATTTAATAACTAATTTGTCCAGATTTTACCGTCCCAAAAGTGTTGCTTTTAATGTAGGCGGTTTTAGCAGTGTTATACCCTGAGGAAAGATTATCTTCACTCCAAGCTACTATTTACACAAATCTGGCAAATAATTTCCGATTTCCTGGAATTAAAGAGGTCACGTTAATCGTGTCGAAGTGTGACACCCCAAGTAAACTGGTGACCACCATGCGTTTTCCTGGAACTAACATTGAAATCTGCAAGGGGTATCTTATGGTGGTTTCCTCGCAGATTGGGGGGCTTCCTAACAGAATCAGAAAGCTGTAAAGCTGACTTCACGCTTGATGCGATATTTTTGTGTGATGCGGCACTTGCGGCAAAATTGAATTGATCCAACTTTGTCGCATTGCCGCGCTTCATTGTTATCTGGAATGCGTCAAGAACGCCGCTTCAAGCGTGAATTCAGCTAAATTGTCATGACCCGGGAAGGATCCCTTAGATGGGTGTCTTTTGAAATAATCGCACCACAATATTCTCAATGATATTCATATAGAATCGCTCCTTGACGCTTCGAAAACGAGTGCATCAATTTTGTCCTTAGCTTGGACATTTTTGATGGCCTTTTTTAAGCTTGGTGTACGTATCTACACCTATAGCTACAAGCAAGCTTAGGACATCTCAAAAGGCGCCGATAAAATCCCAAATTGAGGCAAAATAATGTCGACGCTTTTCCGTCAAATTTCTATGCATTTCTTACACGTTTTTACTCTAGCATGACCAAACTTTGCATAACAAGAGATCGATCTACTTGCCTTATTGCGACAGAAAAAAACAGTTTTTGAATACGAAATAGCAGAAAGAAGCAACTATTTAGGGATGAACTGTTGCATACACAAGAGACCGAATGATGTTCATGACGTCAGAAAACGGACAAATAATCGGAACAAGAGAACCTTGAAGCACTTGACGCACACGAGAAGATGTCAGTCAAACAACTTACACAACAGTGGCTTTCTCCTTTCCTGTAATAAACAGTAAATAAAGTATGGACACAACAATTGAGGCGAGAAGTCGGAATTTGGGTCAGTTAGTAAGAACGCCAGTGATTGTGTGTCATGAGCTAAACTCTCATGCGGTCAACCTTCTGACGTAACAAAAACCTTAGCTCTTCCAAAATCTTAAACCCTTGGCCTAAGCTGTTGTGTGATCTGCGATACGGGTTTCCAACTTTTAATTTCAGTTTGATAAAAGATTACAGTTGTTGATCACATCGCAATGCGGTCTTTTTTGTTGGCAAATAGCAAAATTCGTCACAAAATTTCTCATCTGGTTATTAATCTTTCAAGAAGCTTTGACTATGGGCTGTAAGGAACGTATGAAATTTGTTGGCTAACGCGGCCTTACAAATAGAATTTTGCTAACGCGTAAGACTACACTGACTTAGGAGCCTGAGGGCCGTAGCCCTCGGTGGACCTGAATCATACGGCCATGTAATTCAACGAAGCAACTTGGTGGCTTCCTATTTCTACTGCTTTAATTAGAAACTTTTCAGCTTTATCACCATGTCGAAAATCGTAGAGCTGAGAGGTACAAATCAAACTCAAATCAAACTACTTATATTGCAGTTCTGGGTTATACAGTGGTCTCGCTAAACCTACGAGGAGCAAAGAAAGATCAAGAGAAACTGAAATGATACGAAAAACATGGAGAGAAATGACATGAAAGCATGAAATGATAAACACAAAAATCTTTATTGAATTTGCACGGTCCTAATCATCCATTGGATCTCACATCTTGATCTACATGTCCTATAGCCCATGCTTCAATATCATCTGAAATGCCTCACTTTGCACTCGTGACTGCACATGACTAGAGCATGAGTACTGTGCAGCTTCGCTGTTCTTTCAACCTCAGTTTCTCATTCCAAGGTTTCTGTTGTTTGGACTTATGGGACTTATTGGGACTTTTGGGGCGTTTAATGACTTGCGCATGATACTAAGACTTTGTTTACTTGGCTGGTGAACTATTAGTTGAGCTTAGAATCAAGACCAGTACGCTAGAAATATAGAAAGAATGATAATATCTCAAATCAGTACATAAGCGTACTGGAAGATAAAATCTGGGGGGCTGCCCGATAAAAAGTCCATTGTTTACCGAATTTTTTGCCCGACTTGGGAGGATTTTTGCCCGAAAAATTGCCCGAAAAAGACTAACTTTGGTAAATTTTCCAACGTTGGGGGGGAGGGGGGCTGCCGCCCTCCCAGCCCCCATGGCTCTTACGCCTATGAATCAGTATCAAAATGAATTAATTTTTCATTTTCAATTGTTTAGGCATGGTAGCCCATCAGTAAAAAACTTATTTACTGATGCAGTAAATATATAAAATTACAAATAACTTTGATAACTATAATTACAATTTACGAAACGCAGTTAAAAATAAATTTAAAACTGCATATCACCCGGGGGGGTCACTTCCATATATACTGGTACGGGATGTGCCATTTTTTTGGGTGCCTTTTTTCAGGCAGAAAATAAATTTTAGGGTGTCATTTTTGGTAACATCATAAATAGCCATAAATTTGGGGTATCATTTTTGGTATAATCATAAATTTTGGGGTATCGTTTTCAAAAATGATTCTTTAGTGTAAAGTTTTGGATTTTTTGACCTATTATATTGAATTTTAGGGTATGCATTTTGTATGTCCTGTAAATTTTGGGGTATGATTTTTGGAAAAGTTTTATAAATTTTAGGGTGGGATCTCACTTGTCAAAATGGCTCACCCCCGTCATCTCCCTATTTAAGTTACCCCCGGGGCTTATTAGAACGAAAGATTTAGAAACCTTGAATGAAATATATTACACTCACAAGGTGCTGGATCTCAGACTGGCAGTACCCAAGAATGGGGACGGGGACGTGAGGAGGTGACATGTAGCTTTATACCCAAAAATGGGGTGAAGTTTCAAATTTGCCCCAAGAATGGGGAAGCTGGAAAATTTTTGCCCCAAAACTGGGAATGCTGATTTAAGGCATTAGACCACTACTACAAGAGTGGCTTGAGCCACACTTATTTGTTGTCTGTCACATTTCAATTAATTTCACAGCCAAATCAATACCCAAAAGTGGGGAAACTTTGGAGAGGAAATATTGATATCCAAGAATGGGGAGAAATTCTCAAAAAGACCCAAAACTGGGACGCCTAACGTCCCCGTCTAAATTCTTGGATGCTGCCAGGCCCGGGCTATGTAGTCTCTTTCGATATCATGGACATTTATGTTCTTATTTCTTTCAAACAGGGTAAAACATCACACAAAGTAACACATTTCCAGTTCATGGGATGGCCTGATTTTGGCGTTCCATCTTCAGCAGAGAAACTTCTTGACATCCTAAGTCAGGTACGTGCATTTCAAAATTTAACTATCGAAAGGAATGGACCTCAGGAGCCAAGCAGCTTCTCATGTTCAACAGCGGACAGCGCAGTCAGTACTCACCAGCCACCGTTAGTTGTTCATTGCAGTGCAGGGATTGGCCGTACAGGAACCTTTATCACTATTGATGTAAGCCTACGCGAACTTGATGCGACTGGGACTGTTGACATACAGAACACTCTACAGAGGATACGGAGGCAAAGAGCATTTTGTGTTCAAACGGAGGAGCAATACGCGTTTTGCTATACGGCCGTGTTGGAGTATTGTTTAAGGATGAGTAAGAACGACGATAGTGCAGTCCGTAAAATCAAGCAGTGTTTACAGAATTATAAAAAGTGAACCCTTGTACAGCGACTAGATTTGATTGTGGAGCACTGAGACGAGAATCAGGAAGACTATTGGTTATGCACAGGAGGCAGATTCCTCCATGTCGCTCAGTTGCTAAAAAGTTGGTCCAGTAGTCGTGCAGCAAGTAGCCTTTGCACTGTCATTTAGCCATGGACGAAGTCCCTGTAAATACTTCCTTTGGTAGAAAGTTGCTGGTCCGTGTTATGCTACGATGACCAGGACGTTTAGTCCATAGTGGAACACATTCAGCCTTGGAAATTTTGGCCTATTGGAAATTGTTCACAGCTTCCTGCCAGACCTGAACATATTTTTAGAGATAAGAAGAAATTGTACATGCAATGGCGAACGACATTTTAAAGAATGGGTTGCACTTCGGATTGGAGATTTCGACGATTTGGTGTATATATCATATGTTTATACGAAATATACTGCTAATTGAAATATTTATTTATCTTAAATGAAATTAGGATGTCTTAAATTTTCATAAATAATAAATAACTAATTCGGCATTAAATAGAATATTAGGTACAGATATTTGAACCTGTCTCTCCTCTTGAAAATTTTTGTATTTGTTGTGGATAGAAAGTTAACTTTAATTATTTCAGTATTCTTAAAAATCTTTTCTCGTTGATGCACAATATTTTGATATAATGTAATGCCGAAATACGTGTTACAGATTACAATTGTTACAACCAATCGTAAAGAGGGAAACTTGGAATGTGAACGGTCATTTGAAGTTAGCAATTCAGAACGCCCAGTAAATCTTTCCACGTCGACAAATAACTATAACTCAACTGATATAAAGGAGAATTTTCAAGTTCAGGATAAGGAAAAATATAATTCAATGAGGAGCAATTTCGTCATGGATCGTCACACAGATTCCCAGAGAAGTGCCCCTGTCCCCTCACCCCAATGTGCAGGAATTTCACTCTGAAGGCCTCAACTTTGAAGTTTATCAATGTTACCCTGTTACTGCTATTGGGATTTAGCTAGGAGAAATCTTGTTTTTAAGACATGCGTTATCAATCTCGTCCCCAGAGTGAGTTCGTTGCTCTACCTCTACTCTGGGATACAAGTGGCCGTTCTGCAATTTGATTGGCTATTCGAAAACAATAGATAACACAAACTATTTCTCGAAAACTTACTAATTATTCGAATAGCAACAATATAACCTAGTCACTAAGCAACAACCAATACAATGTTACTGTGTTGTTTGGAATCGAGGTCGCATAATGAGCGTTACCCTGCCAACCGCAAATCCATAATGGCTGCTAATCCGCCCTTATTTTGGGCGGATTGGGACTAAGTGTACCAGGGTGTTCACTCGGCTTCGTGACTAGCGTATGACGAAAGAACACCCTGGGAACGAGGTTGATGCGTTATGCCACGTAGCACTACCCACTGCTAAATATAGTTAACCCTTATCTTATGCACCTGCTTATCAGACATCGAATGCTTGTTATTTCTTACTTACACAGCAACCACACATTAACTTTCTCAATCATGTCTATGAGCACAGGGAAACAAGGGACTCAGTTAATCAATCTAATTCGCTACCACCTTTATACGTTGCAGAAGCGAAAACAGCAAATTAAGGTGGTGGCAAAAATCAAATGCAGATGAAGGTGGTAGCGAAAAATGATACAATTCGCGCTTCCAACCTGTATTGTTGCCAAGCATTTGTTTTCATCCTTATTCATTGCCCATTAGGCCCATTGGTCAATTGCCTTAAGTCACTGAATACAGATAAAGCTCATAAAATGAATATGACCCAGACTTCTTTATTTACCAGATCCTCACCAGACCATTGTTGGGCCTGAACTCTTCTATGAATACTGATCTGTTACGCTTTCTTCAATTGCGGTGCAAGATTCTCAGACCGCCGCAATTTACAAGACTAGCCGAAATTTAGGCCATGATTCCTCTTTGGTGAGAAGATATCTTAGCAGACAACCAAAGCTTGTTACGCTTTGTTTATCAAACGAGTGTACTGATTACCTAAGTCCCTTGTATCCCTCCTGTAAGCCTTGCTAAACATGAAAACTGCTTAGGCCCATTCTCAGCTGTCACCTAGCAGAAACGAAATGCAGCAAAAAATATGTTGATTGAGGCTTGAATCACAATGGAATTTGTCGAATCTTGCGAGCTGATTGCTTTCACAAGGCCTTGTGGCGAAGGCCTAAATAGGGTCAAGTTTTCAGAGTAATGTTATGAGTCTCTCTGAAGTGATATCATTCAAGTCAAGAGCACAAGGAAATAAGGGAATCATGTAATCAGTCAACGGTAAAGCTACCCAGCCCAGAGGCCAGCCTGAGAAACTGCCATGCTGCAGAGGAACTCAGAACTTCTTTCATAGTGGTTAACGTAAACATCAAATTGGTGGACGGTATTTGAGAGTTGAGTAATTTACTCGTCAGGATTCTTCCGTGTTTTCCATTTCTGTGTCTTTGTTTCCCTGTGGTGTCATGACGATAGCAAGGTTTACCACAGGGATACAAAGGGACTTAGGTTATCAGACTAAACTTTTTCGCTACACCTTTAGGGTCTATTTTTGGACATTAATTGAATGTCCATAACATGTCTTGTGGAGGAGCCACAACTCAGCCTGGCCTATAGGCAGGGTTACTTTACCGCTACACCTTTAGGGTCTATTTTGGGACAATATTTGAAAATGTCCTGAGCAGACAAGCTTCCGCCCAAGGCCTAAGGGTAATTGTGGATTCCCCGTTTGATTTGTTGGTCGATGACGGCCTTTCAAAGCACAAATTCGCCTTCAGGCTATAGCCACACATTGGGATTTTCAAGCTATGTGATGTGGCGAAAGCTGTCTTTATCGTTAAGTAAATTACAGTATTGCCTGCAGGCAAGCATTAATGTATAATGATCTGCTATAGCCATATGTGTAGATAATGAGATCACCTTAGATTTAGACTAAGATTTGATATGCCCTGAATAGTGGATTTTCAGCTAAATCTGCCCTTCACAGGAATCAAGCTACTTACTTGCCCCAAGTCTGTTTCATATATCATAAAGTCCATCTGACCGATCCCGGATCCGCCATTCCAACATTCCATAACCGATCTCCCCTTTGTTCCGTTACGGAATGTTGGAATGGTGGATCCGGGAACTATGGGAAAGGGATCGGTCAGACGGACTTCATGAAATAGACTTAGGGCAAGTCTACTTGGTGTCCGAAAAGATAGCCCAACGGAGCAGCACGAGGATAGTAATGAAAAAAGATAGAAATTAAAAATGTTTATTTTCAATCTCCCGGATGGATCACGTATTTGCCCGCTCTTCTTCCTAGCCACATAGCCAAAACCAAGAGCAGTGCAGAAAACAACCTCGTCCCCAGGGCCTTTTGTCATATTGGGACGGAGACGAGGCAAAAGGCCCTGGAGACGAGGCTGTGCAGGCAACTGTCGAGGATTGCCTTACCTGCCTTAAAGACATAGATCTGAATAAAGTAGAGTTTCTTAATTTGCTGGAAGATCCTACTACAGTTTCTTATAAAGCGGTGTCTATAAAAAAATGAGTCTACTCAAGTTGCGAAATGGACGTGTATGGATGAGATAGCGAAATTTTCTTTAGCAAAAGTTGCGAGTTTTGAGGGAATCAGTCCCAATTTTTCAATTTCCAAAAAAGCCCACACTCAATCAGTCCACACTGTTGTTATCGGAAAAATTGTGAAGTTACCAGCTGCCATTGATGCGCCCACCCAACGTCTGCTTTTGATGATATGCAACTGTTTCTTAATCATAATTCCATAGTCGGGGCTGTGTTGTCCGCCTCTGTTATCTCTTTTAACCCACGCTCAAGTCTCGATAAACTTTTCCTAGTGCAAAGCAAACTTTGAAAGATAAGTGCAAACTTTAATTTTCATTTCATTAATTGATCAAATCGAAATTAATGAAAATTAACCAAACACGTGGAAGATGCATGCTCTGTACTAATGTCATATCAATACCGTAAAAGCTGAATTGCAATTTCTCTTATTTGCAGTGGGTTTACAGCAATTTACGGCAGTTGCAGGAAATCTTTTGAAATGCGAGCTCAAGGACGAATGCAGGTGCGGTAAGGGCATACGAAGCTCGAAAGGTTAGTTCTCATCCCAGGCCCCAGTTCCGAGGGATCTGGGACACATGCTATGAGAGGGTAGAATTTGGATGAACAGGCTTCAATATCCATTGTTTCCATTTGAAAATTCGCCATTTCCCAGAAAATGTCACTCGTCCCAGACTCTCTTGCAAAACAGTAAAAACTTTCATTTTCTAAGACCAGTATTGGAAGGAAGGACATATTTTTCTTTGAATTTCTAGACTGAAAGAAGTCGTTCTTTGTTGACAAAAATCAAAATTGTCACATGACACATCATAGACAAATCACGTGTTCTTTTCTAGACTGATTCATGCTTAGCCATGTAGTCCTTCGAAACATGACTATGTTAGAATCAGTTAGAGATCTTAAGGACACAAAACAACACAAAACAGCTGTTTATCTATATTTTGGCTGACTCATTCCTAAGCAGCTGACAGTCGCTAACAATAAGACGTTGCTATGTACACCGTTGACTATGCGTTGCCTAGGCCAATGAACAATGAACACAGGGATATGAGGAGTAAACACCCACCTGCTGCATTGAATAATAAATGAGAAAGAGGGCTAGGTCAAGGGGTCATGCAAAAGGCCTAGCAACATTTGAGGTTACGTTGTAACTTTGTGAATAAATTGAGGATGGTGACAGGTAAAATGTACCACGGTACCAAGGGTGCAGTACCAGGTACCAAACGGCCCGGTACCCAGTACCAGCATGGTCAGTACCAGGTACCATAGAGCCAGGTACCAAGTACACATTTAAAATAGCCAGTACCAATAATAGAAAATACTTGACGAATGAAATGAACTAAAGTCTAAATAAAATAAAATCCAAGAAATTCTTTTCTTCAGCAAGTTCTTATTGTGGTATGTAGTGAAAGGTGAAAACCAAATACAACTNACTGGTCTGAAAGTTATTAATGACGCAATTTGTGATTTGTGATATGTGTGTGTTCCGATGTTTTTGTTTTTGTGCGGAATTCTGTTCGCAATAGAATCCCAAAACCACTCGGCTTTATACCATGGATACAAGGTAAGCTGCATTCACATTGAACGCGTTTTCGGCACTTTTCTCAAGCAAGGCCGCGTCTTATCTGCAATGAATTGATTCTTCCTGAGGGCAAATCACTTCCAAAAAGTGTCGTACTCCCTTACTGCTTCAAATCTTTTTCATTTCGAGAAAAAGGGCTTTAAAAAATTGAAAACATGATTGCCTCTTTGGTTTGTATTGAAACGCATGCCTTATTTGGGAGGTGGCAATAAAAAAGGATGTCTGTGTGCAGTGAGGTAGAGCAGGGTAGATGTCACATCCGTTCTCTCCCCAGGCTTTCGAAAGCCAGGTCGTGGACAGGAAATTGGTAGCATTCAAAATTGTTGCAACTTTAGACGGGCATAACTTCGGAACCATGCAACGGAATTCAATGCTGTTTTCATCTCAGCTCAACACCCACTCCCTATACTTGAGAAAACATTTCGGCAAGAAGGGTTGCCTTTATCAGAATCCAAGGGAATACACTTGCGACCTCGAATGTTATGTAACCATATATGATGCAACGAAAGAAAATAGTGCAACATTAAGACCTTGCGTGCCCAGAAACGGCGAGGGGAGATCCCCGCATTGATCAAGCGCGTGAATTTAGCGCGCGGTAGAAAGAAAAAGTGTTAAGGAGTAAGGACCTGTAAGTGGTGATCTTTGGCGTCACTTTTTTCTTTCTTGGTTCATTTATCTCAGAAAAGAGCTCATATTGGTTTAGTTAGTTATTTGACGCGTGTGAGGTGTTACATGCTCTAAGGTCTAGGTGGTAATTGTTTCTAGAATTTTGTTCGAATGACCTGTAGATGTGATGATCTTTGGCGCAAAGCATTTATTTCTTGCTTGGTTCATTTATCTCGGACAAGAAGCTATATTTGTTTATTTAGTTATTCAACGCATCTGAGGTGTTAAATGCTCAATGTTATAGGTGCTAATTGTTTGTAGAATTTCGTTCGAAGGACCAGTAAATCTGGTGATCTTTAGCGCCAAGCTCTCCTTTCATTCTTTTTTCATTTATCTCGGTCAAGCGCTTGTAGTGGTTTATTTATTTAATGCGTCTTAAAGGCTGGTTTTCATATGTCGCATTTCATCGCATTTCATCGGAATTCAGGGTCTGCGATAAATTAGGATTACTTCCGATATATGAAAACTAACCAAATTATATAAAAACTAGGTATCCTAATTCGTCCTAATTCGTCGCAATTCGTCGCAATTCGTCGCAAATGATCCCAAGGAATCAAAAAAATTTGTTTCCTGCAATGAAATGGGACGAATTACGATGAATTACGGTTCTCGGTTTTCATATTTTTTGACAATCGCAATTATGAGCATACGACCAATTCCGATGAAATGCGATGAGATCTCCATTTGAGAGTTTGTGAGCGCGCGGGCGCCGTGACTAGAGTTTTAACAATAGATTAGATTGGCATATGCCACATGCTCTTTCAATTGCAAATCTATTGTCTAAACGCTGGTCGCAGCGCCCTTGCGCCCAGAAGCGTTGAATTGGAGATCGACCTTTAGGTGGTCTGACGAAATTGGCACGTGCACGACCTAAAGTCTGCCTGGTTCCCACTGCGCCATGAACTGTCATCGCTTTCCTCATCGCCAATTTTTCAAATGAGATGAAAGTTCATCCTGCACTGGGAACGATGTTACAGTAAATCCTGATTTTTACGACCAGCGTGGATCAGGCTTTACAGTCAAAGGTCGTCCCCAGTGCAAGATGAACTTTCATAGCATATGTAAAGTTGGCGATAAGGACAGCGATGATAATTCATCGCGCAGTGGGAGCCAGCCTTAATAAGGCAAGGAGTGGGCGGGTTTTTCTATAGACGGATGTATTTACCTCTGCCTATTACCTGTAAAGGGCGAGGGGCGGTCCCACTAAACCCTAAGGTCATGGTGATTGACACTATCCTCGCGAATAAATCCTCAAGTGCACACTAAATGACATTTTAGGACCCCCCAAAGTCCGACCTGACCTCACTTCTGCAGCAACTATATTGACCCAACGCTTCCTACATAAATATTTCCATTATGGGCAACAGTTATTCCATTGAGGCCTCTTTGAGGTGGGAGTGAATCCAGCTTGAGTAGCCATTTTGGGTCGTTGCCATGACGCTCAAAGCATAGCGAACTTTGTTGTCATTCGAAACATGAAGGAATCCCCTCCAAATGCGTTGTCATCGCAGATGTGTCGGATCTTCCGAAATCTTTCGAAATCCCTCATTAAAAATGCAAAATGATTTCGATTGAGTTGGGAAAGCTGGTTGCTAGCGTCTATTTAGTTTTTAAAGTGTATCTGAATAAACAAATCTTGCGGTTTTTTTAGATATGCATGGGGTCAAATCTCCATAGCTCCCCCATCAACACTATCGTTGCTAAAAATAGACTCATTGATTCGGTCTATTACTGGTTTCATAAGCATATGCGCGTCTATTCATAATAGGCCATTTTAGACTTGCCACACTCTAAATATCGTTCTGATACGAAATTAATTATGACCACAAACATCAATTCTTGATTTTGTTTATTATTTGCTGGAATATTATATGAATAGGACATTATCTTTATGAATATAACAGTTTACGTTGTATAATTTAAGGGTTTTAGAGCCATTGTTGCCCGTGGGAGTTTCTTAATTATCACGTGTCCGATTGAGATTAAGGCAATTCTGAAATCATGTCNCTAGTTTCTGCTCAGTAAGAAAGGTTTTGCTCATGGCTTACGCTCCTGACCTTCTTTTCTTCCCAAAATATGAATGAAAATATTTACGGCCTAAATGAACAGATAGGCCTTTGTTCAAAATGGGACCCGGCCAAGAATTGAGTGTCCTCACTGTGAAAATCGCCTGTATTTCCAGCGGACCCTTTCTCACTAATTATTTAAGGCTACAATGTAATTTTTATTGCTATGCTTATATCATTTCCCAAATATTGGCTGATTAAAACGAATTTCCAGAATGCCTCGCCCGTTTTGTACATAAGCACTGACACTGTCTGATTTGAGGAAAAATCGTCAATTTTCGACAATGTGTCTAATGACTTATTTAGGCGAGAAATTCAAATAAAACAACACACAAGCCTTTATCTAACAGCGATCTTACCTTTCACCAAGTCCCAACAAAAAATCCCAACGCGCAAAGAAATTACAGCAATTTAGAGTTATACCATTTTCATACAATCAGTTGCAAAAGTGTTGAGCCATTGTGGGAAAATATGGATTTTTGCCCCCCTCCCCCCATTGCAATGTTGTTTCGGAGGAAACGCGATTTTTCTAATGAAAGGTCATAAAATGCAACTTTTAGACCGGTCTCAACATTGCAAAGGGGGAGGGGGGGGGACACAAGGCAAGAAAAATCGATTTTTTCACAATGGCTCAACACTTTTGCAACTGATTGTAGCTGTTATCGTCGTCAAAAGGGAGTGCTGTAGCCGTTCTTTCTTCGTGAAATACAACATCATCCGAATTTGGCTGTAGCTTCATTACACCTGTTGTCTTGCATAAGAAACTTTTCTCCGAGATAATAGTTACTGTTAGCTGTTAACAAAGCGGAATATATTTGTTTATGATTCAATTTTTTACAAATATAAAGCTTTGCATATCGTCGTAGCAAATATTTTGCAGCCCCAATAACGCCAAAAGTCCCATCTTTTCTGCAAATTCCTACCGAAACAGAGCACAGGTATCAAATTCGAAATTCCTTTCAGTTGGGCATCTATTGGCCTACTGTAGTGCTATAGAAAAGTTCGCGTAATTATGTGCATGATTTTTTCCGCTTGTAGTGTGGCTCAAAATTCCGAATTCCTAAAAGAAAGCACGAAGAAAGGAATAGGAATTCGATCTACGTCGCAAGCTAAAAATATGCAATCAATGAACACGAAATCAATGAACACGAAACCGATATATTTAGTTCTCATTGCGATTCGAAACCTTCCTTACATTTTTTTACGTAGAAGACAGGTCCGCTTTCAACTTTCTGAAGACAGCTGTCAGAAGGGCTCTTTTGAAAGGGTATTTTTAAACTGAAAAATGCTGAGGAAGAGGCACTTTGAGGTTGAAATAAGGCACTTTTTAAAAACTTAGAGGGGCAGATTGTTGACTGCTGGCTCCTACGTCTGCATCAGAAATCAGAAGATTTTTTTATTCTGCAAGACGAAGTAGGAAACAAAAAACAAATAACCACTGCATCTGTGCACAAGTTTTTTGAAAGATTATTTACAAAGCATAAAACCAATTGATAAAACTAATGGTGAAAACAGATTGAAAAATAACGTTTGAAGATAGAATGAAAGGAGCAATGATTTAAAAGTAAAGGGAAAGAGAGCGAAAAGAGCAAGGATTTCAAAGAAAAGGGGAAAGAAAGAGTAAAGATTTGAGAGGTTGAGGTTGCACAGTGTGCTGGAAGGAGTCAAGGAAAGTTTTGAAGCAAGAAGGGATTTATGAATGCAAAGTAGGAAAACAAGTCCAAAAACTAAAGAAACAACAAGAAGAAATTTAAAGGGAAGAATATAAAAGTGGCTCAAGCCACTTGCGGTCAGATTCTAGCCAATCAGATATCAATATGTCCTGTTGACACAGATCTGTTACCCAAATATGGCTCGGCACGTGCCACGGCCTATTGCCTATTTCAAGTGTTCGATTGATATTGATGCCATCTAAGGAACAAGGTGACAGAGTTTATGCTCTTAACTTAACTAAGTTGTTTATAAGGGCGTACTCAAAGGAAGTTATCAATTTCACTTGTCCAACATTTCTTGAGCTGATTCAAGAAAAGTGATTTCAAAATTGCTTGAAAGAGGAGCCACTATGAAACATTCAAAGTTAGCTTCTTTGATAATGGTATTGATTTAAAAAATTGGGTTTAACCGCTGGAAAAACTACAGATACTATTTTGGACCCTACCAAATAGCCAAAGGATCTAGTATGGTATGTAAGGTTTTAGGCCCTTCAAGGAAAGTGGATATCTACAACTTTTTAACCAATTGTCCTCCAGCAATCCATCAATGAATCATAAACATCCTTGCTTTCTTCATTATCCATCATGTAACTATCCGATATTGCATTGCTAAGTACTGACGACTGAACCCCAAACTGTTTAAAATTCTTTCTTTCTGTGCTAAATTTTTGTACAAAATTTCATTTTCATGATTTAAAATTTGTGTACATCGAATTTCCCCCTTTCTGCCATACAGTATCTAAAAAATTGATTTGATAAACATTCTCCGTTTATGGAAATTCTGCGTAATTTCATAAGGCTTCAGTCAGGATTAGTATCTGATTCACTGCGTGTCTGTTGACAGAAACTTCATCAAATCTTGTCGAGGTTGTTTGATGAAAACCTTACCAAGAAAAAACAAATTTCTTTGAAAAAAGGCAAGATTTTTGGATTCAATTTTTTGGTCAGTTGCTGTTATCTACTTTTCAATCTACCACATCAACCCTCGGGTAATAACATCTAATATAGTTCGTGTTACACAGATCACATTTTCTCGAAGTTTTGAACAACTATTGTTACCGGCATTTCTGAGGAAACTTTTCAAGGTTAGCCTTGCCTTGGAAGTTAGCTGTCGCGAAGGAAAACATTCCGCCCTTACCAAAGTAAAGAGAGAGCGTCATTTTTTATTTCCAATTCTGAATCAGCCAGTGACATAAACATTGCTGTAGTTTTTATAATTAAAATCAAATACAATCAAAACATTTAGGAAAACATACAGCGTTGAAATATAAATCAACAATTCACGGTGCCTTTCTGGTAATACAGACATTGACAAGCGACGACGTTTCGGTACTTTCCGTCACTTATCTTTTAAGTGTTTTGAGAAGGTGCCGAAAGCGGTCGGTACACAAACTCAAAGCACCGATGAAATGAATATTGATAAATCCATCACATCAGCACAAACAATATTACTGGAAGGTCATCTCCAGGCACTCTTTGTTCTTCTGCTGTTTGATGAGAGATCCTCAGAAACAGCCAAGCAATAACTTGCGAATCCTTTCCTTCTTAAATCTTACCAACTTGATGTTGCATGGAAAATGTCAAAAGCAGCATATTCATTAAGAAAACTTTGGACTTCATTCAACATTTCTCACGAATTCTTGTTATGACGTAATAGCTAACTTGTCATTACCTTTCATCAGATTTCAACGTTGATTTTTTGTTGATGTGACGTTCTGGTTTCTCTTGACTTTATCGACTTTCCATTAAGGCCTTTTTTTATTCAGTATTAAAGGAAGGGAAGGTAAAATGCTTGTTTAGCAAGATAGAGCAAGTCAAGAAGACTCCAAGAAAATTCTTCCTTGTTGTGTCAAAATCAAGTACCACGTAGTATAGTAATCTCGAGGGACTGGCAACTGTTCACATGACTTTCTCCTCTTCTTAGTTTCTCTTCAGTTCATCGAAATATAATTTTAGGCCCATTTTGCTCTGGTAAGAAGGAACAAGTAAAAGGATTGCTTAGCAAGATGGAGTGAGCAAAGAAGATTCCACCAAAATGCTTTTGTTTAGGTGAAACTAATTAAAAATTCTCAAGATACTGAAATGTTCATTCTCTTGAAACTGATATCTGGAAGTTCTAATTTCAAAGAACGCTCTACAGCAGCAGAAGTTTGGAAATACAAGCAATAAAACTTTGCTAGCCTTCCATTTGTAACATTTGCAAAATGTTTCACAGCATTCTAATCGCTTGATATTTCACAGACGTTTCGAAAAATTTGATAAACTATTTAGTTATCTCGTAGTTATCAAAGAAAGGGCCTAATTTAGTTGGATAGAAGAATTTGTATATATTTGCAACAAAATCAACCTAGCACAAAGCTTTTGAATGGTTGTCTGCTGATCAACATGTATCCCTTTTGATTCGGGATAAAAACAATCTTTTATGAGCGTCTTTTCCTGCGATTTCATGTTTTTCTACTTCAAGCAATAGATGAATTAGGTTTCGAACTCAACGTTGCTTTGAACAGCTGCAACTATCGAAAGGAAACTTTTGCTGGTGGTGAGAACTGGCGTTGTTGCAACAACTTTAATGCGCACCTGCAGAGGGCCTGTGGACTTATAACCTAACTCCCTTGTTTCCCTGTGCTCTTTGACTTGAACGATGATGTCGCCTCAGACCCTAATTAGGCCATTGCCATAAGAACTTGTGGCGGTAATCAACTCACAAGATTCAATGAATTCCATTGTGATTCAAGCTTCACTTGACAGCAAACTTTACACTACTTTACATACTTTACATTAACTGTGTGCCGAATGGGATTTTTGCTGCATTTCGTTTCTGTGAGGTGATAGCTGAGAATGGGCCTAGGAAGGACCATGTCTTCACTGTTTCATTATAAGTCCCTATTGAGCAAGGGTTATACTGCAGGGATGCAAGGGACTTATATATCAGTCTGGAAGGTGAAACTTTGCTGTCAGCTAAGAAATTTTGCTTCCCCTTCGAAGGTCCTGAACTGAGGTTTCTATTTCCCATTTTCTCAGTCACATTTATCAAAGCACATTTGATGTTTTCTTAAAAGATAGGATTTCTAGCATTTCGTCCGTATTTGTTGTTGTAGCTTTTTGAAATATCTGCAAATTCCAGATCCCATTTTGTCCCTTCTTCTTTGGCGGTCGACTTCTCCAATACCTCTTCGCAATGACTTTTATCAGAGAATTTGACTAAATACATGTCTTTGCTCCAGACATTTAATGGCTCCAGGTCCAAGGTCTGCTGACATGGAGGAAGAAGGAAGTCTGCTCCAGAGGTCCTAATTAATTGGGGGATAAGTTGATTGCATAATAACATGAACTGGGAAATGTATAGTGCAATGAGTCAAGAATCCCCCTTGTCATCGAAATGAGACCTGGGAAATGTAGAGGTCGTAGAGAAAGTACAGCAAGTAAGAAAGAAATTGCATGCTGATATTTTGGTTGAAAAGAAATATTTCAAATATGAATTTCTCCTTTGCTAAGAGAACTTTGACTAAATACATGTCTTTGCCTTGGTCTTTGCCAAGAGAAGCAGAATTGTCTTACTCATATCCTAGTAAAAATAGAAATTTCCAAAAAGCTAAAAACTCGACAGTTGATGTCTAGCTAGGCAGTGTTTTTCTAAAAAAAAAACCGACTAACTGCCTAACCTCAAATTTTTATTTCACTTTCTTACTAAATTCTTACTGCATGGGTTAGTATCCCCGTTATCATTGAACAGGACCTGAGATATGGAGCGAGTGAGTGTCTGATGAAGAATCCCCCTTTTCATTGAAACGGGACCTGGGAAATGTATGAGTGAGCCGTGAGTAGAGTTAAGTCATCAAGACAAGGCATATGAGCAAAGAAAGGAACCTTTGGTTACACGCTCAACGTAGCTACATGTCTCACTTTGACGTTCAAATTTCGTTCTGTTGGGAAACAGGAAATGCTAGCATTGTAGTTATCATAAAATTTAAGGATTCCGAAACTGCATGTTCTTCTTCAACCATTTGTTGTTGAGAGGCTTGAGAATGTTGCCACGTGGAATACATCGATGAGAACTGACGTAGGATTATTTCGTTGTATGACGTCAAAGCAGTCCAGGAAATCAAAGTCCCCAGCAGGTGGCCCAGTGTATGACAAAACTCCACAAAACAAGGTCTGCCTAATTTACATGCAAATTGCAAACTCTGCATCCTTGTGCAAGAATGACAACAATTTTGTAATCCAAGCCAAAGAATGTTGCTGTCTAAGCATTGGAGCATTAGAGAAACTTCCATATTTCCTTTTCCCAAATATGGTGCGGCTTATTCGTTTCCGTGTCTGGTTTCTTGTCAATTTCAGCAGTTTCTATCCTGCAGGTATGCTGCAGAATGCTAATAAACTCGAAACAGGCTCATTATCATAACTTCCGAAATTTTTACCCAAAATGCGAATACTGTGCACGTATATTTTTCTGTGAGAAACCGCTTATAAGAAACTCAACTCTCAGACCGCCAAAAATTTAAGAAATTTCAGGACTGGGAAATACAGCTCAACTCAAGAAATTATTTATTCTCATAAAGGAAATTCTTAGCATATTTTTACTATGTCTAAACATTGGAAAGGCTTAAAACAACTTTCTTTTGAAACGTTCACGAGGGCACAGGTAGTAAACATGAAGATTGTTATGGAACTCGTAAGAAACTCGTCAGAAATTCTGAGTACTCAAAATCTAATAATCTTAAGAAACTTTCAGTACTGGCTCAAATTCTTAGTTTCTTATAAAAAAAACTACGTGTATCTGAACTCTTTGTGCCGAGGCCAAATTTCATCGCTCAGCCTGGCTAAATTTTGCTACATTTGAAGTTGCAACGTTATAAACGTTATAAACGTTCATGAAAGAAAGGAAACAAATTTGAGATTTTGAGAAACTGAAACAGATCCATGTACAAAAAAAGTTCTAGTGCCTCATGGGCCTCATGAAGGAACAAAAATTTTACATCTTAGAGTTTCAAAATGCAGTCTTGGCTGCAGCATCTTCATAACTTGATGGTTGCAGCTCCCCTGCAGCTACCTAAATTTTGTCTCAAATTAGATGTCACGTGAAAATGCCAGTGAATAAAAGCAATTGAAGAGTTTTGCATGAATAATTTTGCGTTATCGCAAATCTCACGTGACATCTAACTTGAGACAGACTTTCCAAAAAATCTGCCATTTATAGCATGCCACCGAATAAATGAAGTTTGACATTTCAGAACTCTTCGCATTTAAATTTTGCATTGCAGAAAAACATTCTGTTTTATTCGTGTGATAACATGGTTATCACTAGACGAGTCTGCTAAATCGCGAGGGTAGGCGAGGGTCGAGAGGGTGGCGAGGGTGGCGAGGGTAGCGAGGGTGGCGAGGGTGGCGAGGGTGGGAGGGTGGCGAGGGTGGCGAGGGTAGCGGGGGTGGCGAGGGTGGCGNTTCCCAAATATGGTGCGGCTTATTCGTTTCCGTGTCTGGTTTCTTGTCAATTTCAGCAGTTTCTATCCTGCAGGTATGCTGCAGAATGCTAATAAACTCGAAACAGGCTCATTATCATAACTTCCGAAATTTTTACCCAAAATGCGAATACTGTGCACGTATATTTTTCTGTGAGAAACCGCTTATAAGAAACTCAACTCTCAGACCGCCAAAAATTTAAGAAATTTCAGGACTGGGAAATACAGCTCAACTCAAGAAATTATTTATTCTCATAAAGGAAATTCTTAGCATATTTTTACTATGTCTAAACATTGGAAAGGCTTAAAACAACTTTCTTTTGAAACGTTCACGAGGGCACAGGTAGTAAACATGAAGATTGTTATGGAACTCGTAAGAAACTCGTCAGAAATTCTGAGTACTCAAAATCTAATAATCTTAAGAAACTTTCAGTACTGGCTCAAATTCTTAGTTTCTTATAAAAAAAACTACGTGTATCTGAACTCTTTGTGCCGAGGCCAAATTTCATCGCTCAGCCTGGCTAAATTTTGCTACATTTGAAGTTGCAACGTTATAAACGTTATAAACGTTCATGAAAGAAAGGAAACAAATTTGAGATTTTGAGAAACTGAAACAGATCCATGTACAAAAAAAGTTCTAGTGCCTCATGGGCCTCATGAAGGAACAAAAATTTTACATCTTAGAGTTTCAAAATGCAGTCTTGGCTGCAGCATCTTCATAACTTGATGGTTGCAGCTCCCCTGCAGCTACCTAAATTTTGTCTCAAATTAGATGTCACGTGAAAATGCCAGTGAATAAAAGCAATTGAAGAGTTTTGCATGAATAATTTTGCGTTATCGCAAATCTCACGTGACATCTAACTTGAGACAGACTTTCCAAAAAATCTGCCATTTATAGCATGCCACCGAATAAATGAAGTTTGACATTTCAGAACTCTTCGCATTTAAATTTTGCATTGCAGAAAAACATTCTGTTTTATTCGTGTGATAACATGGTTATCACTAGACTGATTACATGTCGTAGTTTCGCTCCTCCGCCGAACTGATTCTCGGTTTGGCTGGCATTAGTCTCGTTTTGGTGAGCGATAACTGGGACTCACTGTAATCAGTCTAGGTTATCACCACATTATTCGAAAATCTTTCGAGGACTCAAATTTTAGAATCAAAGAGAGCGCAACATAATTCTGTTCTTGATAACACCGTGTCGGGTGTCCCTACAGATTGCTGCTCAAAATTGTAAAGTACCGTCGTCGATCATTGCGTGCTCTCGGTGTAAGCATGCTCATTAGCGTATTAGTTGTCACTGATCTGTGATTAGTTTCATCAACAATAGTAACATCTGGATGGTTGCAAAGCATGTTGGTTATGAAGGCCCACCTGCCCAGAGGTCTGGGACCTAAGCAGAATATTAGGCCTCTGTGTTATAGTCTTGTCTCAAATTAGATGTCACGTGAAAATGCCCGCGAAGAATAAGAATGGAAGTATTTTGCATGAGTAATTTTGCGTTATCGCAAATCTCACGTGATATCTAATTTGAGACAGACTTTAGTGCCAGAGGAATAGCTCGACGGCAATATTAATTGGTTAAAGATAAGGCCTGGGGACTAAAAGTGCAAATTTGACAGTGTTGACGCCTAAAGAAGCAGTTGCCAAAGGACCACCGTCGGTGTTGCCTTGACTAGAAGCAATTCGAAGTAGCACTTATGGCCGGAAAGGGTCTTGAAATTGCGCAATGAATTAAACATTTCTCAACTGATGAAAAGCGTTGTTTATCTTATTGATTTGAGTTTGAGTCAGGAGATTACATAACATTTCTAGTACGGCCTAATTTTCAATAAAAGGTCAAAGGCTGCTGCAGATGCGGCTGTCACGCGAATGTGTGTGACCAGATGTAATACAATGATAATTCTTTACAATTTCTTCAAAAACCTTGTGCAACCTCGTGATACTAAGCTATCACGCAAACTTTCCCCAATCCCTTTTGCTGAGAGTAATCCGCAGCTAAGCTCAAGTGGCCTAAGTTCTGATGCAATGTCAGATATGGTATAAAACTCTTCCTTAGCGTCATGAAGCTAACAGAATTCACTCTATTCATTCATGCGATACATCGTTACAAATTCGAAATATATTCAACCAATAACTGATGACTGTCTTATTTGTATTATTCCAGGTATTTATTCCCTATAAGGGCTTTGAATCGAACACAAGGTTTTCAAAGATGCAATAAGGGGGATCCTGAAGTATGTCCTTGATCTCATTATCTAGTCACATTTTAGCGGAAATTCCGGTCACTTTTCGTGGATCGAAATTCCATTCCCAGTATATTGTTGTTGTTGGTAGTCCCAGTCCTCTTTCATCAACTCGAAGTCCCAGTACATAGGAATCCCAGTCCCATTGTACGATTTCAAGTAAATCCCAGCTCCCTTTTTGCCCCTTCCAGACCTCCGATAGAGGCCATTGCTATAGTCAGCTTTGTTTCCAGCATTTCATGTTTCCTCAAGGTCGGCAAGGGTAACTGCCTGTTTCAAATAGGTCCAGTGAAAATAGCAGGTTGCTTTGATTTGTATGATTTGATAGTTTACCATTGTTTGGCTTTCAACGCAGTTTTGATTTGTACTGCCTTTTCGAGTTGTTGTTTCGTACTTGTCATGAAGCAGTACTCCATATTGGCTTTTGAGATCTTCATGTTCAAATTTTTTTGCAATTGTTTCAAATCCATCAATATCTGTCACTTAGCTGCCATTGTAAACATTTTTAATCGCGAATCTGATTTTTACTATTGTTAAATATATCATTGTTTGCTTCTCCTTATATGTCACAAACATCGTCTTCTGGACAGAACAGAAATTTGAAGTGCTATGAGTCAATAGTTAAACATTGAACTCATCTGGAAAAAACTTTCATCAACAAGTACAATCATCTTCGAAGGTAAACAACATGTTTGCACACCTTTTTGGGTTTCAAAGAGCAACTGAACCATGGGCCTAAGTTTCAAGTCTGTTATACCGTATGCATTATATCCCTGTGTTCTCATTGACGTCATCATTAAAAGAGCACTTTGCAAATCATGAGTTTCCAATAGTTCAAAAAAACCATACATAAACTGAGTGAGGTGGCATGAAAGAAATTCAAATTTTCAGAACATCAGCAAACTTCATATTTCCTTTTACTATAATTAAATTCAACACTATTATAGGTTAGTTGAGTCGTTGAATACCCTAATATACTCTAGGATACAAGTCTGTACATGAGATAGCCTGGGTTAATTTGTATTATCCTTAACTACATTTTGAGCATCTTAGAAAATGCATTCTTCAAAATCCTTCAAAAAATTTGAAAATCCATGATACACAGAATAACCCTGGCTATCTCAAATAATATTAGTAGTTCTACACTGATCAGTCAAGCTAATGAAAAGCATCATTAATTTACGTACATGTGGACACAATACTTTCTTTACATTACAATCTCTTTTGGTACAAAAACTTTCAGCACTTCGCTTTGTTAAAACTTGCCTTATATGTATATATGTACACAATAATGAAAAATAATTTAAGACAATAAATCAACATACTTAATTCCTATATGAAAAATTTCAAAAAGCTTCAAGCCATAAAATAAAGATGGCATATCCTAAATACGCTATCACTTTTAACAATAAATAAATAAAAAATTTATTCTCAAAGCAAATGACTAAGACTTGAAATAAAAATTAGTTGTTTCTCATTAAGG
Organism: Aurelia aurita; assembly: GCA_004194415.1. Lineage (NCBI taxonomy): Eukaryota > Metazoa > Cnidaria > Scyphozoa > Semaeostomeae > Ulmaridae > Aurelia > Aurelia aurita. Next base: position 339,581 of record REGM01000087.1, on the reverse strand, counting down.
TAGAAAAAATTGGCAGGGGGGAAGTCATTTTATTTTGGTGGTTTCATGGAGAATTGTGGGCTGTATTACAATACAGGGAACTGGTGTTTTTATATCCGAGGGGTGGGCAAGTTAAATGTTGGAACTTTTATTGGCGAGTTTGGTGATTTTAAAGTGATTTTCTGTGAAACTGGTTTGCATCTTTCTGAAAACGAGTTCATTCATATTTTAAATTTCATTTGTAAAGTAGCTCATTTATTATGCGAACATTGGTTTTCAATGAAACAACCTACAGGCCACCAGCAGCCATTCAATACAGCTGGCTAATAAAGCAAATATTCCAATCCATGAGAAATTTCATGCCAAGCTAAAAAATTAAATTAATTTTAAAAGATGAAAACTGAACTGAATTTGATTACAATTCCTATATCCAAATTCTAATAGTGTCCCAATGACTGAACTGTCCATGTCTAAGATGTTCTGATACAGCGAATTGTGAGAGTCCACAATTCTTTCCAGAATGGGCTGAATGCTCCGATAATTTACGAAGCATTTCTTTTTCAAGTCCTGATGAAGCTAAAAAACTCCTCGGAATGTTCTTTAGGTTCATAGGTGATACTGTCGTTTCGAAAGGTCTTCTGGGATCACTTGGAGGGGCATCTACACATCTGCTGACGTCTAAAAAAGACGATACTTTGGGAAAATTCGGACTGCAGTGTCCCGAAGTTGAACAATCTGACTGTGCTGATACAGATTCTAGAAACGCATCTGTCCTTGCTTCAGAGCAAGCTGGGTCACGATAAGGCTCATCAACGATAGTTGAACTCAAGATGTTCAGAAGTGAAGGACAACTGTTGTCTACACTTGAAAATGAACAAGAATCGTTTGATTCGCCGCTGCTCGTGTCCTGGAATGGAGTTTCATCCATAGTTGACATTTCAAAGGAGAACTCCTCATCGAATCCTTGAAAAAGATCAGAGTGCAAGTCATGCGTTGTGTAATCATCAGGGCAGCATTCTTTCAGACACATATTGCGTAATGTTTGCAAAGGCAAGTCATCAACTTCGTGTTCAACGTGAAAGACATGTGACTTGGGACATACCGGCTCATCATTTGGGTCACTGATGTCACCGAAATATGGGTCTTCTAGAAGCTGCGAGGCAGTCAGTCTCTTGGCTGGGTCCAATCGAAGCATTTTCTGCAGGAAGTCAAGTCCTGAAAAATGAAAGAAAAAATTTAAGTTTCTATCCAATGTTAAAAATATTTATCTGAATGAAAATGAATGCGAAAATTGAAGAGTCTTCAGAATAAATGAATTCAAAAATTTATTTTCTAAAAAGTTTTTGAAATATCGTTGACGTTTAGAAACGGTAGTAATTAGTGTAAATCAACTGCAAGGAGACAAAAGAGAGGAAGAGACGCGACACTAAACTCAAATTTTCATGTAAAATGTCGTCCCAGACAGTCTAACATAAAGAAGTCGCCATGTGATTCCGTGCAACAAGTGCGTTTCGAAGGAAGAAAATATAATTGTTTAATGTCTGAATCCAAATGAAAGAAAAGTGCGTCAGACGAGTTTTGCTTCCTCTCTGAAACGACGCAATTTTAAGACACGAAAGTCTCTAGTAATATAGCACACGAAACATGAAACGTTGCAAATTTGAGGGCCAGTATGTGGACAAACGAAATCAAAACGTCAATTCATTCCCCACAAGGAATTTTTAATGCGAAATGGAAATATCGCAGAGGAAANTGTAAAATGTCATCCCAGACAGTCTAACATAAAGAAGTCGCCATGTGATTCCGTGCAACAAGTGCGTTTCGAAGGAAGAAAATATAATTGTTTAATGTCTGAATCCAAATGAAAGAAAAGTGCGTCAGACGAGTTTTGCTTCCTCTCTGAAACGACGCAATTTTAAGACACGAAAGTCTCTAGTAATATAGCACACGAAACATGAAACGTTGCAAATTTGAGGGCCAGTATGTGGACAAACGAAATCAAAACGTCAATTCATTCCCCACAAGGAATTTTTAATGCGAAATGGAAATATCGCAGAGGAAAATTTTACTTTCGTTGATTTTGAATTGAGAGTTTCGTTTCTAGGAGACGAGATCGTTTATACGTGACAGCAGGAGGTCTGCTGGTTGTATAATTCGTTGTTCCATTGTGCGGGAATCCCCTCAAATTCTTTGCATTCAGAAAATCACCGGCTTGTGCTAACAAAAGATAATGTCGCCTTTGAGGGCGAATTCTCAACCGCCACGAAACTTTCAAACTTCTGTTTTGGCAAATAACAACAACCGAATATTTGGAAAGTCATATATTTCGGAAATAAACAAGGAAAATGAGTTTGAGTTTCGAAATTATGCCCACAAAAATTTAATTTCGAGAGGGCAGGTGATTGAAAGAACGCGCAACATATATACGCCCTTTGGACTCATACCAACAATGATTCACTCTGAGGGTGGGAAAATCGTTTTGATTTTATGGATCGCAAATAATGAACAATAAAGAATTATGAATGAACAAATGAGTAAAAAACTTACCAGCTTGACTCATTCCTGTGAGTTTGTTGGCCATAAATCTTCCACTTTCGTGAAACGACGATCGTATGCAATCGATTTGCTGCAAGTCGTTCTCCCCAGGAAACAAAACATCGCCAGTGCACATTTCCGCAAAAACGCATCCACTGCTCCAAATGTCAACTGAAGAGTTGTAATTTCCAGGAGATAAAATCACCTCTGGAGCTCTGTAATATCGAGTGGATACAAGTTCGGTGAGGTGTCCTACGTGATCGAATTTCGGGTCAACCACTCGGGCGAGGCCAAAGTCCCCAACCTTCAAAGTCAGATCGTCGACGTTCACGAAAAGATTTCCCGGTTTAATGTCCCTGTGAATTGAGTTTGCTGAATGAATAAACTTTAGTCCTCTCAGAGTTTGATAAAGGAAGAGTTTTGAGGTTTTTTCTTCCAGTTTTCCACTTCTGTCCAGAATCTTGTGCAAGTCTGTGTCCATAAGTTCTTCAGCCAAATATACGAAGTCCAAATTTTGAAATGCATCTTCGTTGATATCTTTTATTTCGCAACCGTTGGGCGCCCTCACGCTGGAAGTTTTGACGATGTTTTCATGTCGAAGTCGCTTGAGAACTCTAATTTCTCGAACTGCTGCTCGACAATGTGATTTTCGTTTGATGGAAAGTTTCTTGAGTGCGTACTTTTGCTGTTTGTCTCCTTTCTCAACGGCCGACAGTACATAACCACTGCAACTGCTCCCAATCAATTTGATATTGTTGAACTGCGACTCTAGAGTCGATCTAGGATCCATGTAACTAGCTTCTCGGCAAGGCATGATGTATTCTTGTAATCTCTAAACGTTCTTCGAAGTCTTATGATTACACACGATGATGTTGCGATATATATTTTGATCAACAAACGAAACCTGTGTGGTGTGGCCTCTCCGATCAAATGAAACCCATTAACTGCTTGCTAACATCGTGAGTCATGCTTTTATCTGTTTCCGCACCGGCTTTCTTAACTCCCGCCCCGAGAAACGTCGCTGATTGGCTGCTTGAATAATCATGACGCAGATATTCGATTGTTTGATTTTGCACGTGACCAGACGGATGTTGTAGAAAGTAGAAAGGACTCGTTCAGGACAAGGCCGCGAAGAAAAAGCTGTTGGCAACCAAGGTGAATAACCTAATCACGGTAAATATTCCAAAGTACGCACTGAGCGTGATTCACTCGGCTGAAAGGAAGTTTCTGAGGGGAACGAAGCTCTGGGAAATTACATCGGAAGTCAGGGNCTTTCTCAACGGCCGACAGTACATAACCACTGCAACTGCTCCCAATCAATTTGATATTGTTGAACTGCGACTCTAGAGTCGATCTAGGATCCATGTAACTAGCTTCTCGGCAAGGCATGATGTATTCTTGTAATCTCTAAACGTTCTTCGAAGTCTTATGATTACACACGATGATGTTGCGATATATATTTTGATCAACAAACGAAACCTGTGTGGTGTGGCCTCTCTGATCAAATGAAACCCATTAACTGCTTGCTAACATCGTGAGTCATGCTTTTATCTGTTTCCGCACCGGCTTTCTTAACTCCCGCCCCGAGAAACGTCGCTGATTGGCTGCTTGAATAATCATGACGCAGATATTCGATTGTTTGATTTTGCACGTGACCAGACGGATGTTGTAGAAAGTAGAAAGGACTCGTTCAGGACAAGGCCGCGAAGAAAAAGCTGTTGGCAACCAAGGTGAATAACCTAATCACGGTAAATATTCCAAAGTACGCACTGAGCGTGATTCACTCGGCTGAAAGGAAGTTTCTGAGGGGAACGAAGCTCTGGGAAATTACATCGGAAGTCAGGGGAAAGCTCGGAAGGAAAAAGTTTTTCTCCTAACTTTGTCGGAGGAACTTTGGAAAACGATACTGAGTGATTTTAGTTTCGATAAACTGATAGAATCATGATTCTTGGACTAAAAAACTGAAAGTTTCTAAGGAAAGGAAAATTCATTGGAAATCAAAAGAAAAAGAAAGGGGAAACTGGGAAATGAAGTATTTTCACAAGCTATTAAAAACTAAAACATTCTTTGAATTCAAACAAAAAGAAAGGGAAAGCCTACAATAATGTGTTCGTTTTGGTATATTTTGTCATTTCAGTTTGGATCGCTTTCAAAGTTTTTTCATTGTCTAAAAACTGAAATTTCTAGGGTAGAATAAATTCATTAGAAATCATAATGAAAAGTAAGGAAACTGACGATGTTGGAGAAAATAAAAAGTGAATTATTTGAATAAAAATGAGACCCTTCCAGGAGTTTGAGAGAACAGGGGCTACCTAGAATTTAGAAGTTGGGAACAAGGGAACATTAGTTAGATAGTCTGAGAACAAGGGAACGAATTTGTGAAAAATCATGTTTTCGGGAACAAATTAATAAATTCTCTAATGCATCTTACAGGGAGCAAGGGAAAAAACAGAACAATAGCTGGGGAACAAGGGAACCTTGACCCCCTGCGAGGGCCTCGACAACTTCTTTCACATCTTGTTATAAAACAAAATAAATGAATTGGATGTCACTATTGAGAGTATGTAATTAATGTCACACTAATTAGTGGCAATATGCAATTGAAAGGTGATAATTATGAAAGAATTTTGAATTCTCTGAAATGTAACAAAGTAGAAACCTTCTGTTGGTGAAGCAAACGCCCTGCAGTCACAATTTGATAAAATTTTGAGGAAAGGTCGAAGTAGCTTGAGATGGCGTGACATGATATTCGATTTAATAATTGTGCAATACGTGAAATATCACCTGGTGCTCTGAACAATTGATGCCGTACCAGTCCCCTCCCCGTGCCCTCAGGGAATCCGGATAACACCTGTATCTTTTGCCACAGAATACACGTTTGTTCTCTATAAGAAACTTTCTTGGATTTAGCATTGAAAAGTTTCTTAGCACTTCTCAAACATTAGAATTTCTTAAATTTTTGACCATCCTAAAACTAGTTTCTTATGAAGCAGTTTCTTATAAAAAAACGTGTAGCGATAAATCATGAATTCTGCCAAAAACCTGGAATACAATGGGGTAACAATGGGGTAACAATACGTAAACAACCTAACAAATGGCAAAGTCGTCCCCATTGCCTTTGGGACGGAGCCCAACATGGACGAAAGGCCCTGGGGACGAGATTGAAAAAAGGGGCCTATCTAATACACATGTGTTCAAACTAAAATCAAAATGAACGGGCCGGAAGCACAAAGCGGAGAGAAACAACATGGGGAGAAAAAGCATGATAGCTTTCACCTAAGGGACTTAATGTCAGGCTTCTTGAACTTGCCGCTTCTCTGTGAGAGTTTATGATTTTATTCTCAAGATAGGGATCGGTTTATTTGATTGTTTGTTTGTGTAATTGATGTTTTGTTCCTTTTGTTACTTTAGGGATGTAGGGTTTCTTATGTTTTAGTTCATCTTCTCTTGTTTTTATTTTGGCACCGATTTTTAGCGGTGTTTCTTTAGCTTTTTTACGTTTCGTCATTTTCATTTCCCATGAGAAAGACAGCACATCTGCCTCCCATGTCGTCTCTCTCTTTTTTCTCACCCCTTTTGTTTTTCTCCGCTTTAAGTTTCCGGCTCGCCCCCTTTGATTTTAGTTCAAACATGTGTGTATCAGGTATAGGTCCCTTTGTTAGATGGTTCACCTATTGTTACCCCCATTGTAATCTAGTTTTTTGATAGGCCCTAGAATCAACGTTAGAACAATTACTGGTGGTCCTGATGAAGATTTTATCAAAATTTCTAGAAAGTTTCAGTATATCTTTTCAATTTTACCAAAAAATAGAATTAATATCCTGTGAACTTGCCCAGATTTGGCCTGGCAAGAGAAAGTAAAAAAATTCAGTCCTCTTCGGCAATAAATTTCTGAGAAAAAATCCCATGGCCATATTTTTCTAATTTGCTGGAAATTTACTTGAAAGGGCTTATTGTACACATCGAACATGTTTGGGCAAATATGACCTTAATCTGTGCTGTGGGTAAATTGTGTTTTTAATTTTTTAATGCAGCTGTTGCTCCCAGATTGCTAACTTCCTGGAAAGAATATGATGACGTGATCAATGAATTGTTTATTTGTACACGAGGCAATGTTTTCGATGCAACAAGCCGACCTTAGTATGATTTTGAAATGAAAAAATATTTGTTTTTGAAGGCAATCCTTCCCTTCAGCTAAGATCGAACATTTATTGAGAAAGCAATTTTACTCTCAGCTCAACATGAACGAACATTGATGACCTTAGATTTAATTTGCACTTTTCAACTAAAGTTAATAGATATTGTTTGGGTCGATTTGTTACCTGGGGAAGAAAAGGGTCTTGAAGAAGGATTTTGCCAGTGGTTAACGAAGAGCTACTAAATAAACCTCTTCATGGCAGCCATTATGTGCCATTACAACCTCGTCCCCAGGGCCATTTGTCATATTGGGACGGAGACGAACAGGGCCTTTTCGTCTCCGTCCCAATATGACAAAAGGCCCTGGGGATGAGGTTGGGGCCATTATGGACATTTTCCAAATGTTTCATTTGAAACTGTTGACCCCAGATTTGTATTTAGCACCAAAGTATTCGTCTACGTTAGATAAAAGTTTTACAACTCCTAGCATCGTCATGATTTTGCAATGATAGAGCTTGTTGAGATTTTATAAGAGATTTGACCGTGAAACTGAAAAATGACTGGGGTGAAAACTTGGTTCTCAACATCGAAAGTCTAAAACTGCGCTGGAAATTACCTGAGGAAATTACCCCCCTTCATCATCCTCCTGGAAATTAACAGGAAAATAACTCTCATCCTTGTAACGCTTCTGCAGCAATTTCTGCAGTAATGAGAGTCAGCAGATTTCAAGTACTTCCTCAGTGAAAGCAAACATATTCTCCTCCTAAGAACTTTACTGAACAATGGCAGTGAAAAGAAGCTGTGACGCACGGGGGGGGGGTTCTTCCATAGTAAAGGTACCTGGGGATGTGCCGCCCTCAAGGGTATACTTTTTCGGACTGCTAGTCTAGCCAAGGGTATGCTTTTTGGCAATTTTAGTCTATGCCAGTCTAGGCAAGGGTATGATTTTTGGCAATTTTCGTTCAGGAAAGGCAAAATTTATTTAAGGTGCTATATCACTAACTATCAACCAAAAAATGCAATTTTTTTCGTTTCCATTTTCTGGTACTAAATTTACCGAAGAATACGTTGTGGTAGCTTGCTTTTCGTTGATTTTTGTTTATTTTAACAAATTTAGAGTTTTGTTTAAACGGGTTGACTTTTTTGACCTTAGTAACGCCTTAGCAACGGACATTGGGCAAGTTTTTTTCAACTGTAAACTTCATTCAAGGTCTTTTTTTAGCATCTGTGAATCCCTATTCCACGATTCCGTTTTTACACATCATACAGAGGCTATAGGTGTTTGAAAATGAGGCAAGTGTGATTTTGAAGGCCATTTTTTCCTCGTTGAAATCTACTCGAAGTTGCAGCAAGTTTTGAAATCTGAACAAACGGAATTGGTGAACACAGACTGGTTAGGAAATATACTATGGGAAACAAAGACGAGAAAAAGAAGAGATCTTCGAAGAAGCGAACTTTTCATGGCAACAGACACACTAGAAGCATAGCAAATGTGGCACAACAGGAAGTTGGGTTAGGCCCACCATCTGATGCTAGTAGTCCGAGGAGAATGGATCAGGACCAGCCCCAATTCGAAGAAGTGACATCAGCTGAGCAGCAAGAAAGAGTAGAACATGAAGAGCCAACTGCTACGGCAAATAAGCTAAAGATATCAAGGGAAACAGAACAGCCTGCAGCTATTGATAAAAGAGAAGAAAACCAGGATGAAAGTTACATCCTCATCAATATGTCTGTTTTGCAGGAAATTGTCAACATGGTTGGAAAATGCCCAGTTTGTTTCCAACCTGTTGCTATTTCAAACAACATCACACAAAAGAAAGGCTTTGCAAATTTGCTGAAGGCTAAATGCAGTAATTGCAACTGGCAGCATGAACTTTACAGTTCTACAAAGATTAAAAATAATTTAAAGGCAGGCCCAAAGAACTTTGAAGTCAACACCCGTATTGTTGTGGCTTTCCGCGAAATTGGTAGGGGTTTAAGTTCATTGGAAAGTTTCGCAAGGTGCATGAACATGCCCAACTGTATTAACCAAAAGCCATATGACAGCATAAACAAGGCTTTGGGACAATGTTATGCTGAAGTGGCCCAGAAGAGTCAGGAAAATGCAGGAAAAGAAATAAGTGAAATGTTAGGAGGAAGTGATGGAGATGGCATAGTTGATTGTCATGTGTCTGTTGATGGAAGCTGGCAGAAGAGGGGCTATTCTTCCTTGAATGGAGTAGTGACCCTCCTTTCAAAGGATAATGGGAAGTGTCTTGACACACATGTCATGTCAAAGATCTGCAAGGGCTGCCAGCACTGGGAAAAGAAAAAAGGCACCCCTGAATTTGACCAGTGGAAAAATGAACATAATTGCAGTGTAAACCACACAGAATCATCTGGTAACATGGAGACTGCTGGTGCCATTGAAATGTTTAAAAGATCTGTACCACATTTTAATCTGAGATACACTGGCTATATTGGGGATGGTGATACAAAGGCACATCAAAGTGTAGTTGATGCAAAACCATATGGGGACAAAGAAATAGCTAAGCTGGAATGTATTGGTCATGTCCAGAAAAGAATGGGAACTAGGTTGAGAAACCTAGTCAGAGATAAGAGAGGACAAAAGCTGTCAGATGGAAAGGCAATTGGTGGGAAAAATAGACTAACAAAGAAGATCATGAATGCAATTCAAAACTATTACGGAATGGCAATACGACAAAATGTCACAAATCTTTATGCGATGAAGAAATCTATAATTGCAATTCTTTTCCATTGTTCTGAGAACAAGGACATGGAAGACAGGCACAAGTTTTGTCCAAGAACAAAAGACAGTTGGTGCAAATACCAATCAGACAAAATCAACCAAAAGAATAGATACAAGCCAACAATAACCATTCCTTCTGCTGTAAAAGAGGTTATAGCCCCAATTTTTACTGATCTTAGCAAGGATGATCTTTTGAAAAAATGTCTTCATGGGAAGACTCAAAATGTAAATGAGGCACTTCATGGCGTTATTTGGCAAAAATGTCCCAAACAAGTATATACTTCAAGGGCTGTTGTTGAGATTGGAGTTAATGCAGCTGTTGTTAGCTATAATGAGGGTGCCATGGGAGTTAATAATGTTTTAAAGAAACTTGGCATCAAACCAGGGAAGTTTATGGTAGTGGCAGGAAAACAGAAGAACTTGAAAAGGCTTGATAACAGTTTGAGAAACAGTAGCGAGAAAGGAAAAAAGAGAAGAAAGAAGCTTCGCTCAATTAAAAAAAACTATGAAGACAAGGAAAAGGAGCAAGAGGGAGGAGATAGCTATTCTTGTGGGGGCTTTTGAATAAGTGAATATTGAGAATGTGCACTGAGAATGTAGGCAGAAGAAACACTGCTTCATCAAAGCTCCTTACAGTTTCCTTCTTGTTTTCACAAAATATCCGCTTCAGTCAAATATCCATTTTCCAACAAATCATCACAAATCTTCATCTTCTTCCTCTACAAAGGGTTAAAAACTAATATAATTATCCAAATTTGTTTGGCAAAACATGGTTTGATCAACAGATGGTTGAAGGATAAGTTAGGATATCATTTCACTGCGCCAAAACAGTTTTTACTCATGAATATTTCTTCCAAAACTTTATCGACGATTTTCTCAATATTGAAAAATTGGCTTGTTGACAATCTTTGTAAGCCTGTCAAATTTTTATCTTAGCTTGTATCCTCTTGAAACTTGGCATACATGCACAGTAGACATTGCTGCATCCACTGAACTAGGATTTTTAATTTTTCTTTTCTGGAAATAGAAATATGCTAATTTGAAATTATCTTGCGCTAGCGAAGATTTAGTGTCTTGAGCTATTTTGACTATTTTTCTGAAAGTATTTGACATATGCTAAAGATTCTAGTTCAGAGGATGCAGTTTGGGTATATCTTGATGTATGCCAAGTTTGAAGCATTTTGGTGGAGGTATCTTATGTCAGCTAATTTTCAAAAAAATTTAAATTGTGGATGTGTCCTCCTTAATTTATGCAAGGATTTTTAATTTTCTCACTATCAAAAATTTTGGAATATTCCAAAGACTTGACAGACACAATTTCGTTTCATTTCACTGGCAGAGTAATGAGAAACAAACATCTTTAATAATTAGTAGTATAGTACCTTAATTTGTGTCTAGAAACCCAAAATTTTGGCGATTTTGGCCTAGAGAAGGCGAAATTTTGGTGATTTGTGCCTAGAAAACGGCAACTTATGGCACTTTTGGTCTAGAAATTAGTCTAGCCAAGGGTATCATTTTCACAAAAATTGGTCTAGCCAACGGTACCATTTTGAAGGTGCTGGCGGCACACCCCTATCCGAAATTTTGCCAAGAACCCCCCCCGTGCTGTGACGCCAGAAGATACATAAAAAGATATTTGTAACGTTAGGCCTACTATTACCCACGCTCCCCACATACGACCTCGTTTCGATTACTTTACGTACTGTAAATTTCAATGACAGTGAAATCTAACTTATCGAGCTGCGTCATTCCTTTGACGCATGAAAACGTTACATTCTGTTCGGTTTCTGCCTTTGTGGGCTGTGGGTTTCTAATGTGGGTGATCAAAAGCCTATTTTGGACTCGGCCAGCTTTTTCATTTCGTCGGTCAAAGTACTGAAACAAATATGCAAAATATTGGAAGTTAAATTCGTCAGTTCATTTGTTTTCTTCAATTTTTGTCATAGTCAAGATTCCAGAGGGTTCCATTGGTTCCATCAAGGGTGGGCATGTTGCTGTGAGGACAGTGGTCCTATGTATGTCCACATAACTGGTTTATTTCTCCCATACTATGTTAATTTCTGTCCCTAAAATTAGGTTTATTTTGAACTCTTTTAAACAATATCATTTTGCAACTAACTTGGACTGTTCATTTTCTTGGATGTTGGTCAAGATTTGTCCTCAAAATTTGGTTTTATTAGAGTATTATAAAAATGTATGTCCCCAAAACCAGTCTTTTTAAAAATACAATTTGTAGTGGTACGCTGAAAAATGTGTTTGTAAAATGGTTTTTCCAAGACATACATAGGACCACCAAAAACACAGCACATGCCCACCCTTGGTTCCATGGAGAAGGAACTTTGAATCAGGTTTCTCAGTTTCTCATGAGTCAAAAAACACAATTTATTAGCTGCGCACAGCCAAAATTTCGGAATTACTCCCAGGGTCTTGTTTGCAGTTCGCGGTGTTTTCACCGTCAACTTTTCCTGTCCTGGGTTTCAGGAAATCTTCACTCAGCCGTCTGGGTTCTAGCATACTTCAGTTGGGCGTCAGCTTCATGACCCAACAGCTTCATAGTGGAGACCCTGTATGCGCTCAATAACATTTCACAGTTGTTGGTAGTGCCCTATATCGCAGCCTCGCATTTTGGGCCTAAATTAGGATCGAGGGTGTTATCTAGTGGTATCATATTTTAACCTTGAGATAAATTGTTTTCCCCAAGTACGATAGTGCTTTAAACAATGTGAAACATATTTATTAAAAATATTTTGAAAATCTAAGCTTCTCTGTCGCAGAAAATGGAATTGGGAAGGATGGTAAACACTGGACTTGCCCAAGTCGTCTTGTAAGAAAAAAGTTTCTTACACGACGACTTGGGCAAGTCCAGGTAAATACAGGCATAAATAACAGGGCTAAATTTTCGTTTGATGCTCTTTCTGCGTAATGTGATTGGCCAATTTCGCGGACACGTCTCAATTTGTCAGCCAATGTCAGATTTGTGGCTGATGCACATAGCATGCCCAGGCCGAGAGGTCTTGAAAAAACAAACATATCTTTGCAGCAGCTCCCATATTTTTCCAGTTACACAAGAACTGATCTTCGTGCTTCTTCTTGCCCTAAGGGACAGTGCAAAATTTATTATATTACATGGCCGGTGGAGAAGAAAAATTCTTGCAAAAAAATCTGCTTACCCCGTATAAAACTACTGCAAAAAAACCAACTGCCCCGTCACCTTTTCCTTAAAAAATGTATCTGCCCCGTATTCGTGAGCATTAGATGTTATACAGTACTATAGTACGACAGATGAATTTGCTAATGACCATTACATTACAAAACCCAATTTTTTTTCTTACAAGTCTGTGTCAACAAAATATTGACTTTGAATAGACAAGATGTGACTGATGGACCGTTCTTGCAGACAATTGACATGAACATTCTACATCATTTTATACACATCTCTTCAATCATTTCTCATCTTGCATGATTTGCAATTTTGTCTCCAAAATGAACAATTTTATATTTCAAACTGCACCTTGAGCTCATAAAAAAGTTACTGCCCCGTACTTATTTGCCCAATAAAAAGTGTTGACCCCGTTCTGCATAAGCTCAAAAAAAGTAGTTGCCCTGTTGTGTTTTGCACCGGCCATGTTATAAAATAAATTTTGCACTGTCCCTAATTTGGTTTAGGTTTTGGCATGCACAATGTTTGCAAAGGAAACAACTGGCCGACGCTTGGAGAACACAACAAGAATAGTCTATAGCAAAATGATTCACCATTGGCATGCAACCAAGCCAACACGAAACTTGTGACTGATGTTTTCCTCAATTTTAACTCGAGTTGATCACATGTTCAGACAAATCGAATATGGATAGTTCATTGTAATCATAGGGAGTAGGGACATCTTTTGCAAGCGAAACTTTTCAGAATGCAGAAGATGCACGCTGAAGATTGGTCCTACTATAGAAGTTGGCCTTTCTGCAATAAAACCTCTCATTGAGAGTACTTTCTCGTTCTTACCCCCTCCTAAGACCCACCCAGAAAGAAAGACTTTTCCTTGGGTTATAAGTGGGTCTGGCACCCAGGGTAAGGATTTAAGAGCCTGATTCAAATTTTGAGCCCTTGTCCTTTGTCTAGTGAGTATTGGAATATACCATGCAGTTTTTTACATCCTGTGTTTCAGTCTGTGATTTTCTTGCTGCACTCCATTCCTCCATTCCTTATCATTTCACAGTTTTGCAGAATTTACTGAAGTCTTCCTTTGCGAATGCGAGAAAGGAGAGCACGAAGTCGCTGTGCAGGAGCAGGACTGAGTTCGAACGGCAGTGGGACGGTGCAGGCACAGAGGAGCTCCAAATGCAGCAGCTCGCAATGCAAGAAAGGCCAACCTGGCAGCAAAAGATAACAATGCTATTTCGAAGAATTTGTTCACGAGGACACAAGTAAGTTTTTTGTGTGAATTATTACTTTGATATCCTCCTCAACTAGGAAAGTATGCCGTGGTGTTTTGCAGTGATTTTGTTACTGCATCCGCACCTTTGCAATCATGATGCACCGAGATTTTATAGCTCTAACAACACGTGAGTCAACGACTGTATTCTCATATTCGTTGGTTTGAAACAATTTAGGGTTTTCCAGGGGCCAAAATCCTCGAATGGAATTTATTTAGGTTGAAATTATTCTTGAAATTTTGTTATGGCACGAGAAGCATAACACTGCTTGGGAAAATATTATTCTAGCATTGGCAACACGAGTATATTTTCTTTCTATTTTACGCTGTTTACGATCTGCCATTTTCATTTAATTCCTTGGGGAACAAGGTAGCACGAGTTTGAATATATTTTAACCTACCCTAGGGAGAAATATGCTTGATCTGCCTAGGAACCGAATAAGTTTTTGAACTTTAAAAAGCAAGGATAAAAATAGGTATGTGATCATCATATTCTTAGCAGGAAATTCGGAACAAAAATGTTCAGAATTCAAATTCACAGATACGTAATACTCAATGCTAAAATTAATCATGAAACCTCAGCTCAGCGTGACTGAAAAATGTGAGAGATAAAAATACAAATAAAAATAATATTATTTAGTAGTCTAATATAACTACCGAAGAACCAGAATAAACTCTCAAACGGCCTCCTGTTTGTAGAAATTGAAATATTGCTCTCTCTTATTTTTAGTAGTTTGTTATTGAAGAAATATTTATTTGCTTTTGGACNAAGTTTTTGAACTTTAAAAAGCAAGGATAAAAATAGGTATGTGATCATCATATTCTTAGCAGGAAATTCGGAACAAAAATGTTCAGAATTCAAATTCACAGATACGTAATACTCAATGCTAAAATTAATCATGAAACCTCAGCTCAGCGTGACTGAAAAATGTGAGAGATAAAAATACAAATAAAAATAATATTATTTAGTAGTCTAATATAACTACCGAAGAACCAGAATAAACTCTCAAACGGCCTCCTGTTTGTAGAAATTGAAATATTGCTCTCTCTTATTTTTAGTAGTTTGTTATTGAAGAAATATTTATTTGCTTTTGGACCTTTGGAGATTCCTCAAGGCGCTAAGCTTTGAATGCTAGAAATAGCACTAAAGGCCTAAATTTAAACCAAAGCAGATTAAAAATAAAAATATCATTCATCCTTCACTTTCAGAGGAGACATCTTTTGATCAACTCGCAGTGCAACACGCTCAAAAAGCGCGAATTCAAGTTTTTTATCTCGTAAACTCTGTATTGCATGTCTGCAGCCGCATGATACCAAGGGCGATATGAAATGCGCAGTTCTGTTGAAAATATTGATTTAGGCCTAAGCCCCGATCGCGGGGAGCATGTGTCAATTCTTAGGCCCAATTTGCTTACATGTTTGCTACGAGAAATTGTTCATACCTTACTGGGAGTACCTTTAAACTTTCCATGGCATTTATTGTCTTTACAAGCTCTCCCGCTTTCCTCCACAGCGGATTGATTTTCCCTCGCATCCCTTCGCAGATTTATTTTCAACGGAACTGCGCATTTCATATCGCCCTTGATGATACAAGACAGTTAAAAGTACGATTATTGTCAAAGTAAAATGAGCTTATAGTTGGGCGGAAAATGACGAAAAAAGGAGACCTCTTTTGATCAACTCGCAGTGCAACACGCTCAAAAAGCGCGAATTCAAGTTTTTTATCTCGTAAACTCTGTATTGTATCTCAGCAGCTGCACGATACAACCATGATACAACATAAAATAGTTCATACGATTACAGTTGGACAGAAAATGACAAAAAAGTTATCTATGTTTACATGGAATAAGTCAAAAACAATGTTTCAAGCGTAAATTCAGCTTACGTAACTTTTGAATTTCTCATCAAAATTCACACTCGGTTGTTGTTGTTCTTACAGCAGTTTTGTTTTTCATTGTGTCCAGTTTTCCTTGTATCCCTGTGTCTTGCAAATATGAGTGAACAACCACGGTGACTCACAGTGAGTCAGTGACAACAACCTTCACCGGCACAGGGATGCAGGGAAGAATAAAACTGCTGTAGGAACAACCACCGCGTTCATTAAAGTCCATGATTTTACATGAAAGAGTGCATTTCCATTTTCTACTGTGCATCGCCAGTATTATTTATTTCAGGCCGCTCTCAAAACATCAACTTGTTGTTGAGCTGTCCTATGAAAAGATATTTGGTCCTTTACGGTACCTAACTGATAAGAATAGGACATTTGTAACCTGGCGTTCTAATCGATTTTTCACACGCGTAAACATTTCTGGACATCTGGTATTGAAGAAGTGCACAACACTTCATGTATTTTTTATAAAGAGACTAAGAATTTGACCCAGTACTGAAGAGTACTGAAATGTTTTTTAACGGTTTCTTTGGAGTTTCCTCAAATTCTGGATAAGTTTCTTAGTTTTTTATAAAGTTGAGTTGCTTATGAAAAATACGTGTATCATTTCAAAAAGTTATTTTTTGATGATGCAAGCAAAGTTATGTTCTGTCAAGACTTATTTTTGAGCAAAACAGATTTATGGGATCGCAGTCAAATTTTTACCAAATGCCCGCTACTGGGCCGTTACTGTATTTGAAAAATTAAACACCTTCGCATATATAACTTATTTTTGCTTAACGTTATTTGATATTTATAGAGAGAGCTACTTTTTGAAAGAGCTATAATTAGCAATGAAGTAATAGATATTTTTCGGTCAATTATGTAATGATAATTTCTGTTGAATGGCGTAAATCTCAGTTTCGTTGTGTTTGTATGGGCGGTAGTTTTGCAAACGCGAAATTTTTGTCTACACCTGCCGTAAGACATTAGTTATTTATATGGTCTTACGCCCCTGAACGCGTGCTTATGATTTTTAAAGCGACTATCCACTCCCTATATTTTCCTGTTTACTAGGCTTCGCACTCTTTCATTGAGATAAAAGTGGTCCTGGTGCCATTAAAGAGTGAATTTTTGATGTTAACAAGGGCAATAGTGGAGACCACGAGCTTCCAGCGNTTTGGAGTTTCCTCAAATTCTGGATAAGTTTCTTAGTTTTTTATAAAGTTGAGTTGCTTATGAAAAATACGTGTATCATTTCAAAAAGTTATTTTTTGATGATGCAAGCAAAGTTATGTTCTGTCAAGACTTATTTTTGAGCAAAACAGATTTATGGGATCGCAGTCAAATTTTTACCAAATGCCCGCTACTGGGCCGTTACTGTATTTGAAAAATTAAACACCTTCGCATATATAACTTATTTTTGCTTAACGTTATTTGATATTTATAGAGAGAGCTACTTTTTGAAAGAGCTATAATTAGCAATGAAGTAATAGATATTTTTCGGTCAATTATGTAATGATAATTTCTGTTGAATGGCGTAAATCTCAGTTTCGTTGTGTTTGTATGGGCGGTAGTTTTGCAAACGCGAAATTTTTGTCTACACCTGCCGTAAGACATTAGTTATTTATATGGTCTTACGCCCCTGAACGCGTGCTTATGATTTTTAAAGCGACTATCCACTCCCTATATTTTCCTGTTTACTAGGCTTCGCACTCTTTCATTGAGATAAAAGTGGTCCTGGTGCCATTAAAGAGCGAATTTTTGGTGTTAACAAAGGCAATAGTGGAGACCACGAGCTTCCAGCGTGCAAACTAAGGCACAGAAAAAATATAAGCCTAATATACTATTTTGCAGATTAGACTTTTCACTTGTTTTCGAAAATGTCGAACACGTTTTTCCCCACCGCCCTCGGAGTAGACAGTGGAAAAATAGAGCACATTTGCATGACAGCAATTTTTATTGAAGTTCAACAATGTTTAAGCGTTCAAGATCAAGGTACAACAACAACACTACTGTAATGTATGTCTCAAATTAGATGTTAAGTGAGATTTGCGAATACGCAAAATTACTAGTGCAAAACAGTTCAGTTGTTGTTATTCGCGAACATTTTCACGTGACATCTAATTGGCTACAGGCTTTAGTTTAAACCCTTGTGCATTCACTACAAGTATTTTTACATAAGCAATTCTTTATAAGAAACTACAAACTCAGATCGGAAAAAATTAAGAAACTTCAGTGCTGGGAAACAAAATAGTTAAGAAACGTGTTCATTTAGTCAAGGAAATCCAAAACATATTCTTACATTATTTTGACTTGTTTCTTCAAGGGTGTCAGGCCACCAATTAAGTAATAAATAAATAAATATTTACTTACCTTATTTTGTTTGTTGTTGTCTACTTTGTTCTGTCTCTCCCTGCCTAACACTTCAACCGCCTAAATTAAATTAGGCCAACCGCTTTTTCGAACCTAACTCGAAGAAAGGGTTTTAAACCGCAAGCCAACAAAGAAAACTTATGGGAGAGCAATCACCGTAAAATCTCACAAAGCTCTTTCGTGCTTGCGGTTTAAAACCCTTACTTCTGCGAAGGCGCATATACACACAGGAATACAAGGGAGTTAGGTTAGAAAAAGCGGTTGGCCTAATTTAATTAGGCGGTTGAAGTGTTAGGCAGGGAGAGACAGAACAAAGAAGACAACAACAAACAAAATAAGGTAAGAAAATATTTATTTATTAATTACTTAATCGGTGTCCTGACACCTTTGGTTTCTTGTACTGTTTTACTCGGAAGGTACTTGAGTGATGTCAAGACAGTGACACAGATTCATGAATCTTCGTTGTGAAATGTTCATGTGAGGGTACAGGATGAAAACATCGCAAATGTTATCAGTCGTAAAGAAACTCTGAGTACTCAAATTATGAGAATTTTAAGAAACTTCCAGTACTAGGTTAATTTTTTAGTTTCTTTAAAAAAAATGTACACAAAAAAATGTACACGAAAAAGCTCGCTGCCATCATATTTGCATACGGTTTGCGTCAATACACCGAGACACGGCAGCCTCGCAGCAGCACCATTTATTTGTTTCTTTCTACGTAGCATCCAAAGGTAGTTTTTAGGAAACCAGAAACTAAAAAGCTAAACTTTTCGAAGCAGTGTCCTGGTTCTTTCACTCGATGTGACCACACCTCGTGATTCCTTGAGCGTGGAATTACACAGAGTTGGTGACTCTCTTTATTTAATAAAATAATTTGCTTTTGGGTGCATTTTTGCTTTGATGTTGGAAAAAAGGAGAAATGGGGTATCAGCAATGCTATCAAAGAAAATCTAATTTTATAGCTCAAAGATTTTCAGAGAATTTTTTCTCTCAAGATTTTAAGACGTTTTTGTTTGTGCCCAAACTAGTGCTTGGAAGAAGTTTTGCTTCGCATTCTTCGCACTCTTTTCCTGAGGCACAAAATTGGTTATCCTGGTTCTTGAACGGTTTGTGCATGAATCCTTGTTGAGCTTTTGATGAGTGGTTGTTGTTGTAATTGTACAGCGAAGCAAAATATCTTGTCCTTCGATGCCCTATGATGACGCACACGAGCCGTGGCAATAGCCATATTTGGGCAGAAACGAACACCAGTCGTATTGGGCTTGGGCAATAAATTGCTTTCAGTGCAGTGTGAAGTCAGGACATCAAACAGTGCTGTAGTAACAGTACGAAGCGTTCAATGAAATGAAAATTTTCCGTCATAACAAAGATCTAAAAAGGTTGTTTTTAGTTCTCAGGTCGATGTCTTTCTCTTTGGCATCAATAATGAATAACTGCTTGACCTAAATATAGGATATCGCTGTGCTTTTTCTTTTCTTTTTATCGTTAATATGCCGTTGTTTGATGATGNATTTCGGGCAATAATCCGCCGTAAGTCGGGCAAAAAATTTCGCAAACAATAGACTTTTCATCATGCAGCCCCCCTAGATTTTTTCTTCCCGTACGCTTATGACACTGGGTGCGTGTTTTTGCCGCTGCACAAATGACTCGCATTTTCTTACTATTCAATTAACTCATCATAAAGCGCTAGCCTTATTTGGATAACGACAAGAGTTCTTTTCCAGTGTCAAGGCTCAAAATATGTCATGACAGAATTTCATGTCAACTCAGTGCACGTTTGTAACAAATGAAAAATCTCTTTCCATAGGGTAAAGATCTAACCAAAGATTGATTAGCGGATGTCATGGCCTTTATTGACCTCTGGACAAAATGACTTAGACGAAAAGCAGTGGAATCGGACGATACGCCACTGTACGATATTCCTGAAACCAGCACGAGAAGAAACGAGAGATATTGTCACGGATTCGACACGAGGTAAGGGGCATTCCCTCGAAGATGAAAATGGTTTATTGGACAAGCTGAATATCGTCCAAAGTCCATCAATATATGAAAATTGAATTGAAAATGAAAAGCAGAATGGGGATTTATAATATTTACCTCGTGATGCAACCCAATCGTAAGGAATTTTGTGGAGGATTATTTTCGCCTTTTCGCGAAATTAGCACCATCAACCTCAACAGCAACAGACGATTAAGGAAAAGATGGCGTCGAGGGGCATTTGACCAAGATGCATCGCGTTCTATAATGAAATCGATAGGGATTCCATAGAAAATCGATCGATACGCATTGCATCTTGGTCAAATGCCCCCCGACGCCATCTTTTCCGTAATCGTCTGTTGTTCTCGTAGACATCTTTTTACAGTATCTATAAACTCGAAAGATGACATTTTCTTCAAATTTTAAAGGCATTTCACTCAGAAGACTTGTACACTTTTCTGCATATTGAAAATATAAAGAACTGAGAACCAATCCACGCACGCAGTACTGGGATAACATTTTGCTAGCATCGAGAAGTAAGGAAGAAATATATAAAAAAAAAATGGAAAAAGCCGAAAAAATCGTTTCTTCCAACTGAAACGGTGTACCATGCTTTGTACCAAAAATCTAGAGAGGGGTAAAATTTCCCCAGAACCTTGAATAGTGAGAAAAAGGGAATATTTTGAAACAGACAATTAGAGNTACAGTATCTATAAACTCGAAAGATAACATTTTCTTCAAATTTTAAAGGCATTTCACTCAGAAGACTTGTACACTTTTCTGCATATTGAAAATATAAAGAACTGAGAACCAATCCACGCACGCAGTACTGGGATAACATTTTGCTAGCATCGAGAAGTAAGGAAGAAATATATAAAAAAAAAATGGAAAAAGCCGAAAAAATCGTTTCTTCCAACTGAAACGGTGTACCATGCTTTGTACCAAAAATCTAGAGAGGGGTAAAATTTCCCCAGAACCTTGAATAGTGAGAAAAAGGGAATATTTTGAAACAGACAATTAGAGAAGGGTTATTATTTTACTCGTTTGGGTAAAAGCATGGTATGCCATTCAGTTGGGTGTGAATCAGCCGGGAAAGTCCTATTTTTCCGTGATGACATCTTTGGGGCAAAAGTCATGCAAAATAGCCCAGGAAGAGAAGTTACAACTGCAACGAATAGCCTATTAGATTTCTGTATTCAAATCACTCCCTAGATTCCTCGTACCTTTTTTAATAGAAATCCTTGAATTGAAATACTTTTGCCCTCCTAGAAATCTCGTAGGCATTTTGAGGGAGTGATACAGCCCTCGGTATAAGTTGCATGCCAATGATCGGATCTGTAGATCTAGCTTAAAAAGTTACAGTTGCTACAAATTTGCGAAGAGAAAGGAGTAGGAGTCCTTTCTTGGATGACGTGAAAAAGCTGAAGAATAAACCTTGCGTGCCATTGCCATCATGTGCCATTTACTTCTCTCTGGATCGAGCATGCATGATAATCTAATTTGAGAATGTACACGAAACTAAGAGCGACCATCACGGAAGCCAACAGTTTTGGCAGCTGAAGAGGTCACGCTGGACATTTTGGGAATTTTTAATGCCAAAAAGTTCCAAAAAGGCATAATAAGTAATAAGTGAGGAATATAAAAAAGCCATAATCATAGAAAGAGAATGTAGTTGAGCCTGGGGTTTTTCTGGAGGGTGAAGTGAAGTTGCGTTTCGTGTGGAGGCTATGCGTGACCATGCATTGATACAATGCAACATTAGGCAGGTTCTCGTCTACATTCAAAATGTCGCCTTGTTTTCACGCCAGCTTCACAAGCAACTTTTTCAATTATTTAAGCTGCTTGTAAACACCGACAGGTATTGCTGCACCTTTGCTTCCGTGCCAAGTCTACTCTATGTCACTTGTAATGTCGTGCGCCAGTGTCTAATTAACCAAGGGTTTTCCCGCCATTGATTAGGCAGTCTTTCCGCGGTAAATTATCGGGAGAGAGCTAAAGAGGGAAGCTTAGTTCACCAGACCTGAGTCACGTCACGTCAGGTCATATCATGCCATGCCAGGAGAACGTGCTTTTGATTTTGGGGCATAGTTTTTACTGATTGGCTGACACACCACCACTATTGCACCAATCAGATCTGCAAAGCGGGAAGCTTAGTGCAGACTGTATCACGTCAAATCATACCATGCCATGCCAAAAGCACGTGCATGGGTTTTAGAGACAGAGCTTTAAAATGAGAATATGCACAAAATTTGATTGGCTGACACACTCTACAAATGCACCAATCAGATTGCTAAAGAGGGAAGCTTTCTGCAAACTGAGTCACGTCAAGTTTTGCCATGCCATGCATGGAGCAAGTGCTTGGGTTTTAGGAAAGAGTTTTAACAGTTAGCACAAGCATTAAATATTGACTGGCTAGCATATCTGCACAAATGCACCAATCAGATTGCTAAAGAAGAAAATTTAGCACAGATAAAGTCTAAAACTCTAAACTGAAGCATATCCTATACAGATCTGCCACAGCAGCCACACAAATGGGGAAACAATTTTTGGGACACCTGTACGAAATATTTTCATGCCACCCTCTTCGTATTAGACCATGGAAAGCAGAAGGCATATCATTTAACCCTTCTTCGTTACGTGAGACAGTTTTATTGAATTTGCCCATAAATAATATTCTAGGTACCAGGGTGGGTCTGTTCTCAGGTTAGCCCTAGCCCAGTTATCTTGCAAAGCTCCCTGTTACTGTAATATTTTAGCCTCGTATCCGTGGGCGTCCGGGGCAGCATCCACAGATTCTTGGGCTGACATCTGCTTGCAAATAAATCTCTAGGCCTAAGGAAAATAAGATTAAAACCCAAGGATTAAGTTTGTGTTTACATTCGCCGTCTTTCTAGAACATTTAAACATGTTAAGATCACAGAGAATGCAAATCCTCTAACAGGGTAGCGACTTTGATCTCTTCATCTTGTTTTCTCTAGGCCTAGCAGTTGTCTTGCTAGCAGCTGGCAGTCCATGAATCCGTTGTTGGTAAACTGGCTGCCAGCTGTAAGAAATTCTGTCGGACATACCTGTATCTTTTATTGAAAATTAAGAAATTGACCCAGCACTGAAAGTTTCCCAAAATTAACAGATTTTGAGAACTGAAAGTTTCCTAACAGTTTCTTAGAAGGCTCGAATTTTCGTTGTTTTTTATTCTTCGTGCTCTCCTACGACTCTGTAGATAAACCCAGTTGCACGAACTACATTAAATGTGTTTTATAACCCATATCCATGGCTGCAGAAAAGAAAGGCAATAGAGAGACAGATTTCTCTCTCCTCTCCCTCCTTTTTTCTGCCTTTCTTTCCTTCGCAGCGATGCTGCGGAATGGGGAGCTACTGAATGGGATCGGTCAGACGGACTTCACGAAATAAACCTGGGGCAAACTCGAAAAGGGCTGGGTCTTCTCTATGGTCTCTTTTGTCTCTTTTACAGGGCCTCTTCTATTAGTTCAGTATAAAGCTTTATAGCTTTTTTTGCTCTTTTCAGCAAAAATTGCTGTTATTTGACTTACATGCAATATCTCAAACGAAAGTATCTTGTGGATGCTGGTCAGCGGCGGAGCCAGGACTTTAAAAGGGAGGGGGTCTGGGGCGTAGCCCCAGGAAAAATTTCCGTGACCACGCCCTTTAAACTCTCGGAAAATGCAGGCAACGCCCTTACCCCTCCTGAGAGAACAATTTTATTGCATTTTTGTACGAATCTCAGGATTCATCTTTTGGAAAAGTGGGGGGGTCCGGACCCCCCCCATTCCCCCCTTGGCTCCGCCACTTTCGATGCAGGGCGGTAGGAAGCATCTTAAACTTGGAGGGGCACGACATGTCAAGGGTACTTTTTTCATTAAGCTAGAGGGGCATTTCCTCAAACAAAAATGACAATTTCTCGTTTATTGCAAAATCTTTGGGGGGCACGTGCCCCCAGTGCCCCCGGTTTCTACGTCTATGTTTCAATGATGGCTTCAAGAACTGGAAATTTATTCAAAATTGACGACCACCTAGTTGGTTTATGTGGTACTAAGCAGATAGAAGAGATGTGCCGTGCCAGATCAGTTGTTGTGGCTGGGCACCTTTTTATGAATCCAATCAAAAGATAAACCGTCATGTCTTTCCGTAAAATCCAAGAAGGCCACTTTCATATGTCAAGCACGATTTTGAATTTGTCTATGATTTCGCCGGGAAATTAAAGTTCATTAGGAGTAGTGAATGCCCTCATAACTTCCCTTCTGTCCTAAAAATAGAAATTACCAAAATAGCCAGTCCCTGATTTCCAAGACCCTCACAACCTCTCACAAAATCACAAATAGTCATTAGATTGTCTAGCATTTTGGTTCGAATTTCAATTACATTAGTCTCAATTATGGTGGGGTGGTATATGCTGGATAATATCTAAGCAACATGTGAACTTCTACAACAGATCAACAGAGAGATTATTTCAAAAACATGGGACACGTGCAAACGTTGTTGTTGTTGTTGTTGTTGTTGTTGTTGTGATATATAAGCATGCCTGAGATTACAGGCTCATAACTTCTGGTCCGTCGGAAAATATTCAGAGAAGAAAGGGGGCAAGGGTAAAGCACGATTCTCTGTATACTTTATAGTAATTCTTCAGAGACATCAAAACACTTTTTCAATTGGTTGCCCGTAGCAAAAGTAAGAAGAGAGTCATAGCATCAAACACGGTTGCTAAATTGTCTGGAGTGTCGCAAAAATTTGAAAGAAGACTCGTCGAGATTGTCTGTTAGCTTTACCCAGGACCACCTGCAGTGAAAACTCTTTTTCAATTGCCTGGATCTGGCAAAAGTTAGGAACTTGTCATAAATATGAAGCACGAATGTTAAATTTTCTCAACTTTTGAGTACCAAGTGCATATTCTAGACTTTTACAAAGAGAATCACCAAGAGGACTGGTAGCGTATTTAAAGCATGGTCGCCTTACAGTAGGTTAGTGTGCTTGAAGTATATTAGGGTTAGGGTGACCCAACGATGGAGACAGCAACTGTCCAGTTTTTGGGCTGTGGCTTAGACGCAGAAGCTGGGGG
The DNA here is from genome assembly GCA_004194415.1 of Aurelia aurita. NCBI lineage: Eukaryota > Metazoa > Cnidaria > Scyphozoa > Semaeostomeae > Ulmaridae > Aurelia > Aurelia aurita. The sequence continues at coordinate 314,460 of REGM01000087.1, read as the reverse complement.
GGACACCGTGCTTTCGAAAGTGGCCTATCTTAACCTCAAAATGCCCTTTCCCCCTTCCATCTTTTAAGTTTAAAGCGCTCTATCAGTCCAAAAAGTGGCCCCTCCAAGAGCTGTGACCCTCCAAGTGAATACTGCTGCGTACGTCCCTGGGCTGCAGCAAGTGTCGCAAACTACACTCGTCAAATTTTCAAAGGAAAGTTACTGGTAACTAGCATGACTTTCTGACGAGGATTTTCAGTTATCGAAAATGAAGTCGCAAGTTCTGTCCCGAAGTAAAAGAATGACAGTCGTAAATCCAACCGTCCAAGACAAGAGATCTTCAAGTTATAATTCCTTTACCTAAAACATGCATAGCGATGAAAGGAACTCATCAAGTCAAGTGAGAGACATTTTCACAATGTGGGATGAAATTGCGGAGGAGTATCGAAAAAAGGGGGGACCAATTTTCTCTGTGCTTCCCCAAATGACGTCATTGAAGCTAGCTAAGTTACATAATCTGTATTCTGCCTGCCTGTTCACAGGCTACATAATCTGGCAACAGTTAGGAACGTTGTCAGGAACTCGTCTGCAGTGCAGCGCCTTATTTCGATTACTTATAATCCCAGAAAGTGATTTGCAGTCCAGACCAAAAGGTGCCGGGGCTATATCTATAGAAATCCGGCTACTCCAAACCATATGCGTTACTAGCAATTAAGGAAATGGGTATCAGCACCTCAGCGAATAGAAGACGGTACAAGAAGCATTTGAAAAGAGGCTAGACAATATTGCTTGTCGGATCAGCTGGCTGTTTTGGGACACATATGGGTTTACTTTTCAGTCAAAAAATCCACTCTTAAATGTAAAATGTGCCTACGCGCCTCGTGTCGGTTAGGTACCAGAGTATTGTCCTTGAACGAAAATTGCATAATTTGGCAAACTGTGAGAAATTAATAATCTTTATCAAATTTTATCAAATTGAATAATCATCAGCTTACTAATGCAAATTTCGGGTGGTTTCCAATTAGCTTTAAATCAATAATTTTAATTATTAGGCCCACCTGTTGTAGTGGAATCCTGTAATTCTCTTTGTCATTTGCATATTAAGAACTGGAATTGTTCTAGCGACTGGGAATCACCGCTTTACATCCAGTTAAAGTTGCATAAAGTCCAGGCCGTGCATATTCTTATGATCGCCTTGTTGCATCAAAAATCTCTAAAATCTAAAATTTCAATCAGAGGAGCAAAGACACGAGAAAAGATGCCCAGAGCCTTGCACAACTTTCCTCCCTCGTTTTGACTGTAGCCTTGCCAAGGCTAAAGTCAAAGCGAGGGAAACTATGGTGAACAAAAAGGAAACTCATGAAAACTTTCAAACTATTCCTGAAACAGGAGCATTCTTTCTACACAATGACTCAGCATTGTAGCAGATTTATAAAATTTCTACCTAAAGTGACTTTAAAGATCAAATTCTCGGCAAATGATTGGTTGCTATTCAAACTGATCACATGAATAGAGAAAATTGCTGTAATTCGTGATTGAAAAGAAATTTTAATCGATCACATGCCTTGCTCTGGGAGGCCTAGGCCTACACGTAACCTTCAAACTTACAAGACGAATTGCCAACCTAAAGACATAAGCTCTTATAGTTGAATTTTAGCACCATTTGGTATATCTGCCATTATGTTATTAGGATTTATAAATAGCTCAGCTCGGAAATAGCTGTATAGCTGATAATAATAATATTAAATTCTTTATTTAAGGTTGGCTTCTAGTTTAGCTGGTAGCTAATTAACGCCAACCAAAACTTAAATACATGTTACTAATAAAATAAAATCTAGCTTACAACGAAAGTATAAAATTAAATATAAATCTACGACTATGAAAATCCTAAATTATCAATATACGGCTTACATAATCTACAGTTGCAATCAAAATCGTAGTTTTAATTTTCCTTTGCAATTAGTCAATGTCTGGACTCTTTTGTGGAAGCTGGCATTGCATGCCATATCCTGGATCCAAGAAAACGTGCATTTTCAATACCATACCCTGTGGTTTTTGGTTTTGGTGCCAAAATATTTCTGCCATTTTGAAGGGTATATGGCATATCTTTCTCGACGAAGATTTGGTTCATGAAACTTGGATTAAAGGGAATCTAAGCATATAAAAGTGGCTCAAGCCACTTGCAATCAAATTCTAGCCAATCAGATATCAGTATTTCCTGTTTACGCAGATCAGTTACCCAAATATGGTTCGGCATATGTCTCAACCTATTGTCTTTGCACGTCTATTTTTATCAAAGTCTTATATATGCTTAGATTCCCTTTAAGATTCCTTTGATTGTACCTCTCATACAGTGAGACCTCTATGCAACGAACAGCAGGATAACGAACACTGCTATTTTTTATAAATCATATTTATTACTGTATTTACCAGAAAAAAGATATATTTTGATTGATCATCCTTTTGTTAAGTACAAAGGCCCATTGTTTTTAACCACTTCTGGAGTCTAACATGATGTGGCTCGCCTACCTTAATTAGGCCATCTTTATCAATCAAACTTTCTTAGATAATAAAAACCAAAACTCATAACGTTGATTTATTTCATATCACACTTCCTGATTATCTTTTTGGTTACAAATGAAAGTTTGGA
>REGM01000087.1:244113-303295 GCA_004194415.1 Aurelia aurita | reverse complement strand
GTACAACATGTGGCATGCTTTTGGCAGGCGTTTATACAAGACGGGCGTCAATTGGAGCACCAGCGTTCAACAAAGAAACCATTTCAAATAATCGCTCATAGTGTTTACCTTTCCATGCACAAAGTTACAAGCGCCGGGAGCTTCAACGTACAACATGTGGCATGCTTTTGGCAGGCGTTTATACAAGACGGGCGTCAATTGGAGCACCAGCGTTCAACAAAGAAATCATTTCAAATAATCGCTCATAGTGTTTACCTTTCCATGCACAAAGTTACAAGCGCCGGGAGCTTCAACGTACAACATGTGGCATGCTTTTGGCAGGCGTTTATACGAGACGGGCGTCAATTGAAGCACCAGCGTTTAATGAAAGAAATTACTTGGCGTGACCATGCTAGCGGGTCATCAAAGCAAAACCATATCAATTAACGCACAAACATTGCAAAGAGCCTGTAAAAACATAATTAATATCAGGTGACCTCTTGTTGACTGAAACATTGAAAATTAATGTTCACAAACATCAGAAAACAGGTTTTTACAAGATCAAAGCGAAGCCAAAGTAAACCTCTTTCAATTTCCCAAGCAATCCAATAAGTAGTTGAATACTGAATTGCTGAGATCTGTTTATCCGATTTCTCAATGAATAGATAGCCCGACTTCAATTAACGTTCATTTGCAAAATATCCAGCTTACAACTTACGCTTGTTACGTCAATATGGTTTCTTCAATGCGAATTTGAAAATGACGTGTCAAAGTGTGCTTATGAATGAAAGTACTCAACTTTCATCAAGTTTTAATGCATTCTATTTGATCAAAGAAAATGCATTCGGGAAGTAGTCGTAAAAGAAATATTATGATTGCTTGTTGTTAATCGCTATTCTTTGGAAATCTCAGATAAACAAATGTGGTTTCAATTCAAATTTGAGTTCTCAAGTTTGATTGATTCGAAGTAAAAACATCGCGAATCTCACGAAAATTTTAGTACAGGAATATGAACAATTTGTGAATTTCAACAAGTATTCAAATTTAATTAGCAAATTGCCCAAACTACCGAAGGGCGAGGCTTATATTGTAGTAGTAGTAGTAGTAGTAACTGAAGGTATTAGTAGTAGTAGTAGTAACTGAAGGCTTATATTGTAGTAGTAGTAGTAACTGAAGGTATTCAACCGCAGAACAAAATGCTGCATTTTCTTTGAAAGATCTTCAAAAAGGAATCACCACAGTGATTTTCAATTTTACATTTTCAAACTCTAGAGAAAGTTATCTCAGCTTTAATTAGCAAGTCGCCTAAACTTCCGAAGGGTGAGGCTTATATTTTTCCTTCTGTACTCCGCGAAAGCCACTGAAGGTATTCAACTGCAGAACAAAATTATGTATTTTCTTTGAAAGATCTTCAAAGAGGAATCACGCTGGGGAAATTTACAAATTTTAAGAGTCTAGAGAAAGCTGGAAAATGGCATTGTAATACCGAAAAGTTAGTTTTAGTGTTGGTAATTTAACAAACTACCGAAAGTTTACACACAAACCACACACCTTGGGTACATTAACTTCACAAAAAGTTATAAGAATTCTTAGGAATGTTCAAAAATTCTTCACATTCTGATAACAATTCTTGAGGATTTTTAGAATTCTTCACATTCTGATAAGAATTCTTGAGAGATATGAAGAACTGTACGATTTTTAAACAAGAATTCTTCAGGACTTAAACAAATTCTTGAGATTCTTGAGATTTTTTAACGTAATGTGTGAACTTGTGCACTTATTTGAAACAGTTTTAAAATTACCCAATCCGAAATCTCACAACGTTTTGAATAAAAGGTATTTAAGCCAAGAAGAAATTAGTAAAAATAAGTCTAATTACAGAAATATGAATACAAGCAATAAACGCTAGGTATAACGTTGTCTCTAAATCTTCCACCTAGTGAAGGTTTTGTGAAAATTTTATTACGACGGTTTAAATTTTTTCCAAACTTAGCACGAATTCTTTCATAAAAGAAACACGCTTTTAATTTTTAAATAATCAAGATATCAAATATCATCAACAGTAGAATTACAGCAAAGGAAGTAAAATCTTTTGATGACATTCAATCCAAAGAAAGGTGCAGTAACCATTCACACTGTCTTCTTAAAGATTCGACGCCTATACTATTCTAGTAATGGTTTCAGAAATATTTCAATATTTTAATCTTGAAAGATTCTGGACTGTTTTCTTACTTTTTAGGGCAAGAATTATTCCGTAATTTCTAAGATCGTTTTAGCTAAGAATGCAAAGACATTGATGCCATAATTATGTCTGCATTATACTTTCAAAAGATTCTTAGTGCTTCTTAGCTGTAGCACTAGAGTTTCTTAAATTCTGGCCAACGTAAAACTATTTGATTTGAATAAGTTTCTCATAAAAAACTGCAGGATGATTTAAACTATGTGCAAGTAATTGATTTTCAAGTGCAATTAAAATTTACAATCAGTTATTCGAAATGTTTACCTCCAATTCATTATTCAGTTTTTAATGTTTATTTCATCTATTATCCGTTAATGAAGCATGTTCTGGCAGAATTTTAATACTTCCCATGATGCTTGAAAAACAAGTAAATAACAACAACCTGCATGCTGCTTGTACAAACAAGGACGTCTCCTTATTGTTGGAATCGTAAGCATGCTGAACATACAGACTAAAGATTTACTTACCAGCTTACATGATTCTGATAATGCAGAATCATATGCTTTGACGTCACCAATTGCGTTGCATTACGTTGCGTTGCTTTTATGCTACGCAAAATAACGTTGCCTTACATTAGTTTGCCAGGGTGAGTAAAAAATACTTGCACCTTTTGCAAAATCATCATAATTTGATTATATTACCGATCATGAAAATTTCTTGATATGCATATGTGTCAATGATCAAATTAAGTTCAGACACATTGCAAAGTCTTGAAATGGCTTTGAATTTCTGGGAATTCATAATTTTAGAAGCTACCTGGTTTTGAAGCATTCTCCGAATTCACAAGAAATAATTATCAAATTGAATTTATATGCAGTATTACCATTTAAATTGGTTTCTTATGTCCTTGATGTAGCTCTTGTGTCGCGTAGGACACAAGCTTTCGAAAATTTTAGCTTTCTGGCCAAGAGTACAATGTTTTGTAAAACATTATTGCTCAAAATATGGTTTCTCATGCCGCAATTTCATCGTCTTTCCACCGGAAGAACAAAATAACGAACAAATTGTTGCTAACATTTTGAATGGTCACTAAAATTCTAGTCAAAAAGCTTAACATTTCTTTTTTCTAGGAAAGGCCAACATTAATTTTTGAAGTTAGTTATCTTTTGAATAATATCGGTAACCAAGGACCGTCACTGACCGATGATTTCTCGAGTGTATCTCTATTTATCTGCAGCTTTTCTTTTGGGCTAGAGCCCAAGTCTTTGAGGCTCTGAGTTCGATTGGAAGTCCTCTTGGCTCTGCGTTGTACAGTAACCATACCTTTCGTTATGTTTGTGACGTAAATGTAACGATATAATTCGCTGTTTGTGCGCTATCTTTACACATAACATTGCCTTAGCGTATTTTCTCAACTGAGCACCAAAGAAATCATCAAAACAGAGGCAGCATCAGGGGAGGGGGGATTGGGGAGAACATATCCTCTCCATTTTCCGATGATTGGTTTTGGTTGTTAATGAAAAATGCCACAAATTTGTTTCAGTATCCGTTTTTCCTCTCCAATTTGGTAAAATTTAAGAATTATCCTCGTACACTCCCCAGTTTTTTTAGCCTGGCACCACCATTGTGAACATAGTTACTCTTTATATTAAGGGCCTATTGGCAACTTTAATGTAAATTTTAATGTTTATTATCGAGAGAAGCTTGATTTGCACTTACCTTTTTGGCTCTTTGAATATATGGAATCTGAGATCCACTTTCAAGCGAATGGTTTACGATTAATCTAAAAGCAACGAACATACAAGTTTCAAAAAGTAAATTTTGCTAAAATTATCTTGCTTGAGTCAATACAAAATAGAATTCTCTATGTGAAATATTTTCAATATTCGTAAATACCCAGAGGATATTTGCTGTGGGTATGTGTTAAAAAGACTCAATGTCTGTGGAATCTGAAACTCACATTTTTGACGAATGAAGATCTTGTTAAAGCCTGGTTTCCATATAATCGTGACGATCGTTTGGATCGCCGTGAACGACTTCAGCGACCCCAGCGATCTCAATGAAATGAAATCGATCGCTAGAATCGTTCCTGTATGTTTCCATAAGATCACTGAGATCGCTGGAGTCGTTCACAACGATCCAAACGATCATAACGATTATATGGAAACCAGGTTTAAAAAACACTTTTTAATTCTGTAAAAAGCCTTTCAAGAATAAAAACTTTAAAGAAAACTGTGGCAGCAAATGCGCTCAGATACAGACAGGTTTAAGTTTGGATTTGTNGGTATGTGTTAAAAAGACTCAATGTCTGTGGAATCTGAAACTCACATTTTTGACGAATGAAGATCTTGTTAAAGCCTGGTTTCCATATAATCGTGACGATCGTTTGGATCGCCGTGAACGACTTCAGCGACCCCAGCGATCTCAATGAAATGAAATCGATCGCTAGAATCGTTCCTGTATGTTTCCATAAGATCACTGAGATCGCTGGAGTCGTTCACAACGATCCAAACGATCATAACGATTATATGGAAACCAGGTTTAAAAAACACTTTTTAATTCTGTAAAAAGCCTTTCAAGAATAAAAACTTTAAAGAAAACTGTGGCAGCAAATGCGCTCAGATACAGACAGGTTTAAGTTTGGATTTGTGTAATAGACTGCTGTTTGAGCTTTTAATGACAAAAGGGCAGTTTTACTCAAAAAAGCTATTGCAGTCGGTTACATTTTTAAGGGTATTCGATATACCAGGTGAGTAAAAAAAATGCATAGACGTTTGAAAACTTGTGGACTTGCCCAAGTCGTCTTGTAAGAAAGAAATGGTATATGCCTCTTTCTTTCTTACAAGACGACTTGGGCAAGTCCAGAAAACTTGTAGCTCTCAAACCATTTATCAGATTCCTATAGACTGATAATGCTTGTGTAGCTACCATATCAACTTAGATAAGAAAATATAGTTTGTCAAATCGGACGTCTCGTTCTCATATTACAAGCGATGTTATAAAAGTTAAAAATGCTCCAAATCCTTCAAAACAGGCCTAAAATCCTTGATCAAATTTGTTAGCAATTTAAACCCACGGCAATCATAATCGAATTCATCTGTTTATCTTGTCGCTCAAATGTTTATTGGGTATGCAAAAAAGCTGCATATCCGCTAAGGACTGTCATCCAGCATTTGTTTTTCGTCTATCTTTTCTAATTTCTATAACTTTTGTCTATTACAATCATGAGTCTGGATTGCTAGCAAATTTGATCAAAGATTTTAGGCCTATTTTGAAAGAATTTTGAGATGAAGCATTTTTATAAAAATCTCTTGTAATATGAGAACGATACGATCGATTTTGACAAATTAAATTTTCTTATCTAAGTTGATATGTTCGCTACACAAGAATTGTCAGTTTATAGGAATCTGAAAAATGGTTTGAGAGCTACAGGCTTTCAAATGCCTATGCATTTTTGACTCATGCAGTATTTTGTAATGAACTCGCAAACAGGGGTTAAGGAAACATTTACCATAAAAACTTGTCTTGCCCTCGCAACTCGAGATATTTACGCCGATAAATAGACCCCTCCCTATCACATCGTAGTTTCATAAGTTATTATTTAGCTTATTAAAATCAATTGATTATTAATCAGAGTTTGATTTATAAATTCCACCTTGGAATGGGAGTGTATGCAGATTAGTCATCCTGGACTTCTGTCGATACCTAACAGCCGGCATTGATGCCACTTGCAAAGCATGATGGTCATTCTACACCTAATTTCTTGGAAATAAATACTTACTTTCTGGTCCATTGACCAGCTCTGACAACACCGGATCCATTGATGAGTATAAGCAACTTTTCATACTTGTTGAGGTCTTTTGACATAAAAATCATGCTTTTAGGCTCTTCGTCTAATGCATCCAACTAGAAAGAAATAAATAAAGAGCTGGCAAAGTTATCCATCTGCAAAAAGAATATATTTTGATGAGAAAATCCAATTTCTCAGATTTCATGTGGCATCGTCACAATTAAAGCACATTAACGTTTCAGTTTCCATGACTAAATCTGAAAGTTTCTTACTTGGTCGCTTTTTTGCGCAAAGTCGTAACATACTTCAAACTTTGATAATCCAATTTCCAAAGAAGATAATATGTTGCTTGAGTAAATAGGGAGGAGTTATCCAGACTAATTATCAATACTGAAGCTATAGAAGGGGGAAATTAAACAGTATATTCTTCGAAAGTCGGTCTCAAAATCGATGACATGTCAGGTTTGCAATAAAAATCTGTCGAGACACAATGATAATTCATCAGCCAATTTTCCTTAGTATCTAAGATAAGTATAAAGATAATTCAAAAATACACTGTAACTTGGTTTTAAAGTTTTGAAACAATCTTCATCAGTAACTCAACTCAACAAAACTCAACTCAACAGTTACTGAGGAAGATTCTATTGAAACGTTTAAACCAAGTTACAGTGTATTTTTGAACTACCGGTATTTGTCGATCATTGTTTTGTTCCAGTTTAACAATGCACGAGTGAGGTTGAAAATTTCCTAACATGTGAAATAGCATTTCTAGATATACCATGGGCGTTAAGAAACACGGTAGTTATTCCTACAAAAGTTTTTTCATCCCTTTGTCCCTATGCCCGTGAAGGTAGTTGTTGCTCAAATCAGAACACAGGGAAACAAGGAAAACCAGACACAACAACAACAACCTTCACGGGCATAGGGACACAGAGAGGAATGGGCATAGGGACACAGGGAGGAAAACAATTTTGTAGGAATAACTACCGCGTTTCTTAACGCCCATGATATACATATAAAAATAGAGACTTTACAAGAAGTGTTCAATAATGTGCAATTTAATGGCTTCATGTCAGAGANCTGAAACTCACATTTTTGACGAATGACGATCTTGTTAAAGCCTGGTTTCCATATAATCGTCACGATCGTTTGGATCGCCGTGAACGACTTCAGCGACCCCAGCGATCTCAATGAAATGAAATCGATCGCTAGAATCGTTCCTGTATGTTTCCATAAGATCACTGAGATCGCTGGAGTCGTTCACAACGATCCAAACGATCATAACGATTATATGGAAACCAGGCTTAACAAACACTTTTTAATTCTGTAAAAAGCCTTTCAAGAATAAAAACTTTAAAGAAAACTGTGGCAGCAAATGCGCTCAGATACAGACAGGTTTAAGTTTGGATTTGTGTAATAGACTGCTGTTTGAGCTTTTAATGACAAAAGGGCAGTTTTACTCAAAAAAGCTATTGCAGTCGGTTACATTTTTAAGGGTATTCGATATACCAGGTGAGTAAAAAAAAAATGCATAGACGTTTGAAAACTTGTAGCTCTCAAACCATTTATCAGATTCCTATAGACTGATAATGCTTGTGTAGCTACCATATCAACTTAGATAAGAAAATATAGTTTGTCAAATCGGACGTCTCGTTCTCATATTACAAGCGATGTTATAAAAGTTAAAAATGCTCCAAATCCTTCAAAACAGGCCTAAAATCCTTGATCAAATTTGTTAGCAATTTAACGCCACGGCAATCATAATCGAATTCATCTGTTTATCTTGTCGCTCAAATGTTTATTGGGTATGCAAAAAAGCTGCATATCCGCTAAGGACTGTCATCCAGCATTTGTTTTTCGTCTATTTTTTCTAATTTCTATAACTTTTGTCTATTACAATCATGAGTCTGGATTGCTAGCAAATTTGATCAAAGATTTTAGGCCTGTATTGAAAGGATTTTGAGATGAAGAATTTTTATAAAAATCTCTTGTAATATGAGAACGATACGATCGATTTTGACAAACTAAATTTTTTTATCTAAGTTGATATGTTTGCTACACAAGAATTGTCAGTTTATAGGAATCTGAAAAATGGTTTGAGAGCTACAGGCTTTCAAATGCCTATGCATTTTTGACTCACCCAGTATTTTGTAATGAACTCGCAAACAGGGGTTAAGGAAACATTTACCATACCAACTTGTCTTGCCCTCGCAACTCGAGATATTTACGCCGATAAATAGACCCCTCCCTATCACATCGTAGTTTCATAAGTTATTATTTAGCTTATTAAAATCAATTGATTATTAATCAGAGTTTGATTTATAAATTCCACCTTGGAATGGGAGTGACCTAACAGCCGACATTGATGTCACTTGCAAAGCATGATGGTCATTCTACACCTAATTTCTTGGAAATAAATACTTACTTTCTGGTCCATTGACCAGCTCTGACAACACCGGATCCATTGATGAGTATAAGCAACTTTTCATACTTGTTGAGGTCTTTTGACATAAAAATCATGCTTTTAGGCTCTTCGTCTAATGCATCCAACTAGAAATAAATAAATAAAGAGCTGGCAAAGTTATCCATCTGCAAAAAGAATATATTTTGATGAGAAAATTCAATTTCTCAGATTTCATGTGGAATCGTCACATTTAAAGCACTTAAAACTAAACACATAATAGTCACTTTTGGCCAATACCAAATGAGCAGTGCAAATCATTTAAATGTTCCTGATTTTCAGAACGTTTCAGTTTCCATGACTAAATCTGAAAGTTTCTTACTTGGTCGCTTTTTTGCGCAAAATCGTAACATACTTCAAACTTTGATAATCCAATTTCCAAAGAAGATAATATGTTGCTCGAGTAAATAGGGAGGAGCTATCCAGACTAATTATCAATACTGAAGCTATAGAAGGGGGAAATTAAACAATACATTCTTCAAAGGTCGGTCTCAAAATCGATGACATGTCAGGTTTGCAATAAAAATCTGTCGAGACACAATGATAATTCATCAGCCAATTTTCCTTAGTATCTAAGATAAGTATAAAGATAATTCAAAAATACACTGTAACTTGGTTTTAAAGTTTTGAAAGAATCTTCATCAGTAACTCAACTCAACAAAACTCAACTCAACAGTTACTGAGGAAGATTCTATTGAAACGTTTAAACCAAGTTACAGTGTATTTTTGAACTATTTGTCGACTGTTCCAGTTTAACAATGCACGAGTGAGGTTGAAAATTTCCTAACATGTGAAATAACATTTCTAAATATACCATGGGCGTTAAGAAATGCGGTAGTTATTCCTACAAAAATTTTTTCATCCCTGTGTCCCTATGCCTGTGAAGGTTGTTGTTGCTCAAATCAGAACACAGGGAAACAGGGAAAACCAGGCACAACAACAACAACCTTCACGGGCATAGGGACACAGAGAGGAATGGGCATAGGGACACAGGGAGGAAAACAATTTTGTAGGAATAACTACCGCTTTTCTTAACGCCCATGATATACATATAACAATAGAGACTTTATAAGAAGTGTTTAATAATGTGCAATTTAATGGCTTCACGTCNATTTCCTAACATGTGAAATAACATTTCTAAATATACCATGGGCGTTAAGAAATGCGGTAGTTATTCCTACAAAAATTTTTTCATCCCTGTGTCCCTATGCCTGTGAAGGTTGTTGTTGCTCAAATCAGAACACAGGGAAACAGGGAAAACCAGGCACAACAACAACAACCTTCACGGGCATAGGGACACAGAGAGGAATGGGCATAGGGACACAGGGAGGAAAACAATTTTGTAGGAATAACTACCGCTTTTCTTAACGCCCATGATATACATATAACAATAGAGACTTTATAAGAAGTGTTTAATAATGTGCAATTTAATGGCTTCACGTCAGAAATTTTATTTAGTGCTCCATATCAGAAATTCTTACAATTTCGCCATCCAATTGGTTTTTTAAATCATTCATAGACATTACTAAGTTCTTATTCCACGGTGTAACAATCTCAATTTTTGGGGCTGTGAGCTTAATCCTACCCTTGGTCACAACACTACCGTTAGTCTACATTTTACATAGCCTAGGCTACAATTTATAATTTCGCAGCACCATGTCTATTTGAGGCCAATTAATAACAAACAGAAACTTCAACTTTGCCATGAAGAAAATTTATCATTATCAGGAGTTAATAAAATTTTGGTTATTTTTCTCACAACAATAATTCAGTTTGGGTCGCCTCTGGTCTGGTTGTTAAATTTCTGCATACATTCTAGGCACTACAAAGAAAGCTTTGCTGGAAATTCAGTACTTACAGGAATGACAACTCTTTCTAGCCCTTCTTGAGTTTCTAGCAGCAGATAAATGTGCTCCTCAACAGCCTAAAAAAGAGTTTAGAAGAAATCTAAACATGTTGTTACCTCAAGTTAAATTCTTTGTTTTTTTTACAGAAGAAAAATCAATATTGACAGTATATACCAGGTGAGTCAGAAAAAACGCAGGGTGTTTGCCAATTTTGATTGATGCAGCTTAATTTGCAAATTCGTTTCTTTGAAGTTCATTGCATAGAAGAAAAGATAACTTAAAAATGAAAATTTGTTTGGTCAAAATCGGTCTTTCCGTTCTAGAATTAGGAGTGATTTTAACAAACTAAATTTCTATAACTAATTAAATCTTTCTTCTGCAATATAAAACTTTGACACTCCTGATTTGATAAGAGATGAGCTGCCAAGTTCTTAAAGTTAGATAATTTGAAGCATGAACTGCAGAAATCAAAGTTTCAAGGCAAAGGTACAGTTGCGATTTTAGCACCAAACGCTGGGGTCACAAAAGTAGATAAGTCCTAATTGAGTCTGCGAGCCCTTTTCCTGCCACAAGGATTACACCACTGTGCCACAACACCTTCAATTTTGGCATAGTCAACTGCTGATTTTTCTTATGGAATGAAATGCAACTTAAAATTCCCCTTGCAGCAACTTTACAATAATCTTATACAATAAAAACTCACGTATAAGAACCTACAATTTTGCAAGTCAGCCTGAGTTCTTAAGCAATGAATACAATGGATTGGTTCTTATAAAATTGTAGTCTAATTGGACAATTTCAGCCTGCAGGTTCTTAATCCACTAGGTTCTAATACTAGGTTCTTAATCCACTAGGTTTTACTGTATTGCAGATCAATCAAATTTGCAAAAGTTTGCTGATATGAAGAATTCGCTGAGCGAAAATAACAATCACCATAATTAACGAGAAATTAAATTGTACTGTGAAAATTAGTGTTTATTAGCTAGTATATATTTGGTATTTACTTACCTTCCCTAGTGCCTCATAATTCCTTTGGTTATAATCACTATTCCCACTTTCAACTTCAAATCTGAAAGGAAGGCCTTTGTCTATGCTTCTTAGGCGCCCAGCTGTAACAGAATGTGATCAATGCATTATTCAAAACAGAAAAAAGCATAGCTTGACAAGGGAGCCTGTAACAAGAAGCTCTTCTATAATATTTAAAATGGTGCAACTGCCAAATATTTCCAGATTAGATATATACCCGTCAACATAGTATAACTTTTGGTCCAAACTATGGGGTGTCCCAAAAAAGTTCCCCTGTTTAAAAATCACAAAAATTTGATTATCAAAGCCTATCATTAAAAATGTTTCTTTTGGATCTGTTTTGTCTATGATCAACTTCTTGGGACAGCCGGTGCTAAGGGATGGGCCCTGCAAGCAAAGGACCATATTCCTCAGGAAGAATCTCTCAGAAAACAAAAAATCCCATTCCTTTTCTTTGCGTTCTCTATGATTTCTTGTTTATTCATGCATAAAAGTAGATCTGTCACAGATGGGCTTGTATGAGATCAACGAGACATGCTTTGATTAGCAAACAGTGAAGGCCTTGTGCACAGTACCATTGTTTGTTATATAGGAATTTTACAAAATTATCAAGAATTCTTATTTAAAATCTATTGGAGGTTTTCAACCACTCAAGAATTCTTACCAGGATGTGGAGAATTCTTCAGGATTGGTTGAGAATTCTTGGATGCTAATTTACGCAAGGCCTGTACAGTAAAAATACAGAAAGCAAAATGTATGTATTTGAAAGACAATAATGTCACACAATAACTAACCTTTATCAAATTTGTAACCAAAGCCTTCAAGAGTTACAGGAAATTCCTCCTCTCTTGCACTACTTGTACTTTTTCTTTTTGTGCTGCCCTTTCCCATCTGTAAGTTATAAATGTAGCATATTAACACAAGCTAAAGAATTCATACGGATCATTATGCGCCAAATGGGTGTTGAGTTACAATTTCTGGAGTTAGCTGGCATATTTGGAGCTCACATTGTAATACTTGTTTGATAATTTGTGCGGTGCTGTGCCCAATCAAGTAGATTTTGGTCAACTTTAGGTGGGCAGGATTCAACGTGGCACAGTACAACATAAAATTTATTTATTATCAAGGAGAGGCATTCTGAGTAGCAGGGTCACACTGAAGAAGGTTCAGGCGAGCCATACAAAATTCACAGCGTCATTTCAGACGTCCAAATTTGGGGTGGGTGGTCGACTGGCATAAAAATTCTCATATTTTTTCATTTTCACATTCACTGACAAAATTGATTTTTTAAAAGGGCCTAAATATCCTTTTAACGTTGAAAACAGCTTGCAACTGGGTCTCTGTCTTTTTTCTTTGGTTGTAAAGCATAATTATAGTTGACACAATATTGTGAGCAACAGGATACGCTCATGATTTTCATTTTCTGTGTTTGTTTCCCTGTGTTTTTGTAACAACACTATGGAGGAAGCTGACGCCAAACCCAAAATTAATATTTGTTTCAAATCATTTAATTTATTGGTTAGTCAGGTGACGCTAACCAAATAATTTTGTGTGGCTAGCTTTATCAAGCATTGTCCCAGACTGGGAAGTTTGCTGTGCGCATGGAATAACTTGCAAGCGCATAAACTTCTGCGTTTGTTGATCTTGGCCACGCATTAGCTGTTAAACAGGATTACATCATTTTCCTATTCTTTTCAACCACTAACATTTTACTTAGACCATTAAACTTGAGCGCTTATGTAAAAGCAAACTCAAATAAATATCCTTTGAAAATTAAGGTGTGTATTGCTCTCTTCATTTAGAGATCTCTGATGGGCCAATGCCATATAGTTTCCAGACGCTATGTTGATTTTTTAAACAATGATCAGTTCAATTATTTAAACAAAGTCAATGATTTAAACAATTGATATTTTGTTAAGAAGAAAATAGGCCTAAATTTTCAAATTTTTGGCTGGTACGTCAAACGGAAGTCAACCGAAATTTCCACGACATAACAGGGTGTAACTAAAATCAATTAAGACACAATCTTTGCTGAACGAAAATAGACAATCACCTGGAACATTGAAAATGGCCAGACACAATATCCAGTGACAGTTGTTGCTACGGCGCCACCTGGCCTTGTGAAACGATGCCTTCTTGTTGTGTTTTGTGCAAAATACTTCAAGTTAGAGATGTTAGCTATGGTTCTTATTCGCAAAACATGTCTTCCAATCATCACTTAGAATATTGAAATCAAAATACCGTAAAATAAGCTCCCAACAGGACAGCAGTTATTGCAAAACAGCAGGCGGTTGCAGTGCACATAGAAAGCGTACTTTCGATTTCAAGTCCGACATTGACGAGAGCCTCGTATCAGTGTCAAGCTTCGCTTTCTTCGATTCTTCGAAATGAAACAGGAAGTCAACGAATCCTCGTGCCCAGGCCACCTGGTTTTCAGAAGGTAGTTTTCTGCGATGGGCAAAAAAAATTAGAAATCACAGTACTCTCAGGTGCCAAATAGACACCCCCCCCCCGTTTATTAAATTTCGAAAAATTTTCATTCTTACTGTAGGCAAGTTTTGTCTGAATAAAGTAACAAAATTATGTAGTAAGTATTGCCAAATCTTCAAATTTTTCCCCATCCCCTAATTATTAAGACCCCGCCGCTTATTAACTTTTTTTCAAACTATTTCCCATGCCCCCAAATTAACAATACCCCCTTCTATCCTTCTATTTGGCACCTGAAAGTGCTACGTGTGAGAGAACCAAGTGCCATGAAACACATCTAATCTATAGTGCAACAAAGAAACTTTTCAGTTCTGCGTGCTGATCGAAGCAAAGCAAGGTCGTCAAATGGAATCATAACGAAAACAATCAAAACATAAAAAGTTTACGATCTCCAAGCTTCTGTTATTCGTCGCTGTTATAGAGCTCAAAGTCACCTATAAATATCCTCTATCAATTTACAAAAAAGAAGTAAGCTTTAAGACAGACAGGCTTTGCGTAATTGAGTTTAAAACAGAATCTTATTTCGAACATTAATGTCTTTGATAATTAAAGCAACAAAATTTAGAATAAATTATTTGTTCTTCTTTAAAGTCCTCTGCTTTTCAGCAAATTCTACAACTTTTTCTTCAACATAGAGGCCTTTTCTTCTTCTGACGCTCATCACATATTTTAAAGCTTGATTCTCGGAGTCTGCTTTTTCGCCATATAGAAGATACTCTTCTTCTGTTGTTGGTGTCCAGAACGGATCCACATCAATCGCCTGAAAGAGTTAATAAAGATACTGTTCATGACAAAGAAACTTTTTAACCATCCCCACGTTGCTGCAAGCAATCTCAAAGGAAGCACCAGCTTTCCACCTCGAAGAATTATAAAACGTTTTGACAGCCGTAATCTTATTTGTGTCTGTCTTAAAGCTACACGACAGTGTGATTTCTTCCAAAAAACTCACAATATTGCCTTTTTGAATCAATGTGCACTCATCGCAGAATATAATCGGGAAAATATAACGTTTTTGCTTTTCTTTACTTCTTCATTCCTTTAAATCTGTAAATTGTTGTTTTCGTCAAATCAGCAGAGAAAATAGTAGAAATAAACTACAAGTCTCTCATGATGCAAATAGAAGCATGTTGCCGAAAGATTCATGTTGGTGGTTAAAGCTCTGGCCAGATGATACAAGCATTTCATTGAACGTGATTGGAAATTTGTAGAGTGATGTTGAGTGATGTTTTGTTGGTGGTGGCCAAACATGTCCAATAAAACACCAAACATTTATGTATAACGATGTTTAGTGAAAACTTAAACACATTTAGCCAGAGCTTAAGAACTTCGAAGAATTTTACGAATCAAGAATAATTTCAGAGAGTATTTACAGTCTTGTTTTAGAAATTACAGAAACGAATTAAGAAATCTTACCTCCCAATGGCTAAAAACCAGCTGAGGACTAGCCAATCCACTTGTTTTCTTTCGAATCTCTTCAGAGAATCCAAAACTCTCAGCAACGGGCAACACTGACGTGATATTGAATATGTCAGTACCCTCTTTCATGTCTTCATCTAAAACTCTTCCTTCTCTCTTTCCTAACACTCCATAAACTTTCCCCAGCACCTCCGCGGTTGCTTGTATCTCACAAGAATACATTGCAGCCATCAATCGCATTGGCTGAGACATAAATGCTCGACGACATCCCGCCTTCACTGCGGATATCAGCTGTCCCGATAAAGGACCGTAAGTGTCAATACCTGGCTTTTTAGACGTAATATTTTGCTTATCACCAGCAGTTTTCGACTCATTCTCGACTGTGCTGTTATCCCTAGTATCTGCCGTGTCTTCGTGCGCTACATTTTCTCCCTCTTTACACAGACTAACATCCGAATGTTCTGCATCCGGAATAGCACTTTCAACTTGCCCCACCGAATCTCCAGTGTGGTTTCCTGCAGTCGGGTCCTTCTCCGATCTATTTTCATTTTCTCCTTCCTTTAGCCATTCTTCAACGATAATACAAACTCCCATCATTGGTTCTTCACACACAGGTCCAGCTAGAGTAGCCAATTGAAATCCACTAACGATGCAGTTGTCATTCTCCCAAATTTCACCAAAATCTGAGGAATCCGTCGGTTCTTCGTTGTCTTCTAAAGAAGAATAAATCATATTTCTTAAAATAAATTCCAAAAACTAAGGTTGTTGACCATGCTGTCGGCAGAAATACATTGGAGGCTTATTGCTTTAACTGGGTACAAATGTTTATGTCAAATGATTTGATAGTTGCAATTTAAGACTATTGAGACTAATCATTTTTCTAAGCTAGATTCTTACTTAAACCATGGGCGCTAAGAAACGCGGTTGTAGTTATTCCTACAGAATTTGTTTCCTCCCTGTGTCGCTATGCCCATTCCTCCCTGTGTTCCTATGCCTGTTAAGGTTTTTTTTTTTTTTTTTTATATAGATATTCAAGGAAAATTGTACAATACAGATTACGAGCTACACTACTTACAAGATTACTCTAAAAATCCACTNATAATAAAAGAACAACTACTTTAACTACACGACAATTTCTACAAACAAGTTACAAAACTGGGTGGCTTATGAAAGGGTGGGGAGAATGACTAAAAGAACTTTACTCCAATCGACCAGTTTCATGGATGAAATGTAGCGTAAGCTTAAGAATATCTCTATTCAGTAAATTAGGAAAATCTTTATGGCCATACAATAAAAGTTGTAATAAATCTTCATTTGCAAGATTTACATATCCAAGTGGTCTTACTAATGCATAGATTCCAGCGAGAAGGTCTTGTCTTTGTACATCAAAGCAAGGGCAGAGCAACAAGAAGTGTTCTGTATCTTCTATACCATCATTAGTGGGACACATAGGATTTGTGGTATCTTTAAAATTGTTGTTGTTGTGCCTGGTTTTCCTTGTTTCCCTGCGTTTTGATTTGAGTGACAACAACAACCTTCACGGGCATAAGGACACAGGAAGGAAAACAATTTTTGTAGGAATAACTACCGCGTTTCTTAACGCCCATACTTAAACAACAAATAGAGTTGCCGGTGAAAACAAGCTCCTCTTGCGGGCAACCCTCCTTTACTTGTATCAAATTAAACAGACATGAAATAGGAGAAAAAAGGAATAAAGCTGATCATACCTTGTTCACCTTTCAAGCCAACCCATACTGACGGCCGTTTATACCTCTGTATTCTGTTCAGCAAGATATTTGGACCCATTCCTCTAGGACCAAACGCCCATATCAAATCACATGCACCATTCCACTGTTGTCCCGACTCTTCAAAAGCTCCATTCAGTTCATTGTAAAAATCTTTTATCTTCTCTCTCGTGTTTACCGTTAAGGCAGATTGCAATTCTTTCCGTTCTCGTAACGTCGTAACCGACGAAACTTGCGTGACAGTTTTTATCAACTCTGTATTAGACTCCAATAGTTTTATAACCGTAGCTGGAAAGGGAATTGCCCGTATCGAAACACATGATAATCTGTTCGCCGTTCTTGCTTCAATTAGGCCTAAATCTGGGTATTTGTTTACTTTTCGCTCACCAGCATGTTTCAGCCATTTTAATTCGTCTTTACTTAGCTCATATAAATTGCGAGAATCCTCGTCTGCTTTTTTAATCGTCCCACCCCAAGCTTGAATTTCCCGCAACATAAACGCCGGTAATCTTTGCATATTCTGAGTTGTGTTTTGATTCGTAATTTCCTCGTTAACCATGTCTATTTTAGGCCGTTCAACAATTGTTTCTCTGAATGGCGTGATTGGAGATGATGCTGCGATCTTAATACCAGCGTATCTGTTTCGAAGATCGTCCAAACAACGTTGTAGATGCACTTCCCCAGCAGTAACAATCACATATTCGCCTAAAATTGAAAAAACATGTCAACTAAAATTACAGTGAAAACCTGTGATGAAAGAGGCATGGAGGTTACACAACTAGGCTAGTCTGCACTTTAGCGGACCAACTTTCAAAGGCAAGTTATGTGTCATGAGGTAAGGGTCAGGTTTTGAAGTAGGGGTCTTTAGGGTAAGTTAGCGTAAGTTAGGGTAAGTTAGGGTTAGTTAGGGTAAGTTAAGGTTAGTTAGGGTTAGTTAGGGTAAGGTAAGGTTTAGTTAGGGTCAGTAGGGTATTTGGTCAAAAACGTTCCTAGAAATATGACACAGAGTTGGTCCGCTAAAGTGCCGTCGTCCCCACAACTACAGTGCGAGCAATATTTGAACTAAAGTCTAAACCCCAACTACTTCCAATTTGTAAACAGAGCTTCTTGCGCAAAAATTCGTGAAAATTCTTGGGAAATGCACAAAGAGAACTTCTACAAAATTTCGCTACAAAAATTTTCGAGCGATCATATGGCAAAACACCAAACAGCACTGATTCTAAAATACTGAGAAAGATTCTCTCAAGGAGTGAAGAATGAAAGAGAATGAAATGGGTCCACATTGTCCCTCCTCCAATGTGAAGTATATCCAAGTATTTTTGCAAGCTAACATTACGTTCTAACTTATAAAATAGAAAGCAAGTTTGGGAATAGATGTCAACAATTAGTCTTCCTAACGCAATCAGAATATTAGATCAGTTTTAAAACTTTGTTAAGCCTAAAGAAAATATGATAAATGCTTTGCCAGATAGACGGTCATAAAAATATTGATAATGGGTTTAAGCCCGAAACGTCGTACAAAACGAAACTCTGTTCAAAGTACAATTTGTTATACTTTAGTTGTTTGTTTTTAATGAAATATTGTGCAACACGCATACAAGAAGATTGTTTGTTCATTTATAAAAATCTTTTCTATGGCATGAGAGTGGAAGACTAAACAACATACAGCTTTGAGCTGATGGAAAGGACATCATAAGAGTCTTTTTACCTGTTTCTTGAACAAGAACTCGAACACATGGGTCGGCTTGATTCAGTAGTTTTAATCCTTTCACCAGAGCAGGAAGTTCACTTGGTTGTTCCGGCTCAAGAGCAACCCGGACAATAGGGCGTGCTTCGAATGGCATTGGTGTGAATGCTGGGCATGCCAGACTGCTTGATAATGTTGCTGATTTCAGGACGAGCTTCTTCAGACCATTTATAGCTAGAAAGAAATTCATTAAGTGAAAGTCAGAACAAATTATCAAAGTCAAGAAGACAGAAAATCTCAACAGTAAAATTTCAATTTGGAGAATTTTAAAAGAAACATCTTCGTATTCAGAAACCTTTAAAGGTTTAAATAGCATGTATCCGCAATATTTTCAAACTCTTAATTCATGTCACATGTATTTCTCATTTTAAATCTTTACACAGGTAAAATCATCAATGAAAATATAGCCTGCGTGCAGACTCGACTGATTTTTTCCAGAGAGGTTTTTCCTTTACAGCCTCTCCCATTACTTATATCTGTCAAATACTCTAAGCGATATGTCTGAGCGATATGAGCTCTGGGCGATATGGCAAAGATAATTTCTTCGATCGCTCCCATCCCTTCACAGTGTCTTATAAAAATGTTTACCGAAAGTTTAAAGGACACAGGCCCATCATATAATAGCATACGTTCTTTAGACATGACTTGAAATTATTGGAGAAAAGGTCTTAAAGTTGGGTCGCGAGTTTGAGAAAGTCAGTCATGATGCGAGAAAATGTAGGCGAATATCTTTTACAGAAGAAACAAATCTTGGTGGTTAATATTGATGATTTATCCTCTTGTTGGTTTGCAATACTTCTTTGTAAACAAGTTCTTTCCGAAAAGAGGCCTGCCTTCACACAAAGCAAAACATCTCAATGCCACAAAATGGAAGAGAGCATATTTCGGCTAAATACTCCTACCGCCAAGTGCTAGGGTTATGATTAGGGTTAGCATTGAAACTCAACACATTAGAAGATTTCTTACCAATGATGTTTCCAGCAGGCACTTGGTCTAGATTTTCGAATTCCTTTCCCATCATTAGATATAAATCACCGACTTCAAATGATGCCATATGTTTAGTTACATCCACATCTTCAAATGCATCGAAACCAGCATCCGTTGATTCTCTGTCGTGATGTAAACAAGAAAGGAAAGTTTAACGTGCCATGTCTGGCATTTGGTGGTCAGTAAATAGCGCAACAAATTATCTTTACATCCGAACGTACGAACGTCTCCTGTCCAATTCATTAAAAGAACAAATTGGTTAGAATAAAATTGCACACCATTCCTGAGACCCCGTATAGCAAATTCGCTACGGATTCAAAGCTGAACCGGTTACAGCATAAACGTGGCCTTAGTTTCGCTCTATATTAATTCTTTCAGCTATTTTTTGCAACTATCTCATGCTTGGTTCTGTCTTGTGTAGTGTCGGACTGCAGGGAAGATATGCATGATCATAACCCTTGTAATATCGTTCTCGTTTACGTGTTGTCATTTACATATTATGTAGCTTTACTAACCTACTTTGCTGATAAGTATACATGTAGTTGTTGACGTCAAAGTACCGAAATATTTTGAAAAACTGTGTATGGAAAGTATAACAATAAAGTCAACCCACCTATTGATGGAGTCAAAATCAACTGCCTGCCCTTCAGCATTGTCTAATTTCAGTCCTTTCGCAGGGTCATACTTTGGCCCTAAAACGTATAACTTTTGCCCTTTCCGTATCGTTCCACTAAAGATTCGAGCAAATGCAATGAATATTTCTTCTTCTTCAGTCTCATTATCATCAGGAATGGTCTCCTTTGCTGTCTCGTTTTCAAGAATGGTCTCCTTTGATGTCTCGTTTTCATCCTTCTGTGCAGATTCCGAAGCTGCCTCGTTTGTTTCTTTGGAACAGGAATCCTGTGAATTCTCACTTTCCTTCGCAGCGGCTTCTTTAAGTTCTAAGTGTTTTTTCCTCACAATTTCTCGTCTTTTTCCGATCTCCTCTTGCGTTAGAGGCCTACGAAGTAATCAGAATAAAATTAAGCAGAACTTCGAACATCTGGCAAAATTGTCAAAATATCGATGGAGACAAAACTTTTGACGTTTGCGTAAAAAGTACAATGCTGAATTTCAGTAAATCCCCGCATATACGAACCTACCTTTCGGAGAGCCAGGCTGAATTAGGTTCTTATTTTAAAGGTCCTTAGATTAATTTCAGGGTACAAAAGTTCTTAAAGCTTCTTATTCGAAGGGTCCCTTATGTTAACCTTTTAGGAGTTATCATCAAGAGATTTTCAACCCTTTTATTTGTCTTGGCAAAGTTATTAAGAACCTAACAACTAATGCTAAGCTTAAAAATAGCAGGGGAGGAGGTTCCGATTTTAACAGCCAACTGGGACAAAAATGAACTTAATAATGATGATCAAAAAAATCAACTTTATTACCCTTGTAATAAGAACATGTTTTTTCATCAAACTGAAACAGGTTCTCAATTACGAGGTGCATAATTTTAGAAAAAAAACTGTGGGTTCTTATTTTTGTAGGTTCTTATATGCGGGGATTTACTGTACCTACCAATTTCAATGAGTCGTAGATAATGTCATAGTCCAAAAAGTAACTTAGAAGATAAATCCTAATTCCCTAAAGTCAGTCATACCATAAAATGTTATTGGCGATTTTACATGGAAGCTGATTCTTAAGTGGCTCAAAAGAAGATCAAAACGTAGATTAAATTGGGTCCAAATTTTAGAATTTAAAAATAGCTTTAAATAGCGGACTCATCGTAATAGACCCACAAACACAACATTAGACAATGTAATCTGCGGAAAGAAAATTGTTAATTCCTGTAACAGAATAAAAACCAAATTAACTTGTAACCGGGGAGGAAACTGCTAAATCCTGCAATAGTTTTCTCCCCAGTTACAAGTTAATTTGGTTTTTATTCTTTTAAAGGAGTTAACAGATTTCTTTCCACAGATTACAGTGTCTAATTTTGCGTTTGTGGGTTTATTACGATGAGTCCGCTATTTAAGGCTATTTTTAAATTCTGTACTGGAAATCATTTGTTTCAATTTTAGATTCACGGCAAAGCTACGAACAGAACCACTCAGGGAAATGTAAATAGCACAAGTGTGTCCCTTGAGTCAGGTATTTGATTTTCTTAGGGAATAAATGATACGATTGTAGTTATTGAACAATTTGTGACAGAAAAAATGTTACAAGTTGAACACCTATGCAGGCAATAATGTGTATTGTCCTCGCATACCGCCTAAAAGCTATTAAAGCCTTGTCGTTACCATTCTCATGCCAATTTTGACTCCATCTAATGTCAATAAGAGAAAGACCTACCGTTTTCGATGTTTTGGAAGAGCTTCTTGAGATACAGCGAACATCTTTGACACAAATGCTATGACAGGGGCATCTTCACCAGATGTGCAATCTATGAAAGCTAAACATGAAGAACATTAGTCAAAGCTAAGCGTTTAATGCTAATCTGCATGGCTGTTCACATCATCTCTGACAGTATTTAAAAAGAGCCCTTGGAAGGTTTCCACTCATTATCATCATTACAAAAACTAAGGAGTATGCATAGAATCTCAATTTAAAAAAAACAAGGTGCTGCTAAATTTTATGTTACTTTCTGTTTGAGACCATTCTTAGATTATAGGCAACAAGATATAATACTGCGTATATGCCGTTCGAAAATACGGCATCTGCGACCGGCAGCGAAGCATTTTGTTTTGTTCGTCCTAGACGGGCAGCCATGGATGCCAGCAATAATGAGTAAAGCCAACACATCAAAGGCGATGGCCATGACTTCGAAGACCATATGCCATATAATAAAGCCTTGATCAAATAATTATTAGATTCAAGTTGGGAAAAATGTTTGACCTTAGTTTCTTGGACAGCCCTCTTTGTGTTTGGTCGCTACGTTGACCTGTCGTCCAAATATTTTCCTGCATCGAAATCATAATCATTTAATAGTCGCGTAATATCAGTTCAGTTAGACACAGTCTTAGAGTGAACTTTTTCAATACCTGCTTTCAGTTGTCTTGTTTCCTGTGGTAATGAATCAAATTTTCTCAATCCACCACACATAAGTTTTTCCACTCTTTCATCGGGCATTTCAAGTGGACTGGGTAGCTTTACTGACACCATCTTCAGGATTGCATCAGAAAGAGGCAGCCACTGACGCAATATCGCTTGTAAGTAGGCTTTGGGATCTGTATAGCGTGAATCTCGTGCTGAGAGTTTCAAACCGAGGCTTGCTACGATTTTCTCCACTTTATCTTTGTCTCTACAAGATAAATATTTCAAGAGTTTGAGCAATTAAAAAACGCCGAAGTAAAAAGAATCTACCGGGTGAGTCAGAAAAAACACTCCCCGTTTGAAAGGCCACTATTCCCTGGATATCGAGGAAATAATATTGGTAAATATATTGTTTAATAGTGGACATGTTCAAATAAATTCTAAATTTATCCAGACTGAAATCGGCCACTCCCTTCTGAAATTAGGAGGGATTTTCTCAAGAAAGCCCCTCCAAGAAACCTTCAAAAACGGCATAAAATCACGACCAAATTTTCGTCATATTTCTGCCTAAATAGCAATGACTTGTACATGCTTTAGAACGTTTTATCCCTTTGGGAGGATGAAAGTGCCATCCCTGGAAACATAACAACTATATTCTCGGAGATTTTATCCTCCCAAGAGGATAACACGTGCTAAAAGCATGTGCAAGTGTACAAGTCATTGCTGTAAGGCAGAAATATTTGGAAAATTTGCTCGTGATTTTAGGCCTGTTTTGAAGGTTTCTTGAAGAGGCCTTCTCCAGAAAATCGCTCACAATTTCAAAACGGAGAGGCCGATTTCAGTCAGGTAAATTTTAAATCATATTTGAACATGTCAACCATTACATAATGTACTTGTCAATATTATCGTTTTGATATCCAGGGAGCAGTGGCCTTTCAAACGGGGATTGTTTTTTCTGACTCACCCGGTATGATACATCAAGTAATCAGTGACTTGAGTTTAAATAACAAAATAATTTGCTGTTCACAGCGAATCGTCAGATTCGACCCTAAAGAGACAGAAACGAGACTATAAAAAGCCAGCTTATTTGTACAAGATAATCAGAAATCCAAGTAAACTATCAAACAGTTAATTAAAAGGGGACCAAAATAAAACAAGTAGAACAGTATAAAAAAAATAACGAAACAAATTTTACGGAAGGGCCTAATTTGCAAATTTGTCTCCACAGAACGTTGTTCTTTTTTTGCAAAGTAACGTGGGAGCTATACAGCCAATTTCAGGCCTTGCTCCAGTTCATGTAGGACGCCGCCTTATCTTCCTTAACTGAAAGATTCCATGGTAAAATTGCTTGATATTGAACTGAAGTTATCAGACTTTCTAAAGCTATGAGCAATAAGCTCCGGTCAAACGATCCAACATTTCACCCAACATCATATTGGATGAAATGTTGTATCGTTTGACCGTTGCTAGATAAATCTGATAGATGAAGTACCTCTTTTCCATGACAGTGTTGTATACAGTCCACAAATTTTCCAGAATGAATTGAACAAATAATGGCTTCTTTCCTTTAGCCTGAGCTCCTTTCATGATTCTTTTTGTCTTAGCATTCAGGTAAAAGTCTCCCCACAATGTCTTGTTTAGGATTTCAGCTTTTACATTGAGTTTCTTTGAAAACATTTCGGCAAACTCACCAATGCTGTAAGTAAAAAGAAAAACAGATAAGCTATCTATTACTGCAGACTAAAGAGCTAGAGCTAGCCAAGCCTAAATCACACGCCGCAAAAACATTACAGGAAGGCAATACGCTCTTGCAACTCAAATTTATTTTTAAAGCAGCAAACTTGTAACAATTAAAATTGAGTTTGGAGGAAGCATTTATCAGGTGCAGAGATGACCAGAAGGAATACCGGGTGCACCAAAAAAGTTCCCACTTTTGAAAAAACTCGTAGTTCGCGGAGGACTGCGAACAAGTAGACTGACGACGTGATTCCTTGTCTTCGTTCAATGTTTTTAATCTGATGTTTTTATGTTCTCTCAGTTTAAAGCCATAACTATCATTCAATTCAATGAGCAAAACTGAGACTCATGTAATCAGTCTAGCGAACAACCAAATTCTACAAAATGAGTTACACAAGCAAAGGGCTTTATTTTGTTTAATTGTTTAATCCTTTCGTTCACCCATCCATTTGCCAGTCATTGATCAGTTCCTCTGCACGCATCGAACACTTTCAGATGAACAAAACCAGTCATTACAAAAAGAAGCATAGGTTCCAAATCTTTAAAAAAATTTAAAAGGTCGGTGTAAAATTTTATGACCTATTTCTTTGAATTTGCTATAATTCTACCGTTGGACTTTTCGGAAATCTTACTTATTTTCAGAATTACAGCGTATTTTATATTTCAACTCTTTTGAGTATGTGACGTCATCAAATTTCTAAATCGTAAACCAGAAGAGTGAAAGACTTGTGCTCGATACCATATTGTAGACATTCATAAACTATGGCTTTTTTGAAAATTATTCTATGTTTCCTCAAAAAGTTTAGAAATTACGATGGTTTTAAGTTTTTTTCAAAACTTTTCTTGAATTCTTAAGAAAGAAGAAAAACTTTCTAATTCTGAAAATATGGAGGATTTCCGAAAAATTCAACGGTAGAACTATAACAAAGTAGCTAAACTTCCTTTCAAGCCATTCAATTAAAGGAAATAGGTCACAGAATTTTACACCGACCTTTTTAAAGACTTGAAACCTATGCTACAAAAAGAAATGAATGAGACGTACCCAAAGGCCCATCCATCAACAGCACTTGAGAAAACAACGTTTCCTTGTTCTGGTGAAAAATAAATGTTGGAGTCATCTGCTTCGACAAGGCCAGAGTCCCAATCGTATACCTACGGAGAGTGAGAATTAGAGCGAGTCGGAAAAAATTCAGATTTGATCAAGGAAATGGTAAGATAGAGCAAATCTAAATTACTTTAACGAATAGGAGAGTTTACTACATAAATGAATACCACATACAGTAATTTCTTCTAATTTCTGACATTTGTAAACATTTTTGTAAATGACAGGTCAGACATTTTGAACAAATTAAAAGACTAAATTTCGTACAATCTGTCACAAGCCAACATCGAAGAAAATCAAGTCTATTATAACCTGTTTGCGAACATATGACTAAAAATAAAAAGACCAAAATCTCTTGAAAAATATCGTAGATTTGAAGATTATAGCCTGGTCCCATTGAGCTACGTTAGCGATAAACTCCAAGTTGAAGTAATATTTCACAACTGGTGTTTATTGAGATGAAATGACAAGTTACCAGTATTGTCGTAATAATGACTTCTGCCTAGTCGGAGCTAAGTTTAACAAAAGAAACATTTATTACTTGGTCCCCTTTGTTGTCTTCTTTATTTTCTTTCACAGCTGCTTGTTCCACATCATCTGCTTTCTTCTCCATAACTTGCGATGTGAAAAGGGAGGCAGTCACGGCATTCACCTTAAATACAATAAATAGTTTCAATCTTTGATAAAGAAGAATCACCAGCATGGTCAAATAGATAAGATCAAGTCTGAAAGAGAGAAATTATCATCCACAGGAGAAACTTGCGCCTTTTTAGCGCTTGCTATCATATAAAGTTGTTAACTCCCACACTGAATGACAGAAAATAAATTAAAAACGGAATCTTACAGTCTGGTTGCAAATACAGTAGGTTATTGGAGTCACTCATATTCAGTTTAACAGCCCCTAACACTGCAGTGTCATTTGGACTTACAGTAAACAATGTACATAGAGTTTCGAATAAAGACAGAACATCTAATTTATGTGAAAAGATCTCGTAGCTCCATCTTTANACCTGTTTGCGAACAAATGACTAAAAATAAAAAGACCAAAATCTCTTGAAAAATATCGTAGATTTGAAGATTATAGCCTGGTCCCATTGAGCTACGTTAGCGATAAACTCCAAGTTGAAGTAATATTTCACAACTGGTGTTTATTGAGATGAAATGACAAGTTACCAGTATTGTCGTAATAATGACTTCTGCCTAGTCGGAGCTAAGTTTAACAAAAGAAACATTTATTACTTGGTCCCCTTTGTTGTCTTCTTTATTTTCTTTCACAGCTGCTTGTTCCACATCATCTGCTTTCTTCTCCATAACTTGCGATGTGAAAAGGGAGGCAGTCACGGCATTCACCTTAAATACAATAAATAGTTTCAATCTTTGATAAAGAAGAATCACCAGCATGGTCAAATAGATAAGATCAAGTCTGAAAGAGAGCATATAAAGTTGTTAACTCCCACACTGAATGACAGAAAATAATATAAAAACGGAGTCTTACAGTCTGGTTGCAAATACAGTAGGTTATTGGAGTCACTCATATTCAGCTTAACAGCCCCTACCACTGCAGTGTCATTTGGACTTACAATAAACAATGTACAGAGAGTTTCGAATAAAGACAGAACATCTAATTTATGTGAAAAGATCTTGTAGGCTCCATCTTTAGCTTTTAGCAATACTAACTTTAGATTCTAATATTTCCCAACAGAACTCACTGATACCCGAATATTATTCATAATATCAATGTTTATATCTTAGCTTTTAAAGATACCAATGAACCACAGTTGAGACACATGGTTGTTGAGGAAAGAAATTAAAGAGCCATCGTCATCCAGGGTCCTTTGCGGGTACACTGCAATTTCAGACTGTCTGAAAATCAAATTTGGCCTAAGCAGAAAACATAAATCCACAGTGCAGTATTTGAACTGATAGAAAAGTCAACTAAAGTCAAACTTTTTCTATCAGTTCAACTACTGCAGTCTGGATCCATATTTTCTGCTTAGGCCAAATTTGATTTTCAGACAATCTGAAATAGCAGCGTGCCCGTAAAGGAGCCTGGGTGACAATGGCTCTTTAAGGATATTGAGTAATAAAATGTTTACATGACAATAGAAATAAGAATTACAAGTCATATCATATTACCTGCTCAAGTATTTGTTGCATGTGTAAGTATGCTTCAAGTGGACTGAGTTTCAATTCTGTGATTAAACGGTCCATTTTATTCAACACAAGGCATGGTCGAATATTTTCTAGCCATGCTTGTCGCAGTACTGCATGAGTCTACAAAAAATGTAGAAAAACATGTGTTTTTCATTTATAAATTTATCACACAAAAAACAACAACAATTGCACTCGACATCTTATACAGTAGGTAGATATATGCTACAGAACAGTTAACTCTATCTGGACACAATAATAAAACGTTTTCGCTTTGTGTTTGGTATGTTTCTTTTCCTTTTCTACTTAAGATTATTCCGTAATATAACCTCACAATGCTTCTTACTGACTCCTGTTTTCTCAGACAATGAAATCATTCCATTTTGTTTTCTCAAGGTAAAGCTGTCTGTAACTGATAAAATATATCAAGAATTTTGTGAAAAATTTGGCTTTGGGCTTGAGCATAGATAACTGCTACAACTATAGATGTATGAACAATGTGATATTCTACTAACCTGTGGACATACACCTTCAACAGCATCAACCAGCACCAAAGCTCCATCACAAAGTCTGACAGCAGTTGATACCTACCAATGATATAAAGAACAAACCTGTTTTTGATAATGATTCAAAGGGGGAAATTATTTCATGTAGTACACTAAATGACATAAAAATCTAAAAAAGAAGAAGATACTTTAACTTTATATGGATACTTTAACTTCATATCGATAAAAAAAGCTCAATGTTGGAATGCTACAGTACATGTTAATGTTGGACTGGATTCTCCTTGGCAATATGGTGACAATATATTTATTATTAGATTTAAGAGAGTGACACCTACCTCACTAGAGAAGTCAATATGGCCAGGTGAATCAATCAGATTTATCAAGAAGTTTTTGCCATCTACAAGAAATAAAGTAAAGCTTGGACAAGGAAATATGCATGATAAATTGGCAGTAATCTATTTAGTGAAACCAGGACCAAGCAGAAGCAGTGCACCTTATGGCCATGGATAAGTGATCTTTTCAAGAGACAATAGAGCATGATAGAAACAGAATGTTCTTTTTATGAGAAACCATCTGTCTTAGTGTCTTGATCTTAACATGTTGTCTCCCATGCACCTCCCAAATAACGGTTTGAATTTTCCAGCAGAAGATCCTGCCTCTTTCATTAGCTGCATCCTTTTTTCTTGCAGGCTTTCTCTTCTCACCCAAAATGAATTTTCCATTCATACATTTTGTTTTCTATCTGTTTCGACACCATAAAGGTCTGCAGGAATATATAGCCTTATTATCATCTGTTAATTATATGCAGATTTCCAGGATATCAATGCATCAAAACGGCACAAATGTATCTAAACTGGATCTCGTTGGAGAGAAGATAGATTGTGCTTTCAGACGGTATACAGTACATCTATTCAAATCTTATTATTTTCTTAAAATTTTGCAATTATAGTTAGGTTGCTTTTTTTCTGAAACACCCTGTACAAAACAGGACCAACCTTTTGCATAGTGTAAAGAAATGGCACTAGACTTCATGGTAATTCCTCTTTGCTGCTCATCTGGTCTATTGTCCATATAGCGGAGCTTTGAAAGAATAACATATGAAAATTTGCCACAATACCACATATAATGCCACAAATGTGCTGTTTGTATACAGTACTATATACTTTATTTTACTTACAATACATATAAAGTATATTTTTAGATATCCATTTTATATAGATACCGCATATAATGTACATGTGTCAGCTTATGAGTGATCATGAAGCATTACAAAGAACACAAAAATATCAGATCAGAAGAGTGCTATAGACTTTTAATGTTTTGCCAAGCCTGGAAACTAACACAAGTCAAATTTGGTCAGATTGAACCAATTATAGATAGTTTTATAACTTTACATAAAAGAAAAAAAATTTGTAATTAATCAGCAGAAAAAATCTATTAATGTGCCTCTACTGCATATGAATCATTTATTTTGAGGACCAATCAATTTATAAATCAATCTTGCAACAAGAAATGCCACGTGGATGTTTTTCACAAAACACACAAAAGTTAGCTACCAACTGTACCTATTTTGTATTTGATGATCAAAGATGAAACGCCTGTAAATAAAACCCACTCCTCTCCAAACATCCCAAAGGCATTTCTTGTTAAAAAATCTATTAGTTGTTGAGGATTTCCTAGAAACAATTCTTGCATTGCATTATAAAGAATTGCATATTTTACCTTCCCTGCCAGTCTTGATGAAATAATGCCATTACTTGCAATCAAACTGTCAGCAAGGGTTGTTTTTCCTGCAGATGAAGGAATAAACATATGATTATAATACAAAGTACACCTACATAAGTAACAAGGCCTTTTGTTGAAATAAAATTTACAAACTTGTTTTATTTTTAGGCCTAAAAATATTTTTCCTGGTCTCTTTCTTGTCTAGCTTACCATGGTCAACATGGGCAAGAATGCATATATTTCGTATATTCTTGGGATTCTTCTGTAAGATGGCGATGTCTTCAATCGTTGTCTGCCTCATTTTTGCCAGCAAAAGACGATCTCCCACCAACTTCTTCTGGCAAGTACTTTTTAGGCCTATTTCATTTCAACATGTTGGTGCAATCAACCTCGGGTTGAAGTTCCAAATCGAGACTGGATGCTTGCTCATGGTTCCCTCTGCAAAGCACAAAGTGAAAAGCTGTGGAGATTTTAAACTCTAAAAGTACTTCATAAAGCCATCACTGAAGATAAACAGTACAGACTGTGTTGCTAAAGATGGTAAGCTAACATTTTTGTGTCATTGAATGAAATAAAGATGGCCGGCAAGGGCGTATAACTTCATCCAATCCAGACAAAACTGATGAGGAGGAAAGCTTTGTGTTTAGGCCATTTTTAGGCCATTAGCCCATACCAAACTCAACTCATTTACTTAGCACCCAAACCTCTGGCCTTTTGCAGAATGGCAACTATCAAACTAGGCAATAATTTGCAGAGAAAGCAATAAAAAGTTATTTTGCAGCAATAAATATGATGGCTAACTAGCTGCTGACTCTCTAATATAAAAAACTTTTAATTTCTAAAAGTCCGTGTTTTGAAAAGTGAGTGTTTCAAAAAGCACGAATTGACCGTTGCTGCTGTTTAAAATGTCTAGTAATTTTTTCAATTGCACAAGGCTGCAAATTTTAGGCGTGTGCCTAATTGAGACGTTGAGATAAAGAAAAATGTTCAGCTTCACAATGTCAATGATATGTGTCATATATATATCAACCAAATTATTTTTAGCTGGACATGTTTGTCTCCTTGCAAACATTGGACATTGTTCTCTGCACACAAGATAATACTTTGCAATCTGGGATGGATCCATTCCAGAACACTTTATTATTGCACATCTTTTCCCCATTTAGGTTATCAAGAAATTTTGCTGAAGCCTAATTACTGTCAATTTTTCTCTTTAGTCAAGACGATATGACTCAAGAACAACAATTTTCTCCCCAGAGGGTATGATGATATGTTGAATTTATTTCAATTTTATGATATTTTATGACATTTATCAACATCCCAAAATTTAAGACTTTCACCAATATCAGTGACATACACATAATTTCAACGATTCAAATCCACAATATAGTGAATCATTAGGCACAGCATGGGCACACAATGTCNATAGAAACTTGATATTGGAATAGATATATTATCAGCCCTAAAGTGAGCTAAGTAAAGCTGAAAAGTATGATTGTTAAGAATTTGTTGTGATCCGTTCGGAAATTTAAACACTGATCCTAACAGCAAGGTAACTAAAATCCTAGAGACTTTCGACATAATGCATAAGTCTTAAAATGCTAAAAGAAGGGAACAAACTTACAGAGATTTTATTTGGTATAAAGTCTCTCAGCAAGACATGGAATCATCCTCAAAGAAACCACAATCAAGTGGGGAATCAAAGTATCTGCAAAGAGTTCACCAATTGTACAAATATTATTACCAAACATCAGGTTTGTTTGACTTTTTATAGGCCTTTATACAATCGATTCATTTCATCAATCAACGTGCATCAATCCTTTCCTACTATCGTTATCGTTGGACGCAAACATTGGTTTTTCCATTTAAAGTCGTTCGTTATAAGAGATCGGTTTAGACGAGACACCACAAAAAAGAAACGATAGTACGCGCTACGCGCTTACGATAATTGAACACGACTAGCATGGGGAATGTTTGAATGATTCATCCCTATTTGATATCAACAATATGGAGGTTCTGTGCATCTTGCTTTTCCCGGGAATCAACATGCTTGTGAATCTTTACCTGAGCGATCGCTCGCGCAAACGAAATCACGCGAGCGTTTGGGCACTCGCGTGCAACTTTTCTCACGAAAAGGCCTGAGGACTCCTTACGCAGATCATTATTCTTACAGTTATATCTTTTTTTTTGTATTTGACAGGGAGGCTTTTCCAGGTTGAGTATGCAATGGAAGCCATTGGCCATGCAGGAACTTGCCTTGGAATTCTAGCAAAAGATGGTGTGCTTCTTGCTGCAGAAAGAAGAAATACTAACAAACTGCTTGATGATCTTTTTTCAGAAAAAATCTATAGACTCCATGAGTAAGTTGCTGATCATGAACTTGTTTTTAAACATAAAGAGTTTACTGTATTGCTGTAAGCATTATTACTAAAGCAAGGACTTGTTCTCCAAGAAGTCTAAAATTCTCATAAAATTTCCCCCAATTTGTTTCAACTAAAATTTGAATCAAACTTTTTGCATTCAAAAATAGGTTTTTTTAATGAAATAGTGAGAGTCATGCATCATTTTGAATAAGAATAATAATAATTAGAGCTAGCCGCTTCCAAATTTGGAAGCAAATGGCAATCATTGACTGTTACAGTGTCACTGTTTCAGTTGATCTTTCATCAAGAGTTACTTTTTTCATCTGTTTTCTTGAAGCAGTCAGACAGGAATTGACCTTTACTTATTTTGCTTGACGATATGGTTCTTTCTAGTATAGAGGGCACTTTTCGGCCTCTTCTTTTGATCTTGTTTGTGTGGAAGGTCAACATCTTACAGGGGTGGTCGTTCTCTCTCCGGATGACATGTGCTATCCATTGTTTCTGTTGTTTTTCATAATAGGTGGTTATATTGACTGTATTAGTTATTTCGTAGACTTTTTCGTTAGTGANAAGAAGAAATACTAACAAACTGCTTGATGATCTTTTTTCAGAAAAAATCTATAGACTCCATGAGTAAGTTGCTGATCATGAACTTGTTTTTAAACATAAAGAGTTTACTGTATTGCTGTAAGCATTATTACTAAAGCAAGGACTTGTTCTCCAAGAAGTCTAAAATTCTCATAAAATTTCCCCCAATTTGTTTCAACTAAAATTTGAATCAAACTTTTTGCATTCAAAAATAGGTTTTTTTAATGAAATAGTGAGAGTCATGCATCATTTTGAATAAGAATAATAATAATTAGAGCTAGCCGCTTCCAAATTTGGAAGCAAATGGCAATCATTGACTGTTACAGTGTCACTGTTTCAGTTGATCTTTCATCAAGAGTTACTTTTTTCATCTGTTTTCTTGAAGCAGTCAGACAGGAATTGACCTTTACTTATTTTGCTTGACGATATGGTTCTTTCTAGTATAGAAGGTACTTTTCGGCCTCTTCTTTTGATCTTGTTTGTGTGGAAGATCAACATCTTACAGGGGTGGTCGTTCTCTCTTCGGATGACATGTGCTATCCATTGTTTCTGTTGTTTTTCATAATAGGTGGTTATATTGACTGTATTAGTTATTTCGTAGAGTTCTTTGTTAGTGATTTTATATGACCAATCTATCTCTGTAGTATCTTCATCGTTATCATTACAATGTTCCTGTTTTCTTTTAAATCCATTCCATATCATGCTTCGTAGAAATTTGTTATAAGTTGCATTCAGTTTCGAAAGTTCTGCTTGTGTTGGTCGCCATGCATGGCACCCATATGTAAGCCTGCTGCGTACAAATCCATTCAGAAATGTTATCCGTGTTCTCAATGTGATGTTCTTATTTGCGAGCATGCCACGGTGTTCAGCAAATGCGCACTTTTCAGCAAACAGCAAATGAAGATAAGTTTTATATTGTAGCAATACGGTCTTGCTGGTATCAAAGATTTAAATAAGAAAGAAACTTTTCCGTTAGCAGTTGTTGGAGCTGATTTTTGGATTTAACTCATCATGCTTTAGTGTAACTTATTCCGTTTTGTTTCTAGTGACATGGCTTGCAGCGTTGCTGGTATAACCTCAGATGCTAATGTACTAACCCGTCAATTGAGGCTCATTGCACAAAAGTATGTTATTTTTAAATTAATTCCATCTGTTTTGCATTATAGGGAGTTTATTTGAATGATATCATTTTTCTAAGTTAGACAAGGCCTTGCCACGATTCAGTTACAGTATGTTAGAGACTTGTAGAAAAATAGAAAAATAAGAAATGCTTTTAAACTAAAACAATAGCTTTGCCCCCCCCCCCCCCAATGTTTGGCAAAGTGTCTGCCACTGGTCTTATTTCATCTGTATTGTCTTTAGATACTTACTGACCTATCAAGANACCCGTTAATTTAGGGTCATTGGACAAAAGTATGTTATTTTTAAATTAATTCCATCTGTTTTGCATTATAGGGAGTTTATTTGAATGATATCATTTTTCTAAGTTAGACAAGGCCTTGCCACGATTCAGTTACAGTATGTTAGAGACTTGTAGAAAAATAGAAAAATAAGAAATGCTTTTAAACTAAAACAATAGCTTTGCCCCCCCCCCCCCTCAATGTTTGGCAAAGTGTTTGGCACTGGTCTTATTTCATCTGTATTGTCTTTAGATACTTACTGACCTATCAAGAGCCTATTCCATGTGAGCAACTCGTCACAAGACTGTGTGATTTGAAACAGCAGTATACTCAAGCAGGAGGTAAGATTTTATTGCTTTAGAACAATTTGGTTTGGAAAGGCATGACAATTTTCCAACATTGAACTTTTTTATTCTTATGAAAAACATTTGTTATCTACTGTAAACCCAGGCTCTATGACATGGATTGTTGTGGGTTCGAATCCCACTCGGATTGTTGTACTTGTTCAAATTCTTCACTTTCAGACTCTTCTAATCCCTGGCCTAATCAAAATGAATCTTTGTCAAAAAATTGAGTGCCTCTGAGGGTTTGTGATCCCAACTAAAGAATGATAACATGTATAAACACTTTTGCTTGAAAGGTTTTTTGAAGGTTCAAGTGATATTTGTTTCTGTAGTTGTCGTTTATGCTGCTACTGTATAATTCTTTAAACTCACAGCCGCAGTGAAAATAGGCCTTCTGTTTTTATTTCCATACCTATTTTCGTTTGCAGGTTATAGGCCCTTTGGTGTCTCATTATTATACATGGGATGGGACAGACGAGCTGGTTTTCAGTTATACCAAAGTGATCCTAGTGGCAACTATTCAGGATGGAAAGCGACATGTATCGGAAACAACAGTGTGGTAAGTTATTCTGGACTGCTAAGCTAATTGCCTTTGTCCAGTATTTACAAATAAAAGAATCTCCAAAATTACCTTTTCGTACCAAGAGTGATTACTGTTTTGTCTGCTGCATTATTTAGCAGAATGCAAATTTCTATATTGATTACCAGTACAACTTCTTTGCAATAAACCAAGTCAGTAAACCAGAATAGGTCTGTGTAAAGTTGTAAGTTTCAGATTCTGAATTGTGAGCTTTTTGTACTACGCCAATTTGAGCAATCTTTCTCTGCTGACGATACTAACTATATATCTCTACCAAATCTTATCGTGGTACTGGTACTAAAATCTTCACAAAATTGTCAATTTGATTGCCACTACTAACAGTTTTGGCTAGCTGAATGTGCTCTACTTGTAACGTCATAAGTCATATCAAAATTCGCATGCACTACCTATTTTCAAAAGCCCTCGAAGTGTGCTTAAAATCATCTCTCAGCGCAGCGATCACAAACTTATCAAAATACCCAGAAAAGACTGGAGTATTCAAACTACACAAAATTAACTCATTTTCGAAATTTTCGTTGCAATAATACTTGAAGGAATGAGGAATGAAATAAAACAAAATAAAGTGACGCATTACTTTATAATTTCGGGGTGCAGAAGAATTGCATTACATGCTAAAATATTAGCGAATAAAAAGAATCCGTACATAGTTTAAAGATAAGAACTCAATGAAAACTAAAAATCTTTCTATGTATCGAGTATGAGAAGTGTTAAAACTGATTTTCTTGGAAGTCCTGTCGCTGCCATCGGGTGAAGATGACCGATGGATATCAATTCTTTTTTCTTTCTATAATGAATAAAATTTAAAATACATATAACAAGACAACTCAATTCTATCTACTGTTGAGATGGAGGCAAAAAACATGATGTTATCAAGTCGCCTCCAAACTCAACAGGGCAAACTCATTTTCGAAAATTTCGTTGCATCAATATCAATTTTATTCTCAACTGTGCCATGCTGCTGATCATAACTAACCAATGTGAACGTTAGATTAATCCTGACTGATACACTGTTTCTCTTGTCTTTGCAGGCAGCAATCTCGATGCTAAAGCAAGAGTATAAGGAAGAAGAGGAAGAAATAAGTCTCACAGAAGCCTTGAGTTTAGCTATTAATGTCCTCAGCAAGACTCTGGATGTCCAAAAGCTGTCGACTGAAAAAGGTTAGTTTAAATTTCTTGGTGCGCGTTGCTTTATTGTAGGTTCATAAGGGCACTAGCCAAAAGAACTTTAGAGATTTAGTGGACTACCTTTCAATAGATATTGCTAGTATAATATAAGTGCGGATGCAAAGCTACCAGGAAAATCTGTTCTATATGATAAAAGAAAGAGGCCTCTACAGAATTATTCTTGTAGCTAAATTAACAGTCTTCAGATGAAATATTTTAATGCTTTTTTGACGTCCAAATTTGGCGATAATTTAGTAATAAATCGTAAAGAAACTGTTTTGCTCGTCATGTGCACTCGCTGAGCTCTTGTTGTGAGCTGCTGTATGGTCGAGATAACTAGGGATCACCCAGACAACGTTTGTGCCGTACCGTGACAGATATTCAGTACTGTGAGGGATGTTCAGTACCGTGAGGGATGTTCGGTACCGTGGGGGCACCCGGGGGGGGGGCAATTCGATAATTTCTGTAGCGGGTATGTGCCGCTGGACAGGGTATCGTTTTAAGCGATTTTTCTCCCAAAGTGGGTATCCTTTCTCACAAAAGTGCTCCCAGAGGGGTGTATAGTTTTGAAATAATTGCTCTCGTACAGGATTTTGACAAGGAATTTGCAATTTTGCTATTGTTTTTGCCAGTTTGCTCCCAGACAGGGTGGTCAATTTGAAAAGAATTGCTCCGACACAGGGTGGAAATTTCACTATCTCAGAGGCACACCCCCGTACATTTTGAGGTCAAGTGCCAAGATTTGTGTGGGCATGCCAAGGGGGCATACCAAGATTTGTGTGGGGAGGCATCCCTGAGTACCGTGGCGGATATTCAATACACGTGGAGGGCATATCATGAGTACCGTGGAGGCATACCATTTTTCGCTTTTGATTAACGAAGCAAGAGAATCAACGTCAACGTCAGTCTGATAATGTTATTTTGCAAAATTCATCGTTATTTCAAAAAAGTCGCGTCGACTCTAAAGAGTGAAGCGAAGTTGAAACGAAGAAAAGTTGTGATTTTCCAAAAGAATGTACCCTTACGACACGTATTGTAAGCCTACTCACATTCGGTACGAGACAATTTATGATGCGTATTTTTCTTGACAGTTGAACTCGCGACGTTGACAAGAGAAAACGGAACGACGAAGTTTCACGTTATGACACAAGAAGAAGTTGAGAATCTTATCAAGAAATACGAGGATGAACAGAAGGAAAAAGAAGCACAAAAATCCAAAAAGTAACTTAATACGTTAACTTATTTGATATCAGGAACAATTTGGTTATTGTTAGGGAATTTCTGTTGATAGTCCTATATTACCAGAAAATAGATAGAAATTTATAGTTTGATATCCTTTCTCCATGCCACACTGCTGGGGCAAAATTGTCCCACACTGGTTTGCGAACCCAAGAAGTGTGTGGATCCCCATATAGACAGACGACGTGATTCCTTATCATTCAATTCAATGCGGAAAACTGAGACTCATGTAATCAGTCTAATCCCCATAGAGAAAGCAGGTTAGTATTCAGTGCTAAATTTTAAGCACATGTGAGCAAATGTGCTTTAAAACTGCACAGTTCGACATTCATAAGGGACGGGTCATTTATTCTTGCTGGGGAGGGGGTGGAAGACATTTTCAAATATTTGATGGAATTTTCGTCCCCCCTCTCTGATTTGCCTGAAAATTTTGGTTCCCCCTCCAACATAGCAGAAAATATTTTCAACCCTTCTCCCAATTCCCGTATATATGGTAAAAATGCCACCATCGTCACAGCTGTAAGTACATGGGCAAGAAATACCATTTCAAATGCGATGAGAAAAATAAGAAGAACTAGTGTTAGAAATGAACAGAGTTGTACTTAAACTGAAGAACTGTGTTTTTTAGAAATTAGCAGGATTTACCTCAAGCTATTTTCATACCCCCTCCTTAAGATGTGCTTTATTTTTCGGCCCTCCTCTCTTTAAGTAGGTAAAATTTTGTTCCCCCCTCCCAGATGTCTTCCACCCCCTACTCGGGAAGAAATAATGATGAGTCCCTAAGGTTCTTTAATTAAACGTCGCCCTGAACAGACCTTATAGCTATTCTAAAAATAGTCTGAATCGAATGATATTTTTATACTATAGGTTTTGTAGAATTTTTTGAATGTGCACAAAAGTGATAGAAGCTCTTTACGCCACTCAATCGAACCTTTCGTATAGAAATGTATAAAATATTGCTCGATCCAGACTTTGTAGAATAGCTAAAAGGTCTATCGTTGACTTGAACCGCTTCAATTTGTTCAGATAATCTCACTGTATTTCATTAGATGATGATAAGAAATTTTACGAGTGGAAGCACATCTGCAGAGCAATATTAGCTCTAAGGAGCTCAAGTGGCTAGTGGGAAACTAAACAGGGAAATATGTAACTACTATACATATGACTGCTCAACGTGACCTTACTCCAACTTTGGATAATGTACCCTAGCTCAATCAAATATGTTTTTCAGTTTATATTGGGTTTATCCTAAAAACGCAAGAAGGGGATATAGCCACACCGTTTCATTTATGATTTGATAGGACTGGGTTAGAACATGTATAACAAATCTAAGGATGCATTTCAAATCTAAGGATGCCATAAAACAATCGGGCGTCATTAAGTTAGTGATGGTATTCAATGTGTCCATTTTGAAATTTCGATAAGTCACGCACTGGTTAAATTGTTTGAGATTGAGTATCATCCTGTGTGTTCCGTCCAGTTTTGGACGTAGAAAAATAGGCGAAATTATCTGTCCAGCTGATGGTGACGTTGCTTCCAGAACACCTTTTGATATCAATGTTTCAATCTCTTTCTGAATGATATGAAATTCAGTCTGATTAAAATGTGATTTGTTACGAGCAGGTTGCTCAGGCAGAAAATCACATTCAATTTTTACCCCAGAAACATTTGTAATTCCAAACCCAAGTAGCAAGTAAAATGGGCAATAAATAGAACTATAACATGTATAACAGAAATCATAGTTTTGGACAGCGCAGAAATGCAGCAAATATGCCAGTTAGAGGAGCCCGGAGGAGCCTTCGAGCTTCCCTTATATCCATGCTTTTGTTCAGATTTTGCTAAACAGAAAAAGAAAAATTGAAAGATATTATCGGGCGTTTACAAATTTTTTTTTAAAGTCATAGATGTTATGAAAAGCCTTCCTAGCTTTGAAAATCCAAATTGCGTGAGAATTTTTCGGAAGTTGAAAAAATTCCCTGGAAAGTCTAAATTTGTTGGTTACAGAAATACATATCTCGTTATGATTCAGAAGTGAGAATTGCGTCACTGCTAGTTCACGTAAAACTTGAACAAGTTCTCAACATAAAATGTGTTTTTGCAAATTAGTTAAATCACACATTAAACCAAGAAGCACTGTTTCAAATTCCGGTTCTATTCGCTCCCAGTATTAACAACGTCCAATTTTGACACATAAAGCAACACATAGTACAATGCCTGTAAAGAATATCAAATAGCTTTGTAAACCAATATTAGCTGATGAACACTTTTAAATGGTCAATATCATAAAAATATCGTGGGACTGTGTGTGTCTGTGTTCCATTGTCGGCATAATATCTATATTGTTGCAATAATGAGTGACGGGATTCGCTATTTTAGAAAACTTGCAAAATGGTAATTTCATCACGTTGAGATTGACGCAGACTAGAAATTATTTGCTTGGGCATGTCGGAAAAAAACCAGACCCTTGGACCCTGAGACCCCTATGACTTCTATGACCATTAACTGAGTGCTAGAAGGACCACTTAGAGTGGTCATTCCCTCCAAGTAAAGTCTGTGTGTTCCAACATGGTTCTAACAGAGCATGTCACCAACTCATAAATCTCTTTTTGCTCAGTTTAAAGGTCGTTTAAGAACTTGTTTGATTTTAGTTTAAGAACTTGTTTAAGAACTTTTTCGCATTTACATCCAATCATATCAGAATTTGAATGCCTGAAACGATGTGGAAGAGGATTAGATCTTTTAAGGCAGCTTAGGTTTGTCAAATAATCTTTCTAGACATTACCTGACATTGCATGTATGAAGTGATATGGTAGAGGAAAGACCCAGGCTCAGAATATTTTGGCTGCAAATGGTCAATCACCTATTTTTCAACAAATCGAAAGCATAACATTCGCTTTTTTATGGCATACCCTGGGTTCCAAACCCACCGAGAATGAAGGACACTTTCCGTTGAGGTTAAATGTGGGTCTCTGGCACTCGGGCAGTAATAGGCTAATTAGCGTAAAAGACTTGGAGACGAAACTTAGCAGTTGGAGATTGATGAGTTGCTGCAAGCACTGAAGGAATACTGAGCTTATGTATGAGGGGATGACCACTTTATGTTAAAGGTCCAAGTAAAACCCAATATTTAACGGTCATAGAGGTCTCAGGGTCATATGGTCTGGTTTTTCCGGTATGTCATTTGTTTGGACTCGCTCTTTTTCATCATCAAACACAAACTTCGGGAGCACTACTGAACTGAAGTCAGATGAGCAGTTTTCTTCACGAACACGAAGACATAGACTGAGGTATGTGATGCTATAATACATTGCTTGTAAATTTTGCAAATCTTGATCTCAATAGCAATGCATTCGATAGGATTTTAATTAGAAAAAGACATTTTTATGTTTGAAAGACATGTTTCGATTACCCATTACCTTAGCGTAGCGTGAGGCGTCAATAACAAGACATTGCACAAACTGTGTGTTACTAAACACTTCATGAAGGAAGGAAAGATTGATGCAGACGTTTTAAATAACTGATAGACATTGTGCTTTTGCGCGTTCTTAAGTTTGCGTCACCTAAATACAGTTATAGCCTGCGTCAAACTATACTAGAAGCGATTCGAAGTCAATTCGAAGTCGAGAAACTTTTTCAGCTTTTGGTGTTGAGTTGAACCCAAATAATCGAGCAAATAATGTTAACAAGTATAATTTTTGTTGATGGTTTGGTTCTTTCTCGTAGCTCACGATAAGCTCAAAAAGCTGTACTAGCGGGCCTCAATAAATTATGATAAATTATGAAATTCAATTTTATAATAAATTAAGAAACTCTTAGTGCAAGAAACTTTTACTGTAAGAGTTGGGCCCAAAGTTAAGAAACAGTACTACAATATCAGAGCCAAATTTCTTAGGAAAAAATGAGCGTGCATGGGAAACGTGATAGTTTTTGCCAGCGTAGATTCTTGCCTGCCAAATCGTTTTTACCTGTCTAAAATTTTGCTTTACTCATTTATTGTCGTTTCACCCAAAAATATCTATGATTTCGTTTGCCAGCTATAATCTCAAAGTTTGGTATATTGATTGTTGTCTTGCATTCTTAAGGGCTCACAGTATGAAGAATTTGATAGTATTTGCAGTGCGTAATCGCTGCTGGTTCGTCGCC
Organism: Aurelia aurita; assembly: GCA_004194415.1. NCBI lineage: Eukaryota > Metazoa > Cnidaria > Scyphozoa > Semaeostomeae > Ulmaridae > Aurelia > Aurelia aurita. Next base: position 261,556 of record REGM01000087.1, on the reverse strand, counting down.
AGTAGCGTGGGAATATTTCTAAATATCATTGCATGGGGAAAACATTTCCGCGTCCAAGATAGATTGAGCTGAACTGTACTGAAGCCACACTGAGCCAAACAAAGAATTGTACAGATTCAAATTTCCCTAAAAAGAAACAGAAAGAGAAATCTTCCCGGCCTGAAATTAGATCAAATGTTTGGAGAGATATGAATAACAAAATGCAGAAAGAAAGACACTCTCGAATGATTCCCAACGATTTGACCAGGGTTTGACTGACAACTTGCTCAATTTTACAACGCAAAGCTTGTGTATTGGCAATTTCGTACCCTCTGACTGCAACCATACTGCTCTGCTCCAGGTGGCAGCGAATCCTGGAGGAGGCAGGGCTGCTAACAGGTAGGTCTCCTACCAAGTGGCCAAAGTCGGGAAAACATAGCGGTTACACGGTCTCTTAAAACAAAGGAATTACGTAGGCCACGCCCTAAACAAACTAATTTTCTATTCAAAGACGAGGAAGGTTCCATCAAAAACAGATTTGTTCCGGAGGAATGCTGAGCATTTTTCTGGACTCTGCAAGTAGCATCCATAAATTGAGAAACAAATAACGTAAGAAAAACTTCTGAACATGTACTTCAAGATCAACTTGATTTGCTTCTGTCGTGGAGCAGAAAATTATCCTTATTAAAAGAGGAAAACCGTGGAAGAGTATGGAATGAAATGCAGAACATCTAATTCTAGTTTTTAGCCAATTCTTTAGTGTCACGTGAATATGTCCACTATTAAAACAATTGTAGTGTTTTGCATGAATATTTTTGCGTTGATTCAAATCTCACGTGACATGACATCTAATATGAGAGAGATTTTAATAGTTTTTAGTTTATCGAAATTCAGCATTTTGATCCAGACTATTATATTTCCTATTTCCTGTTCCCTGGTTTCTGTTTTTCCACATTTTGTTTCAAAGAGAGGCAGAAGATCGTGTTTTGTGGTTGTGGTTGTTCATTCACTTCCTTCCTTGGAAAATGGCGCGATTTTTGACATCACAAAATCTTGCTCACAACAAAACTATTTCAAGAACCCAAGGAAATGCAAAGACAATGCTGGAAATTGATTACAATTTAGCTAAAATCACAGAGATGCTGACACAATACAGACCTTCAACGCTTATATCGATGATGGTAAGACATTTGTATCGTTTGTCACATCACATCAGAGTGGGAGTAATCGGACAGCATCTTATTTCTATTTCTATTTCTATTTCACATGTTTAAGGAGGGAAGCCCTTCAACAATGTTGATTTTCAAGGGGCCCTCCNATAGCAATGTTTGCATCTGGGTTCTTATCATGAAGATTCTTGCAGGCCTCATCGATGTTGTTGATGACCGCTTTTGAAGGAATTCCTTTTGAAATATCATTGCTGCCAATGTGGATAATGATCTCTTCACTTGATTCAACTTCATCTTTGATTGTTTTTGCATGCCTCTTTATTAACTGACTGCTTGTAACGCCACCAAGACCCGCAGCAACGGTGTTATTTAGTTTGGAGCTGTCCAGTCTCCTTACGTGTGAATCACCAAGCAGGAGGACTTTTTTCATTTGTTGATTACCTTTCTTCTTATTCTTGTTTGCATTAGCTTTAGGTGTTACATTACATTATTACATTATTACATTATTACATTATTACATTATTACATTATTACACCACTGCGCCACGGCCACAACACCTTTAAATTAAAATGGGGATGGATAGCTGATCCATCCTGAGCCTTCCCATTTAAACAGAAGGCTGATCCATAATACCACTCTAACTTTGCCAGGTTGGAAAATATATGCGTGATTTGGCCTACTGTAGTAGTAGTAGCAAGTGAAATAAATTGAAAGAAAGGTGCGAACTGCAGTAGAGTTCAAAAAGCTGTGAGATACACACAATTAAAAGAGATCTTTTGTTTGCTTGTGCAAGAACATTTATTCTAGCTACGAGCAGTGATCTTTCGTACAGTTGCATAGCTGCGAGTGAATGCAAGTTTTCCAGCAATCCGCATATCACATATAATACAACTGTGGGATTGTTGGTAAAGTCTTGGAACAGCGCTTGGAGCCAGCCATAATTGCACTGACAAAGCATATTATTGTTAAATGCAATCCTTACTGATTGCAAGACTGTACCAATGCTCCCAGTGCAATCCTTACTGATTCCAAGCTGTACTGTGCAATGACTATGTGAGGATTGCGCCAATGTTTTACCTGTGCTGGCCAGAGTGTTATTTGCGATCGATCACATGTCAACAGGCAGACTTATTACAATTTTTGTAGTTTCGCTCCTTGATAAACTGATAATCGCTACAACTATAACTCATAATCAAGTCGGCCAGAAATTCATGAACCTCACTTTGATGCTGATGGCCAAGGGCTAGGCCATTTCAACAGGATTCCCAATTCACCGATGCTAAAAAACTTCAAAGCTGTGTTTTATTGCGGTAGTAGAGAAAAAAAACATTGGTTTCCTATTGATCAGTTTTATAATACTGCAATCTGATTGGTCATGCACGTTTTCCTGTGATTTTGGCCGGATTTTCAGTAGTTTGATTATCAGTCCCAGTTGAAGTGGAGTGCCATCATCCAATTCAATAAACCTAGCAGAAACTGGGACTAAGGTAATCAATCTAGTCAACAGCGTCTAATTTCATAGAAATACATGCAAATATTTTGAGAACGTATAAAAAAGTGATATTGGTACTGTCTTCCTGAAATGCTTTTTTGCAGAGATCTTTGGTGCACAAAAACTACTTTACAATCATGTTTTCAAAAAACTTTCCTTCATTTTTTAGTATATTAATTTTCATTTTATCTCGTCTTTCAGAGTTCTAAAAAGAGCGGTTGTCATATTGAAGCACCGGGAAAATATTTAGAACTGTTTCAATGTGCCCCAGTTACAGATGACAACCATGGGGAAGATATTCTGTCTTTCAATTTTATCCATCATTTTGTTGGCTAGCTTTTGTTATGGCACAATTTACCCTTACAAGAGTAAGTATAGTAAGCTTTATTATGCAGAACAGATGATATCCTGTTTATCAAAGACCTATACTTGCACCAAAAGAGCCCTTTGCTTCACTATACAACCACAACAACAACCACCCACCACCGCTCAACAAGGACTCACACACAAATTGTTTAAAGCCATGGAGAGCCATGAAGAAACAATAACGTTGGAATTAATTAGCCAACTAATTTTAGCTATCGTATATTTTAATCCAACGAAAAAGAAATTGATAATAATAATAATAGCCTGTTGCTTCACTATTCGCGTACATCAACAACAACAACCCACCACTTCTCAACAGTGCAAAGTAAAATGTCTTCCAAGCTCCGGTTGAGGGACAGACAATAACGTCATGACATCTGAGACAAAAAACTCTCTGAAAAGTGTTTAACTTTAAATTAGATTTATTTTTGATAACATTTGATAATACCCCCTTTCTCCATTTGGCCACATGTCAAAATTATCAAATGCAACAGGCTACTTATTGACCTGTGAGATGTCATCTTTTATATAAAGTCATTCACTTTGAAATTGACTGGGATTTGCCTTGGGATCATTGGAAAACCTGTTGACTATATATTAAATATAATTTCTTTTTCTAGTGTGTAAGGGTGGAAGGCTTGTGATGTCTTTGAGCGAAGAGAAATGTTCAGTGAAAAGTAAATGTGGAAGACTGGTAAACTGTACAACATATCAAGGAAGTATCGTAGTCAAGGAGGCCCTTGGTTTTGGTATAGCTACAGATATTAAAGCACGGTTTCCTGCTCTTGGTGAAATCACTGGATTTCTTGCCATTGTATATATTTACAAATCCATTGTTACAGTAAAAAGACTATTCCCTAATTTGGCAGTCATAAGAGGGCAGGAACAAATATTGCATTACTCTCTAGTTATTGCTCGGACCAAATTAAAAGGGATTGTTCTGCCATCTCTAATGCAGATTCAATCTGGGGGTGTGAGGATTGACAACAATGAACAGATGTGCTATTTTGAAANATAATTTCTTTTTCTAGTGTGTAAGGGTGGAAGGCTTGTGATGTCTTTGAGCGAAGAGAAATGTTCAGTGAAAAGTAAATGTGGAAGACTGGTAAACTGTACAACATATCAAGGAAGTATCGTATTCAAGGAGGCCCTTGGTTTTGGTATAGCTACAGATATTAAAGCACGGTTTCCTGCTCTTGGTGAAATCACTGGATTTCTTGCCATTGTATATATTTACAAATCCATTGTTACAGTAAAAAGACTATTCCCTAATTTGGCAGTCATAAGAGGGCAGGAACAAATATTGCATTACTCTCTAGTTATTGCTCGGACCAAATTAAAAGGGATTGTTCTGCCATCTCTAATGCAGATTCAATCTGGGGGTGTGAGGATTGACAACAATGAACAGATGTGCTATTTTGAAACAATTCATTGGAGAGCCATTGTGTTAGATACAAAGCAGACAAAAGAAAATTTTGGAATTTCATTTTACAACAACAATAAAGATTGTTATGATAAATGTCATGGAAAATGCATTGCGACACCTCGCCATGATAACACAAGGACAAGATATTGTCTCGGACCTGGTGATGGCAGCATCTACGAATGCCAAAAACGTATGTTTTGTTAATGTACTTTATTGGAGCCATTTTCAAAGTTCATTTTATCTGCGGTAATTTTTAATTAGTCCTTTTTAGAGGCTCCAATGAAATTGATTTTTAAGACCAAGAAGACGTTTAACTGATTCCACAATTGTCCTTTCAAAGCCACTTTTTGGTTTATTTATTCTTGAAGCCTCTTCTTTAACTGTGTCAAATATTTTGCAAAAATACCAGCCTCCACATGATCAATTTTTTGAGGAATTCATAATTCGACAGAAGTGTTTTAACATGAATTATCAGTTTTACAGATTGGAAGATTGCCAATGTCATATTTAGCCAGCCTTGTAACTTTGCTCTGACACCAAGAAAAGTGAATGTAATTGTCATTGTCTCCTGCATCAATCTTCGCGAAAAAGTTTTATTAATCTTGTCAAATCTTTCCTAGTATGTACATCATCTTGTGGTTCACAAGGATGCGTTGAAGGTACACAAGGCAGATGTTGCAGCACAGAATGCTCTGGCGGATGCACAAGAGCAAATTCCACTCTCCATTGCCATGCTTGTAAACACTACAGAAATGGGCCTAAAGGTGAATGCGTGAAGCTTTGCCCAGGAGGAAAGTTTGTGGTGAGTACTATGTATGTATGTATCAATTTGCCACTAAATAATATAAAATTTACAATGTTTTAAAAGCTAAAAATAGATACATACAATTTTAATACAAAATAAATAAATACTTGTAAAAAACACCCCTTTATAATAATTATACTTTATGATTTATCATTAGCACTTTTCACACTAGAAGATGAACAGACAAGTCTGGACTGACAAATCATCTGGACGGACAAGTCATGTGACAATTGTTCGTCTGGTGTGACTTTAAGTCGGACTTTTGATGACTTGTCCGTGTAGACAAACAAATCGTCTCGATAAAATCGTCTGGATGGACAACGAATAGACTGACCATTTCAGACGACTTGTATGTCAAAATGTTGTCCGTCCCGTGTTCACATTATACGACTCGTCCGTCTAAAACGACTTGTCCGGACAATTAGCTCGTCTTTCATTGTAGAAAGGGTTATTAACAGTGGCAAAAGCTGTGTTACATGTTTGGGAGAGCTACAGCGAATTAACTTTGCGTATTTTTGTCAATACAAAAACCTTCGTTCTTATAAGTTCAGTAGCGTCTTTTTATTGATAGCAGTAATATATTTTATTAATTTATTGATTGTGTGACGACGCCCATGTTGCGTTTTGTAGGTTGATAAATTGGAGTGCTTAAATGAGTGCCCATCTTCAAGAAAGTATGTTCACAAGGGCGAATGTGTGGAACGTTGCCCTGCTGGATATACAAGCGATAATACAACAACCAATTGCAAAGAATGTAAAACAACTCTCTGCCCAAGAGGTTCGTAGTTTCTTATTCTACTCACCAATGTATATTCTCAATTAAACCAGATGTACCTGTCTGAATTTGAAATGGAATTGAGATAGTCACGCACAGCATAGGCTTCAAATCTTTAAAAATGATCATGTTAATAGCAAATAAATCTTTCTTTGGGTTGACTTGATACGATTATTATTACTATTATTATAATAATAAACTAAACCACCAGCAGTGAATAACAGAAACAAATATATAAAAACACAACTGTTAAGATTCAAACGTTTCGATTAAAAATCTTCGTCAACACTGTTATTATTATTATTATCAATTTATTTACAGTAGGCATATATACAAATAGCTATAAAATAAAAGCTAATTCACGCCTACTATCTAGCAAAGTAAAAAGAAAGTAAATAAAGTAAAAACGATGCAGAATAATTAGCTACAAATATACAGTATATGCAGATTTTTACAATGTTCGAATTTTTCTTTTGCGGTATTTACAATGCAACAATTTTTTTTCTATGCTAAAAATGATTACTAAGATTATATACTATGAAGGAGACGGACGCAAAGAAACAGAACGATTATTGGCACACTGAAGCCTTTCGAACCTACGTTCTCAGCAGAGTGTGACTTTACATTTGTTTTTCCATCTATCTGGCTTCTTGATTTGATTAGTGTCATTTGAAATTTTTGAAGAAAGAATGTCCAACTCTTTTTTTTTAGATCTGTTCCCTTGAAACTTTTCGAAAGAATTTTCGTTTCTGTTATCCTCTTTTGCTGTCCTTTCCATAGAATGCAAGTTGCCGCAAGGTTTCAAGATTTCTGGACTTTCCGCTGCAAGGCAATTAGAAGGATGTACAGATGTAATAGGAAATATGAAAATAGAAGTTAGAGCAGGACCTGGTGAGTAGCACCTTATACTTAAATACGATTATGCGTATATTCTCCATTCCCGTTGATTTACTTGGTATACAAAGTGATTAGCGATTAAAGCAAAAAATATCTGCTTAGAAGTAAAGCTGCTTATATGAGCATACCAAGCCGCAGAAGATACTCTCAAACCTAGGTGGCTAATTTTCTCGTGCTGAGGCTGTTTGCGAAATGGTTGATCCTTTGTCCATCCGACACGGAATTGTTTTTGTTAATTAAGGCCAAAATATCAACTGGGTAGTTTTCTTGTTGTTGGGCAGTTCGGTCTCACCGAACCAGAGTATGCTTTTCGGCTATTTGTAATATGTATGGGACTTGTATGTTTCCCTATAATTTAAGAAATCATTCCGGTAAGGGACAGACCACTGATCATTTCACAAACAGCCTCTGCTGAATGCGAGGGGTGGTTGATATCTCTAGTCAACGTACCATCCCTAGTCCATATTTGTTATTACGTGTTAGGTAGCTCTTAAAGGCAACATATATCTCTATTTCAAGGCTATTGCTCCCCTGGGGGTACTTGACTTAGTTGCAGAAAAGGATGTGCCGTCAAACAAATAAAATACCGATCCATATTTATGCCAAAGTTCCAAAAATCTACATCCAAAGTTATACCAAAAAAATAGCAAAGTAAACACCCAAACATTCAGACACACGTGACTTTTTTGGTATGCAATGTGTCTTTAAGCACTGTATCAAGCTCGGATCAATCTTTATCAAGAGGTACTCTACACAATTTTTCAAAGAGGCCAAAATAAGCGAAAGCAAGATCGTTTTTTATACCAATTTTTGAGAAAGCAAGACCCTTAATTATACCAATTTATGAAAAAAACAAAGGCACATTCCCAGTACAAAAGATATATTAAGTAACCCCCCGGGAGGAGCTATTGCAATACATGCAACTTGCCTGGAATCAATATTTCCCTCGACACAATTTTACAAAAAGAAAATCTTGAAATGTTTTGCTTGATGATATTTTATTGAGATTTTCAGCAGTGATAGATCATTTTGAATCATCCCGTTCATATCGAAACTTTAGTCGTTCAAACCTATGAAGTTTACATTTCTCTCCAATCACCAATCACCAATCATCTATGTTGCAGTTAAAAAAATTAGCACTCTTTCCTTGCTTGATGATATTTTATTGAGATTTTCAGCAGTGATAGATCATTTTGAATCATCCCGTTCATATCGAAACTTTAGTCGTTCAAACCTATGAAGTTTACATTTCTCTCCAATCACCAATCACCAATCACCAATGTTGCAGTTAAAAGAATTAGCACTCTTTCCTTACTTGCAGATGATATGATGGCAAAGCTTGAACAGTATCTCGGGTCAGTACGAAATATTACTGGTTATGTTGAAATAAGAGATTCAGGAATGCTCACATCTTTGAAGTTCTTTAAAAATCTACAGAGGATACAAATCAACGATAAACAGAAGTAAGTTAATATACCGTGTGTTAGCCGAGAAGGACAGTCATGAATTACCCACTTTTTTCTTTGAAGATAGAATGATAGAATCATAGCATGCTCGTGGTGGAAAGTCTAGCGTGAATGTGAAAATTTATTTCATGTAAATCGGTCATACCGTTCCAAAGCTATGGACCATTTTGCATGGAAGATATTTTTAAAATGATCGAAAAAAGACTAGGAATTTTGATCAGGTTTCACTAATTTTTTAAGATTTAAAACTATGACAACAACACGTTTATCAATGAAGAATTGTCTGAAAAATTCAAGAAATTCCAAGTTTGGTGCCGATTTGTCGGTTTTTTTCTTTAAATAAATAACAAAGTTAGTTTGTGCGTTGAAATTGTTTTATTCCTGCTGCGGAAGGAATTTAAAGTTGAAATTTGAAAAACCTTTTCTTCTTGGATCATAATGTTTGAAAATGTTTTAAATGATGGTCTTCTTTGCCCGAGGGATTAGAATTTTATGATAACAGTACTGTAAATATTTCAAATGCTCCTCACCTTATTCTCGTTGGTAAGACTTGGAAACTCTCTTAGGTCTACGTTCTTTTTGCATAGGAAATATCCCAGGAATTATGATAGTATAGTTGATTTTTATATTTTCAATGATGTAAACCTTACTTATATGATGTTTCTTTTTTCAGTTTCGCCTTGCTTGTCTTTCGAAACCCCAATCTGAAGACTCTATGGAAACCTCGAAGATTTAATGCATTAAATGGCTCTGTAGTGTTCCAAAGCAACCCATATTTGTGTCCAAATGAGATAGAAAAGTTCAAGGAATCATTCGTTGGCAAAGTATCACTGTCGCAGTCGAAAAACGGTTACCTTGCAGCTTGTAAGTTTACACAAGTTTTGTTCTTTGGCGGTTTTGTCCGTCAGAGCCTGCCGTATCTATTCTTAACATTTTACACAACGACGGGCGAAGAAATTAAGGTTTTCGTTTATCGGGACCGGGAAATGAGAACGATATCTTGCGACTTCCAGTAACTGACTTCCAGTAACTAATTTTCGTTTATTTTTGTTTCCCGTTTTGCTTCGCAATATTTTCTTTTCCCTTGTCGTTTCTTCTTCATTATTGTAGCTTTATATTTTCACCCCCTACCTTGTTTCGCCTTTGCATCTTTCTCGTTTGTATTTGTATTACAGCAGGAACTCTGCGGTGAAAATTGAATATGCAAGTTTCCCGGCAGCTTTAGGTTATTGCATATTTTGAAATTGTCTGTTTGCTAAGTTACGTTAAAGAGCCACTGCTGACATAACTGCTTTGCGCGCCTAGAAATATAAAGGAGGCAAACAGTAATGGCGACGAATATTTACGGATCTTTGTTTGTCATAACATGATCATCGCCAGGCAATTCTTCCTTGCGTTCACTCCAAATTTTCAGCGTTGATTCAAAGAAATAAACATGTTTTCTGGCTTATGGCCGCTTTGGCTTACCGAAATTCCTTTCACTCATAATTTTGTCATGCTAGGCCAAAAAACACTTTCAGACACCCAGAAAGTCAACGAATAAATGCATTGTGGGATTGACACAAGCGCAAAGGACACATGTCAGCAGTTGCTCTTTAATGAAAATATTTCTGTACAATTTTTACACGTTTTGCTTCTTGGATGCTTATCTAGCTCAGGTTGAGCTGGATATGAATAGACAATAACGCTAAGACGGTGGCTGCAAAGACTCTGTTGTGTTTTGCTGCTAAGCATGCTGGTAAAAAGCTCCCTGACAACCACCTAACGACGCAAAAATGTTGGTCTGCCATTTCGACTAGCTAGCTTGAATTCGAATCGACCTTGAATTCGAATGCAACATGGTTTGAAAGGAAACCTTTCCAAGGCAGAAAAAGTAAAGTTTTGATTCGAATTGAAGATTCACGTTCGAATTATAAAATTGTCCTATTTGTTTACATTGATTCCTTGTTCCGAACTTTACCAAAGCTAGCTAGTGGCAACGGCAAACCAAAATTTTTATGTCGTTAGGTGGTCGTCAGGGAGCTTTTTACCAGCATGCTCCGCACGGCCGCCTTCACCACCAGAGGACCATTAGCTCAACTTAAAATGCTTTCTCTAGCTTAGGCAACGATGTCTTTGAAATTCTTTGCAACTTGAAAATACATTTCCTTCTATTTTTGACTCCCGAATGTACCCATAATCATATTTCAGGCAGAGACAGTAATTACCCCGATTCTTGCTGAGAATATCTTTAAACTTTGAATGATCTCTTTTCCTAGGTAACCAGATGTTTAATATCTCAGTGAATGAAATCCCGTGCAGCAATAGAAGACGGGATGGCAAATGTGTCCATGTCACGTGGGTACATGATAGAAGCATTGATTCACGTGGTGTATTTTACATCGTCAATTACCGCATGTAAGTTAAATATCGCATTTTTAAACCAATAGGACGTGCGTTAACACGACTAATATTGCGAGATAGCAGAAAAGCTTCTACGAAAATTTTAAGGTGTCGAAAAAATAAAGCTGAAATTGACTCACTCTTTGAGGTGTCAAGAAATCGCCATTATTTCCAGTCTATGTCTCCTGTCTGTAAATTCTGGGGACGACTGCACTTTAGCGGACCAGCTTTATGTCATATCTCTCGGGAACGTATTTGACCAACTACCCTACTAACCCTAACAAAACGCAACCTTACTCTTGCTAACTCTAACTAACCCTAACTAATCCTAACTTACCCTAAAAACCCCATTTCCAAACCTAACCCTGACCCCATGACACATAACTTAACGATATTGAAAGCTGGTCCGCTAAAGTGCAGACTAGCCGAATTCTTATATCATACTACCTGACACAATGTTACCTGTTACCCACGGGGGTACCAATGGGGTTCAAAATTTTGCAACATGTTACCCATGGAACAGTATTGAAAGTAGGTTTCTACAATGCTAGTACACAGAGTCTTCGCAGATGCAGCATTTTATTGAATATTTAAAGAACCGTATTGCACTAGAGACTTAAGAAACTGCCGTAATATTTGGCATTTAAACCATTGGACTTTTTATATGGAGTTTATAGGATGAGCAGTGCTGCTCCCTCGAGCAATAATCGTGGATTTTCAAGCTCAAGACATTCCGTGCAGAGGCTGGTGGCTTAGCCACCCCACCACCTACCACCTGAAACTGTTGACAAATTAACGAGAGAAAAAATGCACCTATTTAATTTCGTATTATTTTCTTCACAGTACAAATAAACCCATCAACAGAAAAGCTGCTCAAGACAACTGTACATACAATAAATTAACGTAAGTTTCTATCGTTACAATAACGTTTGAAATATCAATACTAGAAACAGTATAATCAACTTACAACTTGAACGATGAATAAGGCTCAGGAACAAGTTCGAAACTTGAAGGTACCACCATAAAGCTGCAAGAGCTGTTTTATTTATCTCTAAAGTTTGGATTGGTTTAAACTTTCTTCTTATGTGAATTGAGCAAATCATTTTTTACTTTAAAAATCTTAGTCTTAGCTTTCGTGATTTTCTCAATGACTGATAAATGTTTTCATATGCTGTGTTAAGCAGATTTCATAGCCAAAAATAATGTCTTTCCTTCAAGGTGGTGTCAAAAGGATGTCAAACTGCAAGATTTAACGGGTACAATGTGAGTATGATCATTATTATAATCAGAACGAGTTTAAGGGTGTGTTTGATTGGTATCGATTTGAAAACGGTAGACTTGGCAAACTCGGAATTTGTGTTTGATTGGCTCCGAAATTCTCAAAACGGTAGGTTTGGTAGGTTTGGAAGGCCTTCTGGACCTTCTGCTCCAAAAGACAGAAGGTTTGGCAGACTTTGGATTGGAGAGATCCTCGTTTTCATTAGCGAATCGCAATGGTGAATTTAAAACCTGCAGTTTTAAGATTTTTGTGTTTGATTGGGAACTATATTTCCGTCTCTGCGGAGTTTACTGTTTTCAGAATTTGGTAGGTTTGGAATTGCCAATCAAACACACCCTAAAGTTGTCCCTATAAATAACTATATTAATCATTCAGCGTAAGCTTACGTTGCATGAAATTATATTTAATATTGCCACTCATGTTAAATATTATTTCACCGTGTCAGCTACTGCCGAATGATGATTGTCATATTCATACAGACGACAACTTACATGACTTTATCAATTCGTGCTCGAATATCAAACTTGGGGTAAATGAAGCCATTACAAAACATAGCGTCGCACTAGGATTTTGAGAGTATCTCGTTTATGTATCGTAATAAATCAAGTCTAAAAGCTTGGAAGCTGATCAAATTATTCCAAAATTTTGAAGAAGCGACGAGCAACTTAGAGCCGACGGAGTTTGTGGCGATGGTTACGAAATTATCGTCGCAAAAAGGCAAGTTTCTCACAGCTTTCTTGGACTAAATTTATGTGGCTTCCTTTCAAGACCAGCTTATTCGTGCAATTTTTTCATTGGTTTAGGTCTGACTAACAATTGCTACATATCCTTTCCCTATTCACTGTCGTGGCGAGGGAAAATATGAAACCAATTTTATGCAACTTTTTGTATATTTCCTACAGAAACCTATAGGAATTTTCTGAAGATTTACTCCAAAACAAGATGGCGTCGTGTTTTCAACGCTGCTGTGACGTCATGGCGTCTGTATGAATACGAATGCATGGCTCTAATGAAAGCTTAGATCCGAAACATAAAAAAACAAGAAGATCTGAATCTGATAGCGAGAGGGAATTCTAAAGATCCCTGGATCGATTCCAAGCAGAAGTACATTTCATTGTTCCAATTGTGCTACCCTACTCATTTTAAATCGTATAAATAACTACCTGTTATGTTATTTATTAAAACAAATTAAGTAAGGAAAGATTTCAAAAGACGAAACTGTCAACGGCAGGTAATTAAAATCTCGGTCAAATCTTATCTGAAACTTTTATCGTCTGCAACTTATTGATGCTAAGTTATGCTAAGTTATGCTAAGTTATGCTAAGTTATGCCATGTCATATAATGCCAAAGTATCTAATCTGTCATTTTAGCGGTTTCATACCGATGAATGCGACCATCTCAAACCTTGTGGCCTTCGAAACTTACAGCTTCTTCGTTGAGACCTTTCTGACTAATGGAGATGGCAGAAAAAGTGGAATGGTCCAATATCAGCTTTCAGAAGACTGTGAGTGTTTTATAATTGTTTTGTTTACATTGTACCATCTGTGCCAAAAAGGACAGAATTTAATAGCAAATTTTAGTCATTTTTTGCAAGCATTTTCTCTGAAATTAGATCAAAACAAAATCACCGATAACTTTAGATCAGTATGACCTATTTTAGTAATAAATAAAGGTTCATGTCTAACTTAATATGACGCTTTTAATAACTGTCATTAGTGCTAGAACAAATTTCTTTACTAAATAGATAGAGCGAAAATAATGCTTACTGTAGTTTGAAGAAACTCTTAAGAAAAGAACTTAACAAAATTTGCATGGTGCGAAATATTAAATTTGCTTGCTAAATGTAGTTCAGGCCATGAAAAACTGAACATGCAAAAAATGAGTCGTTAAGGCTTTTGTGTCGCTATATAAAGACCGCTGGACTAATGTCACACAATTATTTAGTGGTGTGATTTCTGTGCAGAGTACGGTCATGAGGCTAACGGTCATGGGGATTAGCGCGATTNCCCCTGCTCTATTCTGCCCTGCCTGCTCTACCCTGCTCTACCCTGCCCTGCCCGCCTCTACCCTGCCCTGCCCTGCTCTACCTATGCTTTCATTTGATTAGTTCTGTTCTATTATGCACTGCACTTCTCTTCTCTGTGGATCCTCTCTGCTCAGCCCTACCCTAATACCCTTGTTGCTGTTGCATACCTTGCCCTCCCACAGCTATTTTTTGCTCTGATCTACAAGCCATTTTGCTAAATAGCAAAGATATCTATATGGGATCTATAGGTCACTTTAGCAATTTCAAACTCGGAAATTGCCAAACTACAACTCGTCCAGTTTTTATTAAACAGCTGTGCTCTGCTCATGCTGGAACAGCGATAAATGCAACTGCAGGCTCTGTAAAACATATATTCCGAAAGTTGGCTTCCAAACAGCATACATGCTTTTATCTTGTAATATATTTATTGTACATTTTCAATAAATTTATTTTAGATAGTGTAAAATTTTGTAAAGTAGGCCTTAATTAGCTCTAATTTAGCTATATTTAATTTAGCCTACTAAAAATAAATCGATGATGATGATTATTATTATTATTTTGTTCTCTCGCCAGGCATATGTCCTAAGAATGTCACATGTAATTGTGGTAATACGACAGAACCACGAAGAGTATTGGAGGATAGAAACGCAGTCATTTTTAACCAGCAGTTTGAGGATGTATTATCAAGTCATGTCTTTATCAAGAACCCTAACAATACAGATGATGATGATGATCATAAAAAGAAATCGAACAAGCCATGTTTTGGCATTGCAGGACTGGTGAGTGGCTTTGGGAACTGCAATTCTGGACAAAATTTATGAGACTGCGGCTCGATTTGACCCTTTCCCAAGTTCAGAGTCCCCCCCCCCCTCCCCCCTAATCAGTGTTGTTCGAGGTTGGAAGACATCGATTATCACCAACATGCATTTGGGAATCATTGTCAAACAACATTGATACGGGGGGAGGGGGTTTGAAAATGTTTTGTAACCATTAGATTTTGAGATTTCCAAAAATTTCGAGATTTTTCAAGATTTTTAGGATTTTCTTTGGGATTTCTAAGATTTTGTGAAGATTTTTGAGATCTTCAAGATTTTTTGGCATTTTTGGCATATTTTAGGATTTTTTACGAAGGTGGTCGAGATTTTTGGAGTGATTTGCCCCTCGGGCCATGCCGTTCTGAAGTAATTTTGGATTATGTTTACACCTGTTTCTGAAAATGTTTGAGAAAGGACTACGGGCGTATTCTTTTGGGCATCTGAAGTCTTGGAAATATTCTGAAAGCGATAGACTGTGCAGAAAAAGAGTTGTCAAGAAGCCAATCTAAGTAACCGCGTGGGATAAAAATTATTTTGATAATCATTTCTGGTGATTTGAGAATATGCTGGACTTGCCCAAGTCTCTCCCGTTTATACCTAAAAAAACTGCCGCCTAAAAAATTTACCCTGCGTAGGAGGGAAGGGAAAGCAGCTCCCTCCCTCCTTCGCAGAGGTCATTATTTTGGTATTTAGGTTTTTTAGGTTTCAGGTACGGAAGAGATTTGGGCAAGTCCAAGAGTATGCTTGAAAACCAGGTAGCTTGTAGGAGCAAAAATTCCCACAAATCTCGAAGCCTTTTCAAGACTTTGCAATATGTACCGGGTGAGTCAGAAAAAACAATCCCCGTTTGAAAGGCCACTGCTCCCTGGATATCGAGGCAATAATATTGGTAAATATATTGTTTAGTAGTGGACATGTTCAAATAAATTCTAAATTTTACCAGACTGAAATCGGCCACTCTCTTCTGAAATTAGGAGGGATTTTCTCAAGAAAGCCCCTCCAAGAAACCTTCAAAAACGGCATAAAATCACGACCAAATTTCCGTCATATTTCTGCCTTACAACAATGACTTCTACATGCTTTCGCACATCTTATCCCTTTGGGAGGGTTAAAGTGCCATCCCTGCGAACATAACAGCATTATTCTCGGAGACTTTACCCTCCCAACAGGACAACACTTGCTAAAGCATGTGCAAGTGTGCAAGTCATTGCTGTAAGGCAGAAATATTTGGAAAATTTGCTCGTGATTTTAGGCCTGTTTTGAAGGTTTCTTGAAGGGGCTTTCTCCAGAAAATCGCTCATATTTTCAGAACGGAGTGGCCGATTTCGGTCAGGTAAATTTTAAATTATATTTGAGCATGTCGAAGATTAAATAATGTATCTGTCAATATTATTGTTTTGATGTCCAGGGAGCAGTGGCCTTTCAAACGGGGATTGTTTTTTCTGACTCACCCGGTATAAAGACATTCTTATTTTCGGTAATATAATCACATTGTGTTGATTCTTCAAAAAGTTTCTTTGTTTTTTATCACGCAGTACATGCTTCAATGATGTTATCTCTCATTACAGAATAATTGCAATACACCATCACTCCAGATGCCAACTTTACCTACAATAAGAAAAAATACTGAATCTCCATCGTTCCCTCATAAGATTGCCATTAAGTTCCCAAACCCTTTCTCTGGCTTCCCATTTCCCCTACCCGAAGAAGATTACGAGAAGGTGGACGGACGGACTTTCAAATTTGTCATCAAGAACTTATCTTATTTCCAAGACTACAAAATAGAGGTATACACTTTGTTTATCTTTTAATACGCAGTGAGTTTCCTCCTGATAGAAGGAATTGATACGAGGAGTTGTCTTGATAAACTATTGGGTGAGTCGAAAATTGCTAGCAATACCACGCGCACGAGGAAACGTATAATTTACTCGCCTAATTTGTGTTTTTTGTGTGTCAAATCTTGCGTGAGCGGCCATGTTGTTTTGAATGACTGACCTTAACCGCCCGCGCATAGTGCTTCGCAGCGTACTGCGTTATGGGTCCTCGTGCGCGTGGCAATACGATAAATGGTTTGAGAGCTTCAGGCTTTCAAGCGTCTAGTCATTTTTTGACTCGCCTGGTATAGGGTACATTTGAACTACATTGTGCAGCTCAATGCCAATCTTGCAAAATTCGTCCGCTGATTATTTCGCAACACTGAGGTATTTGTCAGTGAAACTTCTTTAAAGATCTGAAAGTAGGATTATTGTCTTCACGGAGCAATCAATTTTGATTTTGTGGTGCAAATTGGCTTTCAAATCTTTCTTTGGGAGTAATTTACTACATTCTTGTAGGACACGTTCGAACACCTCAGAACGTTTATCAGCTGAATTAAAAACTCAAACACCGGTTGAATCAAAAACAGCTTGCACCTGTTGGAAAATCGCCAAAATTTGATTATATTACAGATCTTAAAATTTCTCTTTCTGTATTTGTGGCAAGGACCAAATGAATTTACTAGGTGGTCGCTATTTTGTTCTTCAGGGAGAAAGGCAATGAAATTACGGTATGAAAAACCTCATTTT
>REGM01000087.1:211058-244025 GCA_004194415.1 Aurelia aurita | reverse complement strand
TAAGAAGTGTAATTATTAATAAGTATTGTAAACTTTTAATGGAATGTAAAAAAAAAAAAAAAAAAAAAAAATTATATTTTCCCGGTTTCCTATCCAATCAAAAATTAACAGAATTGCTTTTAAGAATTTTAAATGTTCGCCCAACGATCTTTGCTTGTTAAAGCAGTCAATTTTTACAACTCTTTTTCTGAAATCTTTCATATTCTTTGTATTTCGTTAAAATATTCTTTCTTGAAGGTGTGTCCTTGCAATAAGAAAGGTTGTGCCTTCAAGTGTGCCAGCGTAACTGGGAAAACTGGCGCGAATTCAAGTGCTGACGTGATACCAGCTGCTGTCATCAGCGTCAAAGAAAATTCATATAATGTTAGTTGGACACCACCACCGTTTCCAAATGGTATTGTACTGCGATATGGGCTCCAGACCAGGTATGTTTTGTGGAAAATTTGGCTGGCACTTTACGCCTAATTAAAGGGGCCTTTGCAACCGGCATGCTTTGTGAATACATCCTTTTGTAGTCTCTTTGTGGTCGCCATTTTAATGGTCCACGAAAATGGCCGACAACAAAGAGATGGCACTTGCAAGGCATACCGGTTGCAAAGGCCCCTTTAAGCTCATCCACACAGAAGCTGCAACCACAGAAACAAAACGTCTCAAATGGCAATAAAACGTCCCAAAACATTTCTAAACTTCATGATAAACAGAATGCCCAAATTCTTTCAATAGGGGCAGTCAGTACAGACAGGTCAATGTCTCAATATATAGCTCTCGCCCTTCCATAATTGTTCCATATGTTCAAGAAGAAAATTTATTCTGAAACGCTTTGGAAGCACCATGATTAAGAAATACAACCCAATTAAGAATATTCCAGCTGCTTCAAATGAAAAACGTTTGAAAGGCAAATAAATTCAAAGCGTTGGGTCAGGATCACTCCATCCTGTCTTAGAAAATTTCACAGAAGCAACGTCCCAGAATTTTGTGTCCTGAAATGTCTGCGTCTCAGAGTTTTTGCTTTTAATGTATTGATTTGAAGTTACTAAATATAGTGAATCACTATTAAAGATTTGAAGTGAATCAATTACTGATGAGGTTCATTTTAATTCTAGACACAATGAGAATGCTGCTAAATATCGCTGCCAGCCAGGTTATGAAGTGACAGCATTCGCTGAAAATGGTGCCGCACCTGGAAACTATTCCATTTGGATCCGTGCGACCACTCCGGCCGAAAATGAAACCTGGACAGCCTTTGTTAACTTTACGATTAAAGCGAAGGAAACCAAGCCGGCACCGAGATCAAGCGCTGTTATTATCGGAGTCGGAAGTACTGCAGCCATTCTCATCCTTCTGCTAGTTATCGCTATTGTGTATTACACATATGTTAAAAAGTAAGTGCTCTGTTTTGAGAAGAACTATGATAACTTTAATAAGAAAAATTTACTTTAATGATATGTACAGTTTCAGTTTCAGTTTCAGTTTTTTATTCATCAACCAATCCTGAATGCAATTTTACTTGATTACATTACAACTAAATACATAACAAACCTTAGATATAAAATAAATATATCACAAAATATTAAAACAAAAACGTGTACGAGATTGTATTAGAGATTGATTGATTAAGGAGGAGTTCTCTGGTAGGTTAACTTACAACTTATCGAGAGAGAGCCCGCNAAAATGAAACCTGGACAGCCTTTGTTAACTTTACGATTAAAGCGAAGGAAACCAAGCCGGCACCGAGATCAAGCGCTGTTATTATCGGAGTCGGAAGTACTGCAGCCATTCTCATCCTTCTGCTAGTTATCGCTATTGTGTATTACACATATGTTAAAAAGTAAGTGCTCTGTTTTGAGAAGAACTATGATAACTTTAATAAGAAAAATTTACTTTAATGATATGTACAGTTTCAGTTTCAGTTTCAGTTTTTTATTCATCAACCAATCCTGAATGCAATTTTACTTGATTACATTACAACTAAATACATAACAAACCTTAGATATAAAATGAATATATCACAAAATACCCCCCCCCCCCCCATAAGGAAAGAAACAAGAAATATATTTTATTAAAACCAACCAAAAAATTATGAATAGTAACAAACAAACAAAGAACTAAGAAAAAAGAAAAAGTTTTACAATCATGCTTCATGTCCTATTACGCCGCTACACTTCAGGTCTTATTGCGCTCCTCGGAGTTTTATGCCAATATGGGCTTGTGTCAAAGCCAAAATAGTTTTGTATGGCTCTGCATTTAATAACATCATTTCCCCATTTCATCGTATTTTGGATTGGGCCAGGAACAGGCAAGATTCAAATTTGACAGTTCTGTTCAAGACTTCGTTTTAGACAGTTCTGTCGTTCCATTTGGGTTTCTTTTTCTTTTCTTGTTGTCTCTACTGCATCTGTTAAGTTTCTTTTCTTCTTATTGAACTTGGTGTGCTTTGTCTTCCAGGACTGCATCAATGGGCGTCCCCGGTGTTCTGTATGCCTCCGTCAATCCTGATTACTTGAATTCAAATGAAGGTAAGATTTGTAACTGATGATTCTTTCAAATTCTTATAGAAAAGAAACAGTAACCAAACTTTCTGGCAAGTTCTTTACCTCGAACACTGATCACAATTCATGTTAGACTGTTATTTTATTTTGAATACCAACCAAAGAATTCTTACATAGACCAATGCAAAAGGGTCTTTACCGCTTTTTGTACATCAAGTATTTTTCCTGCAACTTTTTGGTTCATTCGACCCACTACTGCACAAAGCGTAGGGCTCAAATCTTTAAAAAGGTAGGTGTAAAATTCTATTACAGTTTTCTTTGAATTGAATGGCTTGAAACGAACTTAGGGTACATTGCTGTAAATCTGCCATGGAAATTTTATGATATCTTTATTATTTTCAATATGGCGGCATTTATCATATTTAAGGCTGTGACGTCATCAAATTTCTAAACCCTAAACCATTTCTGCTTGTCACCATATTGTAGACCCTCACAAAATATGGTTTTCTTGAAGATTGTATCATTTTTCCTCTATTGATTTAGGGTTTACGATGATTTTAAGTTTTTCAAAATTTTCCATGAATTCTTTCAACAAAAATAAATACGCTATCATTTTGAAAATAATCAAGATATCAAAAAATTTCCATGGCAGATTTACAGCAATGTACCCTAAGTTCGTTTCAAGCCATTCAATTCAAAGAAAAAAATGTAATAGAATTTTATACCCACCTTTTTAAAGATTTGAAAGATTTGAGCCCTATGCTACTGCACAACATTTCAGTTGGCTACTTAGCTTTTGCAGTATGCCATAGTAAGAGTCACTGAAACAAGATCATTTAAAACCAAGTTTGGACGTTTGCAGCCTAGTTTTCTAACCATCTATCAGATTCTGTGAAAGTAGCATGTTGGCTAGAAATGAAAGACTATAATGAAATATTGTAAGGTAGTAATTTAAAGTCGTAGTTTTTATCTTTGAAAATGTTATTCAACTGAAGAAGGAAGATGTACGTCCGAAACATGTATTGAAGTCAGTGGCGCGGACACTTGGGCAAACATTGGGGGGCGAAGCTATTGTTTCGGATAAAATGCATTGTTCACTCCTATTGTTTTCAAACAAAAGACCAGTGTTTTCTCCAACATTGGGGGCGACCGCACCCCCTCGCCCCCCTAGTGTCCGCCACTGATAGAAATTAAAATTGTCGTTTTCTTTTGAGATTTATCACAGTCCTCAAATCTGATGATTGATGTGTTGCTAAAATTCAATTCCCATTTCCTCTCTTTCAGTTTACGTTCCTGATGAATGGGAAGTACCACGAAGCAACATTGTATTAATTCGTGAGCTTGGCAAAGGCTCCTTCGGCATGGTATACGAAGGCATAGCTCACAAGATCATCGAGGAACAGCCGAAGCTTCCAGTCGCAGTTAAAACCGTAAACGAGGGTGCCTCGATTCGAGACCGTATTGAATTTCTACAAGAGGCTTCTATAATGAAAGCCTTCATGTGTAGCCATATTGTCAGGTTACTTGGAGTTGTTTCACAAGGGCAGCCCACACTTGTTGTCATGGAATTGATGGAGAGGGGTGATTTGAAAGGCTTTTTGAGAAGCAGGCGTCCTGTGGTACGTATCATGAGCTAGGATACACTACAGCACAGGCCTTGTGTACATTGATATCAAATAATACTTTAAGAATTCTTGAGAATTCTCCGAATGCAGCTATAATTGTTGAGAAGTATGAAAGACTTCAAGGATTTTTGAACAAGAATTCTTGCGAATTCCCTAAGAATTCTTAGGAAAGGCAACACTGTCTATGTATCTAAGGTCTGTATTTAAGTTCAGATAGGCCTTATTGATAACCTAAAATAGTTAACTCTATACCAGTAATGGTTGAAGTTGACAGTAAAATCACTAAAATCTATTTAGTAAAAATAGCATACCTTGCTTGAAGCGTTCAATAACATAAGCTTTCCTCGATAAAGATTTTGGCTTTTCTTGTATTATCAGAGCAAAGAGATTGTAATTATTGTATGTCACCTGCAGACCTAGCCTGTGTTACAGACCATAACGAGGGGGGGTTATGGTCTGTGTGATGGACTCACTTTTGTTGTCCCAACGACTTCGGCATAAATTAAACAAACAAAGAGCTAGACAAGCCAATATCATTATTTAAATAACAGATTTCACAAAATCTCTGTGAAACTGGGACAACAAAAGTGAGTCCATCACATAGACCATAACTTCCCCTCGTTTTGGTCTGTGACGCAGGCTACTCCAGACCTGCAAATGACGGCAGAAATCACCAGTTGAGGAGAAACAAGGCCTAAAATGAAGCTCGCTCTTAAAGTCGGGTCATACTGCAATCTCTTCAATTGATGAGTTTTTGAATGTCTCTAAAATGTATCATTGCCCTCAAATTCAGGAGAAAAACAGTATGTCGCCTCCAGACCTTGCTGAGATCCTGCAAATGGCGGCAGAAATAGCTGATGGGATGTCATATTTAGCAGCTCGTAAATTTGTGCATCGTGATTTAGCAGCAAGAAATTGCATGGTTGCAGCTGATTTTACCGTGAAAATTGGCGATTTTGGAATGACACGTGATATTTATGAAACTGATTATTATCGTAAAGGTGGAAAAGGATTGCTTCCAGTTCGATGGATGGCACCTGAAAGTCTTCGTGATGGTGTCTTCGCTGCAGCCTCAGACGTTTGGTGAGTTTTTAGTTGAATTTTGAGGAAACGGTAACCTCTATGCATGCAGTTGAGATATCGTGCAGCTGAAAATTCCCCTCTTAATATAGCTTAATCAGCCTCGTTCCCAGGCCCCAAACGGTCTTCTCGAAATCTCAACCGAATGACCGTTGTATCAAGGTTGTAGCTTAATCTAATTCTTTTGTGAAGATCTATTTCTTAACTTTTCAGGGAGATGAATGTACTTGCGTCAAATATTCTGAGTCAAGTGATTGCTTATAATTTACATCGAGGGTTTTGGGTCGGTTTCACGTATTTTACAAGCCAGAATTTTTTATAGATTCANAATTTTACTGTCTATCCATTACTCAAAATAATACGAGAAAGAAACGTAGGTTTTTCGCTATCAAGCAGATTCAGTTCCGTTCCGATCCATCAGATTTGACCGCAGGGTTATCATAATCTATTGCTCCCTGGGGTATCGTCCTTGTAGTGTTTCGTAGAGTAATTTGTAGGTAGCGTAATTAGTAATTTGTCTTGTAAATTTTTAATGGAATAAAAAAAAAATGAAAAAATCCATCAATTATCCTTTGTGCTGCGAATTTTCAAACTCGTAAATGTTTTAAGAGCACCTTTTATAATACCTTTTCTCTCGTTTCAAGGTCTTATGGTGTCGTTCTATGGGAAATGGCGACCCTTGCAACCCAGCCGTATCCTGGCAAATCTAACGAGGACGTCTTGAAATTTGTGATCGAAGGAGGGGTGTTAGAACAACCTGAGGACTGCCCTGATCGCTTGTACAATATGATGTGCAATTGTTGGAAGACCGATGAAAGAGCAAGGCCTTCCTTCTTGGAAATTGTGCAGTTCTTGGAAAATGATGTATCAGATACATTCGAGGAAGTATCGTATTACCATGAAATGAAGCGGAAGTGGCTGGAAGCGATGAGCGCCCAAGCTGCAGACCAGGTTCCAGTTGGCCACCAAGCTCAATCAGGCAGCAACCAGATGAGTCCTCATGTTGTGGTAGAAAATGGGGCTGCCTCCTTGTCTGAATCCCTTGCTGAAGAGGATTGGAAAACGGAAGCTGATCGTGCAGTGAAAGGCTCAGATGATGTATGCGAAGGAATGGAAAATGAGTTGTATGCTCATGAGGAAAGAGGTAGAGACGCTAGCATCAGGTATGTCGAGTTCCCTATTTAGATTGCACAGGGACGTTTTATTACAATGCAATTTCTTTTAGATATGTAAAGATCAACTGGATATATAGGTACCAGGTGACCCAAACAGTAGTCCTGTTTGAAAAATCACCAAAATTTGATAACAAGGCTGATCTTCAAATTTCTTTTTTTTTTTACGAGTATACCAAAGACCAAATTAGTTTCCCAGGTATAGCTGATCTTGTAATTGGTTTACAAGTTGGCAAATTTAGCCCTTTTTAGGGCTGATTGGTTTTGAATTATACTGCCAAAAGCACTGATGATTGCCAGATCAATTTCTTTGCGTATGTTAAGCTTCTAATTTGGTAGAAAGAAACGCACACTATCATTGAAGACTCGAAAGATGATGAAAAATTCTCAAAATTTTAGCTCTAAGGCAACATTTAATATGTTGCTTGAAAAGTGTAGCTCAAAATAGGGTTTTTCAACATGTAAGTTTTTAGCTTTTCGGTATTGAAAACAAACATCTTCGTATCTTTAAATACATTTGACTCATTAACAAAACAGGTAAAAAAAGCTTTATGATAGGTTTGATAATTGAGTTTTGGTGATTTTTTTAACAGGAGTACTTTTTTGGGACACCGGTATGAAAATCTTTTCTAATGTGATCAGTTACTAGACGATGTAAATTGCAAGATAAAACTGCAAGACTGTTGTACTAAATTTTGCCAAGAAGTGGAAATATTTTTAAAAGAACTTGATTGTTATTGATCATTTTGTACTTCATTGGTCATTGTAAAGTTGATCAACGATATATATACAGGGTGTTTCAAAAAACTTCTTCGATGTTTGATTAGATATTGAAAAATAGCGATAAAATGAACAGGCTCCATGTTAAGATACCTCTATTTCTAAGATCTTGAATTAATTTTAGACACTAGAATCTTGCAAATCCACTGAAAATTCATTGAGTTATGAGCTTTTAAAATCAAGTTTGTGCGAAAGCTGAAACTAGAGACCCCAAAGCGACTTGTTATGCAAAAAAGCTCCAAAATCGAGGTAAAGGAAGGCTATCCAATGCTATACCTCTCGTTAATATCAAAGCGAGCCAAATAGGATTTCGAAAGTAATTTAACTCTTGTAACCATTTTCAAAATTTGCTTTTTCAAACTTTGCTCAACAGAATTCATCACGTTTGAATTAATGTTCAAGAGAGTTTGGTTATCGAAAATCCTTTCCAAATCCTATTTTGTTTGCCCTGAAATAAACTAGAAACAAAACAAATGACAGCCCGATGCTACATTCACTACAAATGCTATGGAGAAGCCTCTCGTTTCAGCTTTCGCACAAACTTGAACTTCAAGCTCCGTGAATATTCAGCGGATTTGCAAGATTCTGGTATCTAAAATTAATTAAAGATCTTAGGGAAGGATCTTCTTTCCATGGAGCCCGTTCATTATATCGTTATTTTTTAATATCTAATCAAAAGTCGAACAATTTTTTTGAGACATCCTGTACAGGATATTTGCAACTATTTTAAAGTATTTCAAAATGAATGACCTGAGCTAAATGCTGTTATCTACGAATAGGACAAAGAAACAACCTAAACACGCCATTGTTTCTCTGGCTTTGTTAAGTTGCTGCACGCGTCATGGTTATCAAATACAGTGGGCCATTTATAGACTTGTGAGTTATATCAGGTCATTCACTTTAAGAATGTATGAAGCTTTACCTCTAGTATTTTTTAATTGATTTTATATTAGGTATTATGTCAGAAAATAGCCAGTTATTGGAATTTGCTTTAAACTTACAGTCTACTTTATACAGTTCAAACATTGGTTCAAACGCATCTGCCTGATTGATCATTCAATGGCCCTCACAACAGTGCCGATTTTGATAAGCTCTGTGGGGCGATAAATCGAGGAAATATGGTTCAAGAAAGCAACTCTTTGGTTGAGATGAAAATGCAATCATCGTCAATTTCTATCACGCATCAAACTTTACGAAGATCTCAAAATAGCGCAACGCTAAATTCATCCGCCTAAATAACAGAAAGCTGTCGAGTTCTTTCTCTTTGAGTCAAAATTTCGCTGAACATCCGTTGCTATCTGCGCTGAAGTAAAATGTCTATTGTGAAGATTNTCTAGTATTTTTTAATTGATTTTATATTAGGTATTATGTCAGAAAATAGCCAGTTATTGGAATTTGCTTTAAACTTACAGTCTACTTTATACAGTTCAAACATTGGTTCAAACGCATCTGCCTGATTGATCATTCAATGGCCCTCACAACAGTGCCGATTTTGATAAGCTCTGTGGGGCGATAAATCGAGGAAATATGGTTCAAGAAAGCAACTCTTTGGTTGAGATGAAAATGCAATCATCGTCAATTTCTATCACGCATCAAACTTTACGAAGATCTCAAAATAGCGCAACGCTAAATTCATCCGCCTAAATAACAGAAAGCTGTCGAGTTCTTTCTCTTTGAGTCAAAATTTCGCTGAACATCCGTTGCTATCTGCGCTGAAGTAAAATGTCTATTGTGAAGATTTGAAGAGTAAAATTGAAATGTCTCCTTAGAATATGGATGGCCTATTGAAAGTTATTTTAACGAAGACAGCATTTGAGCCTCGAGGCATCATTAAATATTAAGGACTTGTAATTAATTGATTTGGATTGAAAGGTGTATAGGCTTTATTTTCTCCCTGCCCCGCTACGCCTCGCCACACCCCCACCACACCCCACCCTAAGAGCCTTACCCTAAGTATCCTACTTAACTACCCTGCCCTATTAAACCCAATCCTAATAATTTTTTATTTGTGTGAAGTTTTGTACTGGATATTTTATTTAATCGATTGTATTAGGTAATTAATGATGTACAGTATATGGTTGTAAATTTTCTAATCTTTAAAAGCATATATTTGAAACAATGATATTTGTATCATCTGATTTTATACGGTTGTAAATTTTCCAATTTATAAAGAATTAGTTGAAAAATTTAATATTCGTATGAAATGATTTTACATGGAGTGGACATTGCTTCAATTATGTTGCATGTTTGTTGCAGTATCTCTCATTTTTAGGTTCCCTTTGCAGGATTGCATGAATAAGTGATTGGTTGATTGATCAATTGATTGTACCAACCCTTTAATCATTCAGTCTTTCGAAAGCATAGGCATCTATTCTTTAAAAAACATTGCACGTTGGTGATGCATATTTCGTTTGATTTAATGGCTTGAAAGGAACTTCAGGTACTTCGTTGTGAGTGTTCATGGGCAATCTTTGATATCTTCATTATTTTCAAAATTACAGCGTCTTCTACGTTTCAAACAGTTGTCCGGTTGTGACATCATCAAATTGCTAAATCATGAACCAGAAAAGCTACGGATTCCTGCTTACCGCCATATTATAGACCTTCATAAAGTATGGTTTTCTTGAAGATTGTCCGTTTTTCCTCTATTAATTTAGGATTTACAATAATTCTAATTTATTTCAAAGCTTTTTGTGAATTCTTTCAATAAAACAAAAAGCGCAATAATTTTGAAAATAATCAAGATATCAAAGATTGCCAATGCGCACTTATAGCAAAGTACCTGAAGTTCCTTTCAAGTCATCAAATCAAACGAAAGATGCATCAACCAATCGTGCACTTTTTTTTAAAGATTTGATGCCTATGCTGTCTTTCAATGCAATTATGTAGGTAGAACTGTTGCTGTAACTGACAAGCTACTGAGTAAAAGGTTCGTGTTATTTTGAGAAATAAACGAAGAATGGAAGAGTCAACAAGAAAGAACAATTTTTACTTCATATGTTGGTTAAGTGTCTATGATATTGAAAGTGCTTACATCAGCAAATAGTTCCCGCCCAATTTCAAGTTGTTTATTAGGCCCCAATCCCCTTTTGAATGTTCTTTTAGGGGCTACCAAGGGTACCAATCCCCTAAAGTTTCATTCCATTTGCTGAATGGGCATAACGTGCGGACATCCTTTGAGAGTTTCTTGAAATTACGTGTAGCTTACATACTTAGCAATTACAAACTTACAAGAGTTAAGTCTGGTTCACACTAGGTCGTTGCAGTCGCTGCGGTCGTTAGAGTCGGTGGGAAGAACGACTCAAAAGACCCAACAAACCGAATGTGAACGGCGACTCAACGACCCTGATGACCCCAACGACTGAGTCGCTGGGATCCCGGGGGGGTACATGACTTGTGGATGGACGGGGGTCTGCCGCCCGGTTTTCAGAAAGCCACCCACTTTTATGATGAATTTTGGTGGAAAACTACCCATTTTTAGCAATTTTTTGGCGATTTCAGCCAAACGAACCCATGTTTATGGAAAATCTGCCGAAAAATGACCCTTGTTTAGAGAATTTTGGGCCAAAAACCCACCCTTATGGGCGGCACATACCCGTACCATCAACATGTTATGTACCCCCCCCCGGGGGCTGGGATAGAGCCAGTTCTATCACGACCCAAACGACTNATACGAAAGAAATTTGAAGATTTCACAACGATCGGATGTGGGATATGTCTCAGAAGTTGTTTTATCCCGTGTAATTGAAGCCTTGGTGATTAATTCTTCGATGAAACCGCAGTTCAGCGATGTTTTTGTGCATCGGTCAAAACCAATCAAGGGTGTCTGCGTGAATTGGTGTCGGGAAGAAAGGAGGAGAGAAATGTTTTTAACCTCATTCTAAAATCATTGACAGCCACTGAAAGACGATGAAGCTATTGGAAATATTCAGACGATGTTCTACGTTTATTGGAATTATTTTGTTGCTTGTCAGGAACACACATGGAAAGAACTATCCATACAAAAGTGAGTAAATATTTGGCTTGTGTGTAATTAGGCCCAGCTCTCTTCAAAACCACTTCATTCGCTCCCAAAGCCAAGCCCGGTCGATTAATATTCGCGACAGAATTCGTCCAATCTTCCCGCCTGTCTGGTTCATCGCTAATAATGTTTGTTCATTTCATATTTGTATCATGTAAAGCGATTGTCTTGCTGATTGATTTGTTTGTTACCGTGGCAGGTATCAAGCGATAATCGACAGGTTTCACTCAATCAAATGTCAGATTCAGACGAAAATTTCTTGTATTTTTCCAATCAATCGTCGTTTAGGCAATACTAAAAAATTTTACACTACAAAATGCAATAGCAAAGGACGAAAGTCATTCTCATATCGTCAAAATCTCAATATAAAGCCAAAAATCAAGGAGATAGATAATACACCACTGTCACCACTCTTCATGAACGACCGCCATTATGGAAATTTTTCCAAATTTCATGATACAAAATTTTTCACTCCAGATTCGGATTCAGCACTCAAAATATAGCCTATCTGCAACGTTTCATGTTCTTAGTCCTTGTTATATTGATTTTACGGTGCTATAATGTTTTTGATTTTATAAAGGATTTTACTGCAAAATTCGTTGGGGGTAAACTTTTACCCCCCAATTTTTTTCATGGTCAAATCCCTTTTAAAATACAGAGCTTTATATCATCATAAAATCAATATAACAAGGACTAAGAACATGACACATTGCAGCTAGACTATATTTTGAGTACTGAATCCGACTCTGGAATCGAAAATTCTGTATCATTAAATTTTGGAAAAATGTCCACAATGGTGGTCGTTTGTCGCAGTGGTTTATTTGATGCTATACACTAAGATTTTACCAAATTCTCAAGATTTATTTTCTTGGAGTCAACAGTGATACCAAAATTGTAAAAATGCAATTGTTTATTTATATGATTGCAAGTTGCACATCAAGAAATTTTCTATTGGCCCCAGGATGGTTATCCCTTTTACCATCCTCTTCATGTTACTGCACATAGTATCAAAAATTTTACTATTTCCTCCTCTCAATAACAATTTTTGTCGTTTATTTTTTGCTGTTCCTTGTGATGTGGTATCAAGAAAAGTGCTCCAAGAAGCATGATTCAACTGAATAGGGTCTGCCAGGGTAAAATGGGTGAGCTTGGGGTAAATTGAGTAGTTACAAAATGTGGATAAATATTGTAAAAATCTTGATTCACAGAATTTTCTCTAGCTACAATTGTTTGAACTACCCTGCCTTGAAATTGTGAGTGTTGATTTATCAGTTCATGATCTAGCATTTTCCAGCCATCAAACTTACTCCTTTTACCCCCAGCTAACCCATTTTATCAGTGGCGGACACTTGGGCAAATATTGGGGGGCGAGGCTATTGTTTCGGATAAAATGCATTGTTCACTCCTATTGTTTTCAAGCAAAAGATCATTATTTTCTCCAACATTGTGGGGCAACCGCACCCCCTCACCTCCCCCCCCCTAGTGTCCGCCACTGCATTTTATGCCTACACACGCTACAACTTTCAATTTGATTGTGTTTATTGAAATCTTCTTTCCCCTCTAGAATGCACTGTTCCTAAACTTCATTTATGGTTACAAGGTGGAGAGTGCATAGCTGCAAGTAGTTGTGAGAAGTTGGAGGGATGTACCACATTTGATGGCAGCATTGTAATAAGACAATCATTCAATCTTAATGCCACACCAATCAAATATGCCAGGTTTCCTGCCTTAAGGGAAATCACTGGATACCTGATAATACTATATTTAGAGGAGGTGCAATCCATGAATAAAATATTTCCAAACTTAGCTGTTATCAGAGGACAGACACAAATATTGCATTATTCCCTTATTATTTATCAAACTTTACTGGAGAGAGTGATTCTACCATCTTTGACTGTGATAAAATCTGGCGGTGTAAGAATTGATGAAAATGGTCAAATGTGCTATATCAAGACAATTAGCTGGGGGTCAATTGTTTTAGACAAGGGGCAGACTGAAGAAAATTTTGGAATTTCATTTTATAAGAATAACGAAAATTGTTATGACAAGTGCCTAACTGGTTCTTGCTATGCTCCATCTGGTCATGGAAGTGCAAGGCAACAACACTGTTTTGGACCAGGGAACAGACTGCAAGATAACCCACAGTGTCAAAAGTGTAAGTTGTCTATTGATTGATTGATTGATTGATTGATTGATTCATTGACTGATTGATTGATTGATTGATTGATTGATTTCATATATTGCAGAGGGATAGCCCTTCAGCAAATGCTGATTTTCGAGGAGCCCTCTATCTAAACTACAAGACAATAATACCAGTATATACGCAAAAGATCTAATTACAATGCATGGATGAATGTTTTGTTGATATACATATATCATTACATATAAGCTAAAATCAATTTACAGATAAGGATGAAATATTAGAAAATGTACACACATGGGTCTTCTACCACTTCTAAATTCTTGCTTAGCAGTGGCGGCGCCAGCTGCCAACAACTGGGGGGGACAAACTGTAATGAGGGGTCCGGGGGTGAAGCCCCCGGGAAAATTTTCAGGACAACGCCCTTTATATCCTTGGGAAACGCCCTTTTTAGTGCTAAGAAACGCCCTTATTTATGCTTAAAATTTAGGATCTAAATACCTAATTTACCCTTCGACAATTTCTCTACGGATTTGGACGAATTGGAAATCCGACTTTGGAGAGAAGTAGGGGGTGGGGGGGACAAGTTCCCCCAGTCCCCCCGTGGTGCCGCCACTGTTGCTTAGTGTCCCACTTTGCATTTTATTTAACTACCAGGGTTGAAGCATATTAGACAATTTGATGCTTGTATTGGAAAACCAAATTGATAGTTTTCACAGACGTATACTGCGTTCACACGTCCTAAATATTAGATGGCCGAAAATCGTAAAAAATGAAGATGTATATGAAAAAACGAAGATAGAACCATGGAGCACGAAAATCGAAAAAAAGCGCATGAAATGGTTTGGTCACTTGATGAGGTTAGACGAAAACACACCTGCACGAAAAGCGTTAAAAGTGGCATTGACAAAATCGAAAAGACCAAGGGGAAGACCTAAATTTACGTGGATTGAACTGATGAGAAAACAATTGCAAGCAAACAATTTGACGTGGGAGGAAGCAAGTGGCCTAGCAAAGGATCGCAAGGAATGGAGGGATATTTTGGAACGATAGGATGGCGGAGTGGTGGCATTGTGGGGTCTGTTGCCGGAGTTTCTGGGCTTGGACTGTGTTTTCTGAAAGAGAAGCTACATCCTTTTTTCCACCTCTTTTTTCATCATATTTTCTTTCAGATGGCTCAGTAAAGGTAGTCTCTAAAACCCGCCCGGTTGTTTCACTGCGCACACTTTGGCTTTCTTTCGGGTTGCACGGTCCGGGCTTGGGGGCTCCGGTGGTGGATTTTCGCGGTGACATCACTTTTGCCGTCCTATGAGATGTAACTTTTAAATAACGTTGTGTGGCTCTGCCACGTTATATCGTTGATGTATATGCTTGTATTACAGTGTGCAAGGCATCTTGTGGAGCACGAGGATGCCTTGAAGGAACAATGGACCAATGTTGCCATGAAGAATGTCTTGGTGGGTGTACTGTGAAAGGATCTAATCGCCATTGCCATGCTTGTATGCATTACCGAAGTGGACCTTACGGCTTTTGCGTGTCAAAGTGTCCCCCTGGGCTGTATGTGGTAAGTGATGATTCTAAATGCAAGTGGATAAAGCAAACAAGTGCCCACTTGTGAAATTTTCAATTGACATCTTTATTGACTTTATTTTCATTCATCGAGAGGACCATAGGACAGACTGCCTTTAACTTTTTTGCTCTATAAAAAAGGAACAAAAAATGGTCTGGTTGTGCCAAAAATGACAGCCCTGAGAGAAAATGCTACCCAAGGTTTTTTTTATAATCATAAAATATTACAATACATTTTGACATCCTACTATACTTTCTAATTACTATACCCTGCTATACCACTATACAACACTACAAGAACAACGGTACCTTGGGGAGAAAAGGACAATGACTACCCCAAGCTATGTTCTACCCGGGGAAGGAGGGATGCTTCATTGTTAAGTGCTCATATGGATGGGATATTTCATCCGAAATTCCTTACATGGATCTGTTATTGACCTAATTCTGATAAAGGGGTTGGTATTTTTTAGGATTTTCTTATAAATGGATTCCATAATGATTATCCTCGTAAAACGACGGCGAATCTCTCTGCTTTTTGCTTGCGATACGACAAAGTTAAGAAAGGACGACGTTTTTTGTAGCAACAAGGACAACAACAGCGTCTAGCGCCAGTCAAAGCAGAAATAATCTAATTAGGCCTTGGGTCTTAAAATCAACAAAATTCATACACATGGGTTAGAAATTCTTGACAATTCTGTCATGCTAATGGGTCCTTTTTTCAAAGTCCAGATGCAGGTCAAATTCTAACTGTTTGTGTTGTCTGCTCAGATGCACATTTCTTATAGCCAAGGCTTTTAATTGCAAGAAAATGAAGAATTTGTTTTAATATGTGGAGTACCTTATTATCTGTGGGTTGTGCAAAGAACTTTTTTTGCACACCATGTTTTTTTACATTAGAACATGAAAACTTATTTTTGTGACTTGACTGGTACACTTTGCAACTTCAATGTTTTCAGTTTGGTAATTTCGAAGTTTGAATTCTTTTTTGTTAGGTTGGTAATTTTGAATGCCAGCGCAAATGCCCAATGGATCATCTTTGGTTCCTTGTCCCACCTTTCAGGCATTATAAACACAATGGTTATTGTCTCAAGAGNAGGAGGGATGCTTCATTGTTAAGTGCTCATATGGATGGGATATTTCATCCGAAATTCCTTACATGGATCTGTTATTGACCTAATTCTGATAAAGGGGTTGGTATTTTTTAGGATTTTCTTATAAATGGATTCCATAATGATTATCCTCGTAAAACGACGGCGAATCTCTCTGCTTTTTGCTTGCGATACGACAAAGTTAAGAAAGGACGACGTTTTTTGTAGCAACAAGGACAACAACAGCGTCTAGCGCCAGTCAAAGCAGAAATAATCTAATTAGGCCTTGGGTCTTAAAATCAACAAAATTCATACACATGGGTTAGAAATTCTTGACAATTCTGTCATGCTAATGGGTCCTTTTTTCAAAGTCCAGATGCAGGTCAAATTCTAACTGTTTGTGTTGTCTGCTCAGATGCACATTTCTTATAGCCAAGGCTTTTAATTGCAAGAAAATGAAGAATTTGTTTTAATATGTGGAGTACCTTATTATCTGTGGGTTGTGCAAAGAACTTTTTTTGCACACCATGTTTTTTTACATTAGAACATGAAAACTTATTTTTGTGACTTGACTGGTACACTTTGCAACTTCAATGTTTTCAGTTTGGTAATTTCGAAGTTTGAATTCTTTTTTGTTAGGTTGGTAATTTTGAATGCCAGCGCAAATGCCCAATGGATCATCTTTGGTTCCTTGTCCCACCTTTCAGGCATTATAAACACAATGGTTATTGTCTCAAGAGGTGCCCAGCTGGCTATATTGGAAACTCTTTCACAAGACATTGCGAGAAGTGCAAAACAGATCGTTGTCCAAGAGGTTTGTAACTAAACCTACTGGGTGCGCCAAAAAGAACTTCTCACGCTTAAAAATTCGTTATACATAGAAGACTTGATAGATTGGAATGAATCAGTTGTCACCCGAAAGGCTTATTGGTGTAATTTTTCTGCTTTTCTGAGTATGGGTAAGATTATATTTATGAAAATTCCTTTACTTCGGAGTGCGTGAAAAGGGATTAAATCGCTCCATAAGTTGATAAGGAATCTCCTCATTTAGAGTGATATGCTGATGCAAATACATTTCATTTCCCTCAAGCGTTAAAAGTGATCTTTGCAAAGGTATTAGATCATATACGTTCGTGTTTTTATAAAAATTTGATTCTTAACTCTTGAGGGGGATGAAATGTGCTTGAGTGAGGAGATTGTTTATGATTTTGATCAAGGGTTTTAGGCATCTTTTCATGAATTTCGAAGCACCGGAATTTTCGTAAATTAAATTGTACCTATGTTTCCACTGCTCAGAAAAATAGAAAAAAATCACAAAAGATACTTCAGCTTTTCGGCTATCAACCAAACTTAGATTCATTCCAATTTGTCAAATATTCTATGCGTAACGAAGTTTCAAACACGTGTGAAGTTCCCTTTGGTGCACTCGGTATTTAGAACTGAGAATCAACATTTATTACCAGAAAAGCTCTATTTAGCCCTCTTTTCTTTCATCTCACCCTCCGTATCTTATGTCAAGGCCAAAATATTTAAAAAGCCGCTCCCCCCCCACCTGCTCTGTTATCGTATAGAACAATCGAGTGTCCGTTTACTTCGCTGAAACAATAGAATTTTTAGCTATTCTAAAAAAGAGTGATATTTATAGGTCTAGGTCTAGCGATATTTTTAGAAACATTTAAAAAATCTTTTCTACCGGATGAGTCAGAAAAAACGTGGGGTGTTTGCCAATTTTTATTGACGCTGTTTAATTTGCAAATTTGTTTCTTTAAAGTTCATTGCATAGAAGAAAACCTAACTAAGATATGAAATTTGTTTGGTCGAAATCTGTCTTTCAGTTCCAGAATTACGAACGATTTTAGCAAAATGGAATTTCGCAAGATTCCTAAAATAGGCCTTCAATTAGATTCATATTCATGCACGTGTGACCTTCTAAACCATGACAAACATATTGTTTCTCTATCAAAAAATTGAAACAAGGCATGCATTGTGTTAGAGCTCAAAAGGTACAATAAATGCTACTTATGTTGTATCCCTAGGGGACTAGTCATTTAATTGTCATTGTTAGCAAGCTGAAAGTTCTTTTATTAGCGATACTTTTCATTGAAATGGCTATATAACAAAATCGCAAATATATAAGGAAAGAAATGACTGAGTTTAACAAACTAAATTTCTATAACTAATTCAATCTTTCTTCTACAATATAAAACTGCAACACTCCCTATTTGACTTGTTTTTCACCAGAATATGGCTTGTTAAACGCCCCACGTTTTTTCTGACTCACCCGGTATTACTGTATGATAACCAGAACACCCATCTTGAAAGTTGAGTTCAGCACAGTTCGAAACCAAAAAAACAAGTAACACGTTTCCCGGAATGGTGACTTGATTCTTTCAAAATTGTATTTGAAAACTCCTAAGCCACAACATAGCAGCTAAACGGTGCCTATTATATTCGTGAGTGTGTGTCCCTTAGTTAATTTGCTCTACCTTGCTGGGAACAGCAAATCAGCTGCACCTTCTACGTCAGTATCTATGTAGGCCTGTCTCGTTCAAAAGATTGGAATCCACATCCCCCGTATGTTGCTGCCAGACCAAAGGAAGCTAACTTTGAGCAATGGTTTTTCAGGAGGTTAAATAATAAGAACATCGGATCAAATGATATCAAGTCTAGCTGAAAGATGTTTCTGATGTATACGAATTGAAACCATACCCCAAAATTCAAAATCAATCTTCGAATTGTACTTAAAATAATAGCACCACTTCTGTGTTTTCAATATGAAATGTCTTCTTTCCAGCGTTTGGAATACCGTAATATATAGCTCAATTAGGCTCCTCGGGCTTATTCAATTTCTGAGACTCCAGAGGGGGTCTTAAAGGAGGGGGGCTTATTCATGAAGTCAATGACAAGGGTGTAAATGATAGCTTTTTATGTCATTTACCTCATATTTTTCGGAATCATCATACAATTTTGTGAGTCAAATACACAAACTCAACGCAGGTTTAATCCAAAACCATATGAAAATTAACATATTGCTCCAGCTAATTAAGTGGGAAACCTTTGGCAACCTCTTGCATTGGATACTGGAGGGGGGCTAAACGAAGAAGAGGGCTTATTTAATATTCTGGCTTAGAAGGGAGGAGGTTATTAGAGAGGGTGTCTTAATAGAAAGGGGGCTAAACAGCGCTTTGACGGTACACTCATTTTTTTATAAGAAACAGCTTTTAAAAGGAATGCTAGGCTCAATATTTTTTAAACTTTAAGAAGCTACCCTACCTGAATTATAAAAGCTAAGGAAATTTGGTAATTTGTAGCTTTAATTTTCCCAGGGCACTCGAAAATGTTTTGACACTGTACGGTAATAGTGGATGTTTTGGCATTATTGTTATGTTATAACTTGTTTTGAGATCTTACGAAGTAATTTGGAAGCCCTTCTAACAAACATATATTGGCT
Source organism: Aurelia aurita (assembly GCA_004194415.1). NCBI lineage: Eukaryota > Metazoa > Cnidaria > Scyphozoa > Semaeostomeae > Ulmaridae > Aurelia > Aurelia aurita. The sequence goes on along the minus strand of REGM01000087.1, from coordinate 224,610 downwards.
CTTCACTTAGGGAATTAACAATATAAGAAACACATAAGAACCTTTTGGTAGCAAAATGGCCCTAAAATTTAAGAAACTGCCTACCAACCCAAGACCTTAGTTTCTTTTTAAAAAAATGAGTGTACATTCGATGTTATCCGTTAGTTTCCAAATCATATCCCCAAAAAGTTGTAACTTCCTCAATAAAAGCACGGGCTTTAGGAAACTCTGAATTAAAAATTAGATGTTCGGATGGTACATCGAGGGTTAAGCACGTGGCAGAGTGACGTGACCTAGAGCCATTATGCCACTCAAGTGTGGCAATACGAACGGGAGATCATAATGGCTATAGGTCACGTCACTCTGCCACGCGCTTCACCCGTGATATATCACGAACGAAATACAGAAGAAGAACAATACTCGATGTGTCATCCGAATATCTAATTTTTAATTCAGGGTTGCCTAAAGCCCGTGATAAAGCTTCTTTCTTGGTGTTCAATTTTGATGAGAATAAAACGACAAATAACGTGACGTGCGCCATCCCACTGATCTCATTTTGTGGGAGAAACTAATATCAAAAATCCAAATCCTCCATTAAGAAACGCCCTAATTGCTTAAACTCGTTCTAAGGACCTCCCTTGTAGAGACTTTCTATCTTAATCACTTGGGCTCATATTCTAGATCAACGCAAGTGACTGTAAATCCCAGTTACAAAGAAACCCCCAGATATATTTTCTAAAATGTTGTAGAATTTCACCGTGTTTCCCCGTTTGGTGACGAAAAATCATCAAAAATTTTATTACCCATCATAAAATTTGTTATGAGCATTTCCAAGGAACAAATTAATTTATAAATACTGTATTGCAAAATCTCGAAATGGCTTTGAATTTGTGGGAATTTGTGCATTTACAAGCTGTCTGATTGTGAAGCATACTTCAAAATCATAAGAAACTCTTATGATCAATCACAATCACCACTACCAAGGGCAAATAATCTTTCAATAGAGCCGAACCGGATGTTTACATTTGCACGTTAGCCAATCAGATTTGACCATGACGTCACATAACAAAAGAAACGGCGGGAGAAAGCACCCCTCACGTTTGGCTCGTCGTGCCAGCGACTATATGGTAAATTTAGTAAAAATTCATATTTTTCAACTCAGCACTAATATCTTTAAATTTTCCTCGCGGATCTTTTTAAAAGAGCGCGTAAATCTGGGGAAAACGGCTTTTATTATTATTATTATTATTATTATTATTATTATTATTATTATTATTATTATTATTATTATTATTATTATTATTATCAATTTCTTTTTCGTTCGATTAATCTGCTTCTTATGAAATGACGTCTTCGAAAAGGTCTGTCGCTAAGTTACGGCAAAAGAAAGTCAAAATCAGAAGTTGCACCTCGCCTCACTGCATAAGATCCTCAACTTACGCTCATCTCATCTCATTGAATTGAATTGCTGTTGTTGTTGTTGCTGCAGTGTTGTTGTTGTTGCTGTAGTTGTAGCGTTATCTGTTCAGTCAAAGAGCGAAACTACGACATGTATTGAGTCTTAAGTTGCACCATTCTAACCCCATTTTTGTTTATTTATCGTATTTTAAAGGGAGTACAAAGACCAGCAGCCTTTGCCATCGTTTGTTTTTGTTTTTGTGAATTTCGTACAGTCAGTTATTCTGGAAGCTGTGCAGAGCAAGTCGCTGACTGTGCGCAAAGCATGCTGGTACTCCCTTTAACTGTGGTCAATATGGCTAATGATATATGTTTCTCTCGCAGAGTGTGGCTTCATGGGCAAACTTTATAGAATTGATGGACTTTCACGAGCCGCCCAACTCAAAGGCTGCACAGTTGTTGTTGGAGATATCGAAATAGAAATAAGAGCAGGACCAAGTATGCAAAACTTGTTTTTCTTATCTCCTTTTTAAGAGCCTATTAGATTGTTTGCAAGTTCACTTAACTTGGTATACAAGTATTTTTATGAGAAACTAAGAATTTGACCCAAACTTGAGATTTTCTTAAGATTCATAGAGTAAATGCAGGACCAAGTATGTAAAACTTTTTTTTTCTTTTCTCATTGTTAAGAGCCTGTTAAGTTGGTTGCAAGTTCTCACTGATTGAGTAAGAGATTTTTTTGAACGTGACAACTGGCATTCGCCCTCGCTTGTTTTCGCTAAGACTTCTAATCATTGCATTGAATGTTTTGCTGTTGAAAGCTGCATTCCCTCCCATAATAGGGGTTGCAGGATTTTTATCCACATCACATCCTCTACCGGGTGATTAAAAAAAACAGCCCCCGTTTGAAAGGCCCCTGCTCCCTGGGTATCAAGAAAATACGACTGGCAAATATATTATTTGAAAGTGGACATGTGCAAATAAATGTTAAGATTTACTTCACTGAAATCGGCCATTCCTTTCTGAAATTATTAGGAATTTTCTCGAGAAAGCCCCTTCAAGAAACAAAGAGAGTCTGCATTATAATGATAATGAAAATATTTTGGCCTTGCTTACGGCTAAGAAGAGTTTTGCAATATCAATCAAAATTTTTAGGGCAATTTTTCCGGATGAAGTTTGATCGGATCTAAGATGAATAATCATCGGTTGAAGCGGATTACTTTAGATTGTCTATTTGGATTAGATGACCATAGGAGCCATTCATACAATTTTCTTTCGTCAGCCTTATCAACAACATCATAAATAAACCCCGGGGTGGGTACTTCACTAGCCGATCATACGGGGATGTGCGCCTGTTTTTGGGTAGTTTTTGGCTAGAAAATTCTGGGAATGGGGTATTCTTTTACTGGAAATGTCCTGGGATTCGGGGCTAGTTTTTCCTACAAATTCTGGCCATGTTCTGTTTTTGGGTAAAACAAAAATTGTGTTGTTGTTTTGCAGTGAAAATAAGTGTTTAGAAACCTTAATTGCATTCTTGGATTGGGTATAAAAAATGTCACTTACATTCTCGGATTGGGTCATAACAGAAATTCTTCTGGCGCACACCCCCATCTGAATCAATCTGACAAATTGCTGCTGACTGTAATGGCATAGAAAGGCAAAATAAATAGTTGCTTCAGAAGAGCACTCCTTTGTTCTCAAGCAATGTCAAATCAGGAAGGGTTCTAGCGTTGTATGCAAAGATTCAGTTTTTTTCTACTTTTGCAAAAAAGGTTGAGAGTGTTGTCTCGTAGTAAGACAACACTATTAACCCTTTTTGACAAATGTATCGAAAATTAACTACAACGCTAGAACCCTTTCTTTCAAAATTTACTTTATTCTGACATTGCTCATTGCTTGAGAACAAAGAAAGTGCTGTTTTTGAAGCAACCACTAATTTCGCCTGTCCTGTGCCATAAATTAGCAACCACTTGTCAGATCGACTAAAACAAGGTCTTATGCAACTGCGTAAAAAGCGAGACAATTTAAGTTACAGCACCTCCATAAACAAGGGCACGATTTTTTTGGGACACCCTTTATGTATTGACTGGCCATAGAGGAATCGAGGTAGAACCGCCCGCCAAATGCGTACGCCAGGTATAACTGGCGGATTCAGTGATATTTGTGTCTCTTGTTTTTTAGATGATGTTGTTGAAAAATTAGAGAAACTCCTTGGATTGATTGAGAGAGTGGACGGATATATCCAAGTCAGAGAATCAGAAGCTCTTACATCTTTAAGCTTCTTTAAAAATTTACGAGAAATCAGACCAGACCGTTTGTTGAAAAATGAGTGAGTATTAACTTCAGTTTTGAGTGTGGTGAGCCACCTTTAGGGCCCTTTATTGAAAATTGCCCAACTTTTACGTTTTCGTGGCATCTGAAAAAACTCCAGGTGTGCCAAACCCCCTCCCCCCTCCCTCATTACAACCCTCTTTCCAAAAGAACGTTTCAGGGTTGTTTTAAGAGTTTGTTTATTTTGTATTTTAAATGCATGGCCCCTTGTAAACCAGCATTGCTGAATGGGCTACCATGCCTAAATAATTGATGATATGTTTTAAGAGATTCATTAAGACTAAAGCCCAATTTACAGTACACATACTAACCCAGGTTCGCCCCGGGTTAATGCTAACCAGGTTAGATTTTTGCAGTGTAAAGTGCGCTAATCTGGGTCTGCCCCGGGTTAAAGCAACCCACCTTTAGGTGCTGTTTACATGGAGAACGGCCAGCCCTCTTTGCCGAGATGTCGACCTTCTGGTCTAATCCCTTATAAAATTCTTTTTCGTTTACATGAGAGGAGGGCTAGCCCTCCTAGGCGAGATCTCGCTATTGAGTACCCGAGATCTCGCCTAGGAGGGCTGGAAATTTACCATGTAAACGCAATCAAGAGGACTAGCCCTCCTAGGCGGGCTGGCGGAACCAATAGAATCAAAGCAGAACAATAGGAATCGAATTGTTGGCGCCATCATGTCTAGCCCTCCTAGAAGGGCTAGCCCTCTCCGTGTAAACGCAAAATAATTCCAGCCCTCTTAGGAGGGCCAGCCCTACTAGGAGGGCTAGCCCTCTCCATGTAAACAGGCCCTATGTCTATAATGTACATATCTTTGGGGCANCATGAGTTCTAGGACACAATTATAGTAGATTACAGTAAATTGTATCAAAATAGTTTCGTTGCGTACCTCCCTTCCTTTGCATTGACAGCCTTTTTGAGCCATATTTGCTTATTATGACATGAGCCTTCCTCAGTGCGAGCGTGTGGGCCTAAAGTTTCGTTTAAACAACTACAACAACGTAGCCCTCCTGCGCAGTTTGTCCTACGCAAGGTCCTCTGAATCGACTCCACATGAAATAAACTTATGGGATGGAAGTCACACCAATTTCCCATTGTCGACTTTCGTGCCATGCGCGTAACTTTCGCGTCCAGTCTCCCAGGTAGAAAACAATGGGGCTCAAAACGCAGCTTCCGGCGAAAGCACCACTTTCCAGGGGGTCGTGTTAATGTGAAGACATAGTCACATCACAGAAATCCTTGTAAACAACGTTCCAAGGAATGGCTCGAAATGGAAAGGACATAACATCTTTGGTAATGGAAGATGCCTCCTGGGGCACAACAATCAAGACTTTATGATCACACAGAGAAGAAGAAAGAGAAGGACAATCTTTTGTTTCATTGGTGGCCTATCGATTGTACGTGCGTTGGTTCTGACGATAGATGACGATAGATTGATAAATGGATAGGCCACTCATCGCCATTCCTGTGCTTTGATGCTGTTTGTGCAGATATGTTATATGATGGCTGGAATGGCGAACAGTTGGGGCAGGGCAGGTAGCAAACAATGAAAGAAAACATGTTGCCTTGAAATATTGGCTTTGTTGAATTTAGAGAACAATTCGCAGCAGCGGGAGAAAGACAAGGAGACTGCTTCGTCGATCACAGAGAGTTATCAGAGCTGAATTACGCTATTTATCACAAACAACATTTCGTTAACTGTGAGCTACAAGAGCTGCCTCAAGTCGATCCTGCCTCAAAGTCAAAAGGTTATAGAGGACTGTTATTGGCCCATATCTATAATATATAAATATTATACGAATATTATACTGTCGTTAGCTGACAGGATACAGGCTCATGCAAGAACTAGTGATCTCACCTCACACATGAACCCCTTCCAGTCTGCAGAGTTGAAGTGTTGGCGATATTCATTATCTTGCTCATCTTGCTTTTGCTTCATGTGCGATTCAAACCTTGGCCCGCTTTCTCATCCCAAGATTCACTTGAATTCCCGCCTGTTTTCAAAACGTTCTCTCGCTCGTGTTTGCCCCCCTGAGAAGCCTCATGTCATTGGCTCGTGAAAACCCAAAACATATGACGTCTGGTATGGCAGATCCCATATAAGGTAAAGTCAAAGTTACGCGCATAGCACGAAAGTCGACAATGGGAAATTGGTGTGACTTCCATCCCATAAGTTTATTTCATGTGGAGTCGATTCAGAGGACCTTGCGTAGGACAAACTGCGCAGGAGGGCTACGTTGTTGTAGTTGTTTAAACGAAACTTTAGGCCCACACGCTCGCACTGAGGAAGGCTCATGTCATAATAAGCAAATATGGCTCAAAAAGGCTGTCAATGCAAAGGAAGGGAGGTACGCAACGAAACTATTTTGATACAATTTACTGTAATCTACTATAATTGTGTCCTAGAACTCATGGTTTTATACTACAAAAAAAAAACTATTCGACACGAGAAAATGAAAAATTCCTTGCAGGAAATTTTGCGTTTGGTTCGCAGGAAAATTATTTGTTCAGCCTCTGCTGATTACAACATCATATTATCACTTTGTTTTCACTTGTTTCTTGCATGGCTTGGCTTCACAAAATTCAGAAAATTTGCTGAGAAATATTCACGAAAGCATGGGAGATCCCCGCCCCGATCCCCGCCGATGCAAACAAAGAGAATGTGGTGAAACTTCTAAGAAACCCTTGAGAAACCTTTAGTATCCAAATAATGAGAATTTAAAGAAACTTTCAGTGCTGTGTGAAATTCTTAGTTTCTTAGGCTTGGTTCACGCAAGAGTAAAAATGCGTTAGAATTGAGAGAACGCATTTTGCAAGTTTAGTTTAAAGGCAGTTTTAATGAGTTACCGCTTCGAAATGAAATCAAGACTTTTTGATTCCATCTAAATGCATTAGGCCATCTTCAAAGGCACCAAGAAAATCTCAATAGAGGCTAAAACAATTTCCACCCCTTTTTCCTTCGTATTTCTAACGCATTCCTAACGCGTTTTTATTCTATTGTAAACCAAGCTTTATTAAACAGGTACGTGTACAGAATGTCTCAAAATTTGTTTTCGGTGTTTAAAAATAACGATATAATGAGCAGGGAAAGCTCATCCTTCCCTAAGATCTTTAGTTAATTTTAGACACAAGAATCTTGCAAATCTGCTGAATATCCAACCTCGTCCCCATGGCCCAAAAGGAGGCTGTTGACATCCAGCTGAATATCCACGGAGCTACAAGCTCTTGAAGTTCAAATTTGTGCGAAAGCTGAAACCAGAGACCCCAAAGCGACCTGTTATGCCAAAAGCTCCAAAATTGAGGTATCTCAACACGGAGCCTGTTCATTTGATCGTTATTTTTCAATATTTAGTCAAACGTCGAACAATTTTTTTAGGACACCCTGTACATTACTATACTCATTACAAAAGTCTCAGTATCGCTCATTGAATTGGATGGTTATCGCTGTACATTACCAGCTATTCCTTCATTTAGAAGGACAAAATACTTAATTTAGAAGGATCTTTCACGGATAATGTGTCGGTTTTACTCCAAAACTGTTAGACTATTATTGATAGAGACGGCATGACGTCACAGCAGCGTTGAAAATACGACGCCATCTTGTTTTGGGGTAAATCTTCAGAAAATTTCTATGGGAATCTATATGAAATTTGCAAAAAGTTGTATAAAATTGCTTCTCTATCCTACCTCGCGATAGTGAGTAGGGTATGGATAGGTAGCAATTGTCAGTCAGACCTAAACCTATGAAATAAACACACGAACATGCTGTTTTTAAATGCAAAACAAAAATTTAGACCAAGAAAGCTGTGAAAAACCTGCCTTTGCGTCGATAATTTCGTAGTTAGCACCACAAACTCTGTCGGCTGTGAGTTGCTCGTCGCTTCTTCAAAGTCCACCTTCCTTTTAGACATTTGCCTATCTATTTGCTAAAGTTTTTGAATAATTTTAACAGCTTCCAACCCTTTCGAATTTATTTATTGCGATAAATAAACGAAACAGTCTCGAAATCCCAGTGCGACGCTATACTTTGTAGGACAGAATTGTTTTTATATTGGGGGCTCTTCTGCCACATGGACATAACAAACGTTTTTCATTTATATCCTAGTATCTTTGCTACCGTTGCTTCATTTTATAATTGGATCTCTTTTCGAATCTTCTACTGCTTTTCTTAGGGGCCGTTTACATGAGAAAGTCAAACCGGTTTGAAACTTCACCCCGATCTCAGTTGAACTCGGTGTCTGGTCAGGGGCCGTTTACATGAGAAAGTCAAACCGGTTTGAAACTTCACCCCGATCTCAGTTGAACTCGGTGTCTGGTCAGAGCCCTATAAGTGTTTACATGGAAAACGCGATTTTAACTCAAACCGGGGTGAAACTCAACTCGGCATTTCAAATCGGTTTGAAATTTCACCTCGCTTTGAAAACATCATGTAAACGCAAATTAGTCTCGAACCGGTTTGAGATTAAGTGGTCTCGGGTTCAAAGTTCACATTGGCATTGTTTTGGCGCCAAACATGATGACGATGCACAATCTCGAGCATTCTTGCGTCGTTCGATGAACAACACAGGTTTCAGACCGGGGCGAAACTTCATGTAAACGCAATAGGAAATAAGCTCTCGGGCCAATATTCAGATCGGGGTGAAGTTTCAAACCGGTTTGAGTTTATCATGTAAACGCACCCTTAGGTTGAATTTTTGCGTTTCATTCTTTTCTGCATTCCACTAATACACCTGTTCTACCAATCGTTCTTTTTCTACTCCAACTACTTTGTCGTACAGAAAATTCCCGCCTTTAAGAAACCCACTTTTTACCTCAGCCTATTATTCTCCTTTAATTACCCTATTGTTTTGCTATTGTTTTATCAAAAGTCCAGGGTCTGAGTTTCTTATTAAGTGGCTTCTTTAAGGTGGAACTTTACTGTACTCTACTTCGTTATTACTGCTGAAGGGTTATGCCCGAAACGTCTAATCGTAATATTCAAGGCTACATATTTGATCTATTATCAATATCTTCGTATTCGCTCATTTGCCTTTTTACTTTACAGTTCTAAAGATACCAAAAAGGTAAAAAAGAAGGAAGACAGCTGTGGCGCTATCAAGTAAGTTTTTTAATGCCAACAATCTGATGACGAAAAGTCTAAAAGTTTGCTAAAAAGGACAGAGTAGCTTTAAAGAGACACAATCGCAAATTTTTTGTGTTCGAAAATCTCAACGAGATTCTTCATGCATAAAGTAGAGACTTCGTACATTACGAAAATGTATTTACTATTTTCGTACGACTTCTAGAAGTATGGGAAAACAGTAACAGGAAAGGAAATAATGAAGTTTTGTACCCACACTTTTTTAAGGCACGTGCGCAAATACAATAGAAAGACAATAGAATAATTCTCGGGCCCCGAGTTTCTAAATTTTCGGCGACTGTTTTTAAATACATTTTTGGAATGTACGAAGTCTCTACTTTATGCATGAAGAATCTCGTTGAGATTTTCGAACACAAAAAATTTGCGATTGTGTCTCTTTAAATATACCAGCACTTAACTTGCGTTACGTTCTGCTGCTATATTTATAATTGCTCTGTTTGTCTCCAGTACACATTTTTTTTATAAGAAACTTGGCTAGGAACTTTGTTGTAAGGTTTCTTAACTTTTGACCCAATTCTTACAGTAAAAGTTTCTGGTAGAGTTTCTTAATTTCATTCATAATTCATTGAGGAACGCTAACATAGATTTTTTTGAGCTGAGATAATTACAAGAAAGAACCAAATCATAGAAAATTATTCTTTTTAGTAATATTTGGGTTGTAAAAACACTTTACAACAACTCATAACCACATTATGAAAAAATTTCTCAACTTCGAATTGACCTCTGATTGCTTCCACAAGAATTTCTTAATTTTTCTGGAGGGAAGAGCCTACTACAGTTACTTGTAAGAGGTTTCTTAAAAAAAATTGAGTGTAGTTAGTTAGTTAGTTAGTTAGTTAGTTAGTTAGTTAGTTAGTTAGTTAGTTAGTTAGTTAGTTAGTTAGTTAGTTAGTTACTCTAGCACTAACTTGTTGCCTGTAGTAAACTTCAGCATTAGAGTGGTATCATATTGTATTATCTTTGTAAAGCAGCACATTCTAATATTCAAAATATGGGTGGGAGTGCCCCCATTGAGTGATTAACGGGGTAATAGGGTCTCTTTACGTGGATCCCCTGTCAGGACCGTAGGAAGCATCTTAAACTTGGGGGCATGACACTTCAAGGGCACTTTTTTCATTAAGCTAAAAGGGGCACTTCCTGAAACAAAAAGGGTACCTTTTTTGTTTATTTCAAAATCTTGGGGGGCACGTGCCCCCAGTGCCCCCTGGTTCCTACCTCGGACCCCTGTTCTCTATGCTCTTTGACCAGGGTTGGCACCAAAAATCTTCCGACAGAGGGGCTGGAACTTCCGACAGGGGGGGCTAAAATGACTAAAAAATGCCGTTTTTGTACGTCATTTTGCCAAATTATCTCCGAAAATTACCCAAACTTTCCTCCGATGGGCTGTAGCTCCCCCCCCCCCTTGGTACCACCCCTATCTTCGACCCACAAATATCAACTCTACATTTTTTTACTCAGATGGCTACAAAAAGATGTCAAAGTGCCTCAAATAACAATTAATGACAAGTAAGTTGCTCTACGCTACATTTCTATGCTACGAAGCATCATCTGCCCAAAATCTCCTAAAACTTTTGTTTATTAAAGCAAAGTCTTGATTCGAATTGAAGTTTTAATTGAAGATTGGCGTTCGAATTACAAAATTTTCCTATTTGTTTACATTGATTACTTGTTCCGAGCTTTACCACAGCTAGCTAATCGAAACGGCAGATCAACACTTTTATGTCTTTAGGTGGTCGTCATGGAGCTTTTTACCAGCATGCTTTGTGCGGCCTCCACCTTTTGCGTTATTGTCTATTAGGTTCATATTCCATGCATGTTTAAGCCATGACAAACATACTGTTTTTACAATAAATTGAAACAAGGTATCTGTCGTATTAGGGCACAAAGGGACAACTATATTTATTTTATATCCCCCAGATGACTATTCATTAAATTTTCATTGTGCTGAAGCAGATACTTTTTCGAAGGATACCTTTCTCGATGAAATATCTTTATAACATCGCTAATCGCTTCGGTGGCTGATTTTAGCAATCTAAATCTCATAACTAATCTTTCTTCTGCATCACAAAACTCTAAAAACACAATCGGAGTTGTTTTTCGCCAAAAAATTACTTGAAAACGCCCCGCTTGTTTCTAACTCACCTGGTATATTATCTGAAGCCATTGATGAATCCCCCTCTTTATATTTCAGTCACACACTTCCCGAGGCGGTCGTACTCATGCAAAATAACATCATGTATCTCAAACCGTATGCATTGTATGCATTTTTCGTGGAGACATATGTGCTTGATGGTGAAGTCAGAAAAAGTGGCATTGTAGAAATACGACTTTCAGAATCAGGTGATTATTCTCTTAGAAAACAAAGAGAAAAAATGCAAAACGAGGCTGGCCGTGAGGCTTCCATTCGTGGAAAGTTATGGCAGGCCGGGTGGGAGCCTTTTATCGCAGCTTCGTTTAGGCCGCTTTTCTGACTGATTCTCGAAGCGGAAACTGACCGGTTTCAAACGTGGCCTCGTTTTCGTTTTACATTTTTTCTGTTTGTTCTCTTAGAATTAAATGTGCAAGGGCAAATTTTTTAATAATAACGTATGTGTTTTGTTTCTACCCAGCATCTGAATAAAGCTAGAATGTTCCGAAGGAAGAGAGAGAAGCTAAGCTTAGGGATCTTTTCAATAAAATCGGAATTTTTCGGTGGCAGTTCTTCCACAGATAATCCAAAGTGGCGACAATATTGTCGGAGCTTTCTACGCAAAACGGTGGAGGTTTCAGATTTTCATGTCTTAAATCTCCGAAAAAAATCGACCACTGGAACTCCGCAGATTCTTTTGAGACGATCCCTTATCGAAGCATTGTCCTGGTCCTTACTGCCAGCCCTACTAGGACGACTGCTCGCTTCCATATAGAAATTATCTAAAGATGAAACGGGCACTTCTCTACCGAACAACAGCATGGGCTTCGAATCTTTGCAGAACTTCAAAATTAATAGTTTAAAATGTTATTGTCTGTTATCATTTTTTTTGGAATTACAGTGTTTTCATGTTTTATAAAAAGATATATGATCATCATCATCATCATCATCATTACTTTATTTAACGTAGGCTACATTAAAAGAAGATAGCTAAATTACAGCTAATTTAGGCCTACTTTACAAAATTTACAATTTCTTAAAACAAATCGATTAAAAATGTACAATGTGTATTTACAAGATGTGTTTATCCTGTTAGAAACCCAACTTTCGGGATATATGTTTTGCAGAGCCTACAGTTGCATTTATTACCATTCCAACATCTAATTTGTTTTTTGAAAATAGGAAGGGTGTTTGATTGTTTTATTTCTTGCGGTAAAAGCTGCCACAATTCATTTCCAAGGTAGGCTATGGTCTCAATTCCAAAAGACGTAGTCCGTACCTTTGGAAGTTGAGCGTCAGTGCCATGCCTTAGATTGTAGCTAATATGTCGTTCCATAAAACTATCCTTCATGAAAAGTGGATTTAGATCGGATTTGGTTTTATAAATTTCTGTCATTAACAACTGTAGGTTTCTTACATGGACTGGCACAGATTTAGTCTGTTCCAAGAGAAAGCCAAAATCATTTCCGTAATCTTTATATGCTATACGTAATGCCCTTTCGTGAACACGATTTATTTTATGAACAAAGTTCTATCATAAAACATCCAAACAAGTGGACAGTAACTGAAGTGAGATAAGACAAACGCCCTCATTAATTGCTCTAGTTTTTCAGTATCCATGTAACGTGATATTCGGGCGAGAGCATGAAGTTTTTGGCCAGCCTTTTTGCAAAGAGTCTTGACATGTTGTTTGAAAGAAAGTGATTGATCGAAAGTTATGCCGAGAACATTCTCCTCTGTACTTTCTTTCACACAAGCCTCGCCTATTTTGATTGATATTTCATTATTTCCTTTTGCACCAAAAATCATTAAGTGGCATTTGTCTTCATTTAGTTTCATAAAATTGTTTGGAAACCATTCAGTTATTTTCAGGGCATCATTTTCTAAATGCATAATGACATTTTCGATGTTAGGACCACACGCATAAATAGTTGTGTCGTCAGCGTAATTACAGATTTCGGTCTCCTCCAGGAACATGAAAAGGTCATTCAGGTATATGTTAAACAAAAGGGGTCCTAAGACTGAACCTTGCTGTACTCCTCGGACGGTTTCTGTCCACGTGCTAAATGAACCGTTGACCTTTACCCTCTGCTTCCTGTCGGTGAGATAGCTATGGATTAACAGCAAGGCAGCTCTACTGAAACCATATGCATTCAATAATTCACGGTTTAGGCAATCGAAGGGCTTCGAAAGGTCCGTCAAGACAGCCCCTGCGACACCCCCGTTATCCATGGTATTTGTACAGGCTTCCACTAGACGTAGAAGTGCATGCTGTGTGCCATAGCCTTCTCGAAACCCACAAAGGAGTGAGGACAGGAAGCTTTGGACAAAAGGTAGCATTTGATCTTGCACCATTCTTTCATAAATTTTTGATACCGATGGCAAAACTGTAATGGGTCGATAGTTCTTTTTCGTTTTCGAGAGGAAGTATCTAAAGCTTTGACAAAGATTAAAGTAACCATAAATTTTAAACTGATGGAGGAAAATCAATGCAAGAAATAACCAGCTTGTTAAGGTCTACAAAATGGTAGCAAGCAAAAGTCTGTAGCTTTTATGGTTTACGATTTAGCAATTTGATGAC
>REGM01000087.1:197830-210044 GCA_004194415.1 Aurelia aurita | reverse complement strand
CACTCTGAAAATTCACTTTAATCAGCTAATATTTTCCAAATAATATAGGCATACCATTTGCAGTTACATTGTAGCCTGAAAAGAGTGATCAAAAAGGATCCACTGGGAATACAGGCGATCTTCACAGGGATGAGACTCCATTATTGGCCTGGGCCCATTTTCAACAAAAAGCTCCCTGTGAATTTAGGCCATAAATATTTGCATTCGTATTGATAACCATCAATTTACATGTACACGCTCATGAAGGTGTTCCAGCCATATTTTAATGATAATTTGCAACGGGTCAGCAACGGGTCAGCAACGGGTCAGCACTCGAGGCTATAGCAAAACATATGGAATACAACGGGTCAGCACGAATCAGCACTCTTTTTTTATAAAATATATAGTATATATTTTATAAAAAAAGAGTGCTGATTCGTGCTGACCCGTTGTATTCCATATGTTTTGCTATAGCCTCGAGTGCTTACCCGTGCTGACCCGTTGCTGACTCGTTGCTGACCCGTTGCAAATTATCCCTCTCCCCCTAAATGTATATGTACACGCTAATCAAGTAGGATTGAGAACTGGGGCCCCTTCAAATGTAGAGCAAAATGCATTTAATTTCACGAACAGTTTACTTCATGCAGGGAAGTTACAATGCGATAATAAACAAAACTAAAAAACATTTCCTGGAAGCTTTGGTGTACATGAATGGTTTTCACGGTTTTCAACGTCACATAGTTGTCCAATATGCCTAGTAGAGCCTGGAATTTTCTCGAGAACATCCATCAGCCTCGAAATCTTGTTTATAATGATATTCAAGTAACGGAACCTATTTTTGCACCATAAACAGGAAGAAAAACTTAGTTACGTAACAGTGGCTTGTGGTAAAACAGAAAAAATCCTGGTGAAATCTAGAGACAATCCTGGACAAAAGTTATGAGACTGCAGACCGATTTGACCCTCTCCCAAGTTCAAAGTCCCCCCTCCCCCCTAATCAATGTTGTTCGAGGTTGGAACACTTCAATTATCACCAACATGCATTCGGGAATCATTGTCAAGCAACATTGACACGGGGGGAGGGGGTTTTCAAAGTTATAATCCCAATTATTATTCACAATAAAATTCAACAGTTAAAAACGATGCCAGTCTCCTAACCTTTTGTCCAGGATTGTAGCCTTATGGAATTTACCTGAACTCTGCTTACTTGGCTGTACTCGCTGTTTTCGCTTTTAGTTTCCATGTGGTAGATAGGACGCCCAACCTCGTGCCCAGGGCATTTTGTAAGCCCCCTCGAGGAGTTTTTGGGAACACGGGACCTTGACATTGTTAAGTTGGGAGAAAGGACAATTTGTTTCAAATAAGCTTGATCCTTGATACAAGGGAACAAAATTTGTGAAAATCATAGCTTTGAGAAAAAATTGTTGGATTGCTGTTCTAATTTTTCTAATAGGGAACAAACATTAAATTAGCTGGGGACAGAGGAACATCGGAGGGCTTGGAGGGCTTCACAAGGTCATTTAATCTAAAGATCTAAAGTTGCTCACGGTTTATGGGATTATGGGAAATTCGAGCAACGAAACCGTTTATTTTCCAATAAAACGCTTCATGTTATGATTTCATTTCAACTTTTGGATCCTAAATGATTTACCCATTGTTGGAAGCTTTCCTTCCGTGAAAGACCACATCGAAAGGACAGGTCATGCCGGTTCCTTCGATGATTTCAGCATCATAGCTAGGGCCTCTAGGAAGTTTGACTCATTGCAATCGTAGTAGTTTCGCTCCTTGATGGGCTGGCCCTCATTCAATTCAATAAACGAGGCGAAACTGGGACTGAGGTAGTCAGTCTACTAGGAAGTTTGACTTACTAATTTTTGAGAGTTTACTAATAGCATGAGATCGGCCATCGTTGAATTCCCAACAGTCGTCAATTCCACTCTGTCTTTTTTAGTTTTCCCCAGGTACACTTCTGCTCGGTGTTTTTCTCCTTTGATGATTTAATTACATAAGTTAAATTGTTTTGCATCTATCTTGATAATACATGTAGATTATAAATAGCTTGTTTACTCTAAGTTTCATTGGTTGATAATGAATCATGGTTGATTCGAAACGTTCCGGAAAATTCTAGAACAATAATGATTTGAGTCGGATATTTTAGGCCTTTTGCCTACCTTATTTAAACTGGACATGTCGAATACAAATTATATCTGATAAAACACTATGATTGTCGTCTTTATTCTCGTCCTACGATTTATAATGAAGTTGCGCTTTCCTCCCGACACGTCGATTTCTAAATGATTTAAAATTAATATTGTTTTATTCACATCCTCTTATTGTCTGAGTACAGCAAATACATTTGTTCGTCAAAGCAAAATCTTCTTACTGCTTTCAATTCTCTCCTCCAAACAGCTCCTGGAATCCCTCTTGGCCTACAAGCTGCATTCTTGTCGAAATCAGAGATACAAGTCTCGTGGAGTCCTCCTGATGACCCCAATGGCATTATCACACAATACAGGATTTTTTATGAACCGAAGCAATACTCATTTTGGCATTCCAATCTTGACTGGTGTTCGCGTGATGTTACAACTCAATCTTCAACTGGAGCAGAGGAAAATTCTGGCAGGAACAGTTCTTCTTTCGGTTAGTGTTTTCAGAAGTTACCTTTTCAGCATAGGTTCCAAATCTTTAAATTGGTTGGTGTAAACTTCTATAACCTATTTATTTGGATTGAATGGCTTGAAAGAAATGTCCGCTACTTTGCTATAATTCTACTATTGGACTTTTCTGAAATCTTCAATATTTATTTCGAAATTATAGTCCTTCCTAATCCAAGTTTCTTGAATCAAATTTTCGTCGAGAAAGATATGCCGTGCACCCTTCGTAGTGGCAGAAATATTTTGGCACCAAAACCAAAATCACATGGTATGGCATTGAAAATGCACGTTTTCTTGAATCAAGGGCATGGCATGCAATGCCAGCTTCTATAAGAAAGTCCCATACATTGAATATTTTCAAAGAAACAATTAAAAGCTACGATTTTGATTTCAACTGTAGATTATTTAAGCTGTATGTTGATAATTTATGGTTTTTATACTTGTAGATTTATATTTAATTGTATTCTTTCCTTGTGAGCTAGATTTACTTTTATTAGTAACATATATTTTAGTTTTGGTTGGCGTTAATTAGCATACCAGCTAGACTAGAAGCCAACCTTAAATAAAAAATATATAATTATTATTACTGTTATTATTATTGTTATTATTGTTATTATTGTTATTATTGTTGTTATTGTTATTATTGTTATTATTGTTATTGTTATCATTATTGTTATTATTGTTATTATTGTTATTATTATTTATACCTCAAAGTAAGATCATACTGTCTAACAAGCCGGTGTCCACGTTGCCCATGATCGTATAGCATAAAATACGTTGTCCTTTCCCCCTCGTAATGTGATATTTGCTTCTATCCCCAGGCCTCTGTCGTCGTAACGTAACATGTGACTGCGGGCCAAACA
This sequence comes from Aurelia aurita, assembly GCA_004194415.1. NCBI lineage: Eukaryota > Metazoa > Cnidaria > Scyphozoa > Semaeostomeae > Ulmaridae > Aurelia > Aurelia aurita. The sequence continues at coordinate 206,548 of REGM01000087.1, read as the reverse complement.
AGAAAGTATCGCGCAGAGTTATCGAAGATCGAAACTTCGCCATATTCAACAGAAATTTTCAAGACGCAATTCTATTCAGAGTGTTTTCTAAATATGAATCTGAATCTCAATCGAACGGATCATCCCTCCTCAAACAACTCACCAAGAAAGATAACTCTGTGTGTGATGAAGATGCAATAAAAAAGGTATTTATTTTTTTAAACAAGTGATTTGCGGTACGAAGTTGATAAATTACAGGAGTTTTCTTTCCACAGATTAGTGTCTAATGTTGCATTTGTGGGGTTTAATTTACAGCCCAGGCTAGATAAGCTCTGCTTCTCTTGGGTCGTGTAGAATACATAATTTTTTATCTTACATTGTATTAGGCTGTTGTATTCTGCGAATAAAATTGAATTGAATTACCCTGTTTTCGAAGACGCCAATTTTGCAAAAACAAGCTGTTAAGATTGTAGCAGATTTTGAAGCCCCATATGAGCACCTTAATTCCGAGAGCTTTTTGGTCATAGATTTAACAATGGTGCAATTAAGAGCTTCACCCCTGAATAGGTACACTTGAGCCTTTAGCAATCGGTAGTATCTTCCGTTGTCGTTTTAGTCATGTTTTANAAAGTATCGCGCAGAGTTATCGAAGATCGAAACTTCGCCATATTCAACAGAAATTTTCAAGACGCAATTCTATTCAGAGTGTTTTCTAAATATGAATCTGAATCTCAATCGAACGGATCATCCCTCCTCAAACAACTCACCAAGAAAGATAACTCTGTGTGTGATGAAGATGCAATAAAAAAGGTATTTATTTTTTTAAACAAGTGATTTGCGGTACGAAGTTGATAAATTACAGGAGTTTTCTTTCCACAGATTAGTGTCTAATGTTGCATTTGTGGGGTTTAATTTACAGCCCAGGCTAGATAAGCTCTGCTTCTCTTGGGTCGTGTAGAATACATACTTTTTTATCTTACATTGTATTAGGCTGTTGTATTCTGCGAATAACATTGAATTGAATTGAAAAAATATGAGTCTGTTATTTACGGCTATTTATGTTTTGCTTTTAATCTTTTTCATTTAAGAAAATCCATTCAGTATACATTAGTAATAAAAAAGTAGCACGCTACTGCAATCAATACACAATTTTCTAAAAACTACCGGGTGAGTTGTAAAAATATATCCAGTTTGGAAATTCATACTGTAAAGAACTCAACCTGGTTCCGAGGGCCAGTTTCCTACGTCAATACTGGATTCAGCAGCCTCCTTTTGGGTCATGGGAACGAGGTTGTAAATAACTATGAAATCAATTCAAACAATGCTAACTCCATTGCCCAACTGAAGCTTTAACTTAATTTTGGAAATTTTTATACAAGGTGTCTCATTTCAGAAAAAATGAAACCCAACTATAATGGAAAATTTTCAAATAATAATAAGATTTGAATAGACGTAATGAATACTGTCTGAAAGCACGATCTATCTTCTTTCCAATGATATGCAGTTTGGATACTTTAATGGAATTATTTATCATTTAGTTGATATTTTAGTAAGTATGGCCGATTTCAAATGCAGCATACTGTACGAGCAAAATCAACACCGTTTTTACCGCAAAAAGTTGCAAAACAGATTTGTGAAAACAGTTCAGGCCTAGAAGCACTTGCGGTGATGCCCTTAGGTAGGAAAAATACAAAGGTATTCCCATAAGATGCATTTATTGAAAATGATAAAATATGCTCTCACAAAGATGGGTTGTCGGAAATAGACCATAAGACATCAGTTAAGTGATAAGTAATTCAATTAATTCGCCCAAGCTTTATATCATTGGAAAGAAGATAGTGCTTTCAGATGGTATTCGTCAAACCAAGATATCATAAGACTTGGTCCAACTAATTCAAATATCATCATTTTCTGAAGAATCTCGAAAAATGGTTGGTTGCGTTTTTTAACACCCTGTATAATTCGAAAATGAATGATTTTGCTCTCAAATAAAAAACTTCCCGAAAATTGGTTTCACTCGGCTTTGGCAAAAAATAATAGACTTGAATGGCACTGTTTATTTTCCTTTCCAACTATTAGAAAATGGTAGAAGTATGTTTTTGGCATTTGCCATTGCTGTACCGGGTGAGCAAACAAAGTTAAAACGTTTGCAAGCCTGTAGTTTGCTGGCTACTCATCAGATTCTTATAACTGAGTAGCATCATGTGGATAACCTGTTGACTTAAATAATAAAATTTAATTGGTTAAAATTAGTTATATTTTGCTTGATTTACAAATGATTTTACAGAAGTAATTTATCTCAGAATCGTTCAAAACAGAAGCAAACTTCTGGATCAAATTTCCTACATTTAAACTACAATGCCTACCGAAAGACCTTCACCATTTCTTGATAATGACACACTTTTCCGCAATTCTATCCGTAGAGTTTAGCTGAGGCACCCCCTCCCCCCCAAACAATGTTGATTTGCAAGGTTATTGTCCTAGCATTCTATCAGAGTCGCGAATCGTCATGTCATCCTCATTTTATCGTCACAGCACAACATTGTTCTAAGGGAGAGAGGGGGGAATCGCAAAACAAGGCAAAATTTGCTGAGGTGTTCCAAGACTTTTGGCAGGCATTGTACGCAGCGATGAAAGTGAAACTTAATCGGGCTAACTTATTGCCTAGACAATCAGTTGTGTAGATAGAGGGCCAGCCCTACTATTCTTTTCAGTTGGGAATTTCTTTTCTAGCCTAGCTCACAGGTCTTATATCTTTACAGGGTAAATGCAAGAAACCATCGAATTTAAAAACCGTGGCTCCACAGACGGGCAAGATTCAAAATAAAGAAACAACAACAACAACCTCTCCTACAGGAACTCCTGTTATGCTTACCCTACGTCCTTTTGAAAATTATATCAAAGTATCTGGCAACACGTTTAAATACGTCATAAAGAATCTGCATTACTTCCGGGAGTACAAAATCATGGTAAGCTACCGTAAAAGCTCTATTCAGCGCCCCTCTCTAATAAGCCCCCCTCTCTAATAAGCCCCTCACTTGTAAGCCAAACTTTTTAATGGCCCCCCTCTTTATTAGCCCCCTCTCTAGTATCCAATGCAAGAGGTTGCCCAAGGTTTTCCATTTATTTAGCTGAAACAATTTAAATATTGATGTTCATATGGTTTTGGATTAATTTTATTCATATGGTTATACCAATTTTCAAAAAAGCAAGATCCATGTTTATACCAAAATCTTGAAAAAGTATGCCCTTTTGGGAGGCACATCCCCAGTACCCAAAATATATTTGGTGCCCCCCCCCCCCGGCTTCCCATGATTGTTTTTTCACTTGATCTTCTCCATGTAGTCCAGAGCTTTCGCCACACATCTGAGTCCTCGTCACGGACTTTGAAGAATCTTTTGATAGACTATTTTAAAACGTTTTCTGCATCAGCTTTTTATGAGTGTAATAATTTACGAGGAGCAACAAATCCTCATGGTAGTTTTTGAGGGGCAAATCGCTTTTCCAAAATTTGACAGCTCACAGTGACTTTACTAACAACTGGCTCAATTTTGTTTTTAATTATTTGCTCCTCGCCTTCATCACAGTGTATCAGAGCCTATTCGTTTCATCTTTTTCCAGGTCAGGTACATTTTTGTAAGTATGCGGAATATAACGAGATACTGCCAAATTTTATGGAGTGAACATTTACTTTGTCGAAACGTGAGCTCCCAGCCCAACTATTACTGTTCAAGAGAATTCTAAATTTGGCCCTGCAGTTTTGTATCTATTTCTATATGAAACTGCACAAAAATTTGGTAATTTTTTTAGTAGTGCTTACGCCTCCTAGGACGCAAAAATTAGGTTGTAATTTCAAACATAATTAGATATAGTTATTTTCTCTTGAATTGATGGGGGTACTGGAATTTTTGTGTAAAATAAATTCTATATTCTAGTATTTAGCTTATAGAGTGATTCCGACAGCTTATCTTCATCTTAGTTCAGCTTATCCGGAAATCCTTTTTCAAAATGAAGAGCGTCGTATGTAGTAGTGTATTGATGTTGTTGTCGTTGTGTTTTATGTTGTGGCATATTGATGTTATAACGTATTGGATACTTGACTTTTATGTAGGTGTGCCCTTGCAATAAAGAAGGCTGTCTTGGACAACCTATATGTAATGGTATAACTGGTAAAACTGACGTAGAACTGAGTGCAGATAACAACACAGAAAGTCTCAGAAAAGGGGTAAATATTCTTCACACTTTTGCAATAATCCATTGGTAAAAGGTAGGCGAAATGAAAAGAAAAACCTAGAATTTTGAACTTGAAAAAATATGGATTCGGGAATCGACTTTGTAAAACAAAAGAAATTTAAAAATTACTTTGTTCCCGTCCTTTCCCTCTCCGCGACCATTCTTTTGTTCCCTAAAATACCGAGAGCATGTAGACCATCTTACTTATACCATAGTCTTGGTATTTTTTCAGGCCCTCTCCCCCCCAGCTATTTTCCAACATCTCCTGTCACCCATCTTCTCCTTTCTCTTCTCCATGTACCCTCAGTTCCCTAGATACCGGCAACCTCTACCATTTCCGTTGTGTTCTTCACTTCTGTTTCTCCTGTTATATCCATTCCTCATCTTTCAAAATTATCCTTTGCATGGCCGTTCCATTTGCTGTCAGCATTTCTTTCAGTTAATGATAAATTGTTTTCATTCTGCACTTCTCGCGCACATAAGTAATGATTGCATCAATTTAGGCATCGGGAGCATAAATGTCAAGTTAATTTTCTGTAAATTCAGGTAGCCTTGGCTAGCTAGCTCAGCTCTTTTTAATATAAAGTAAATTAATGCTAACGACTAAAGAAAATTGAATTCCAAAAAGGGTAGCATGGCAACTGGTATTCGACAGGCATTAAGCATGAAGTCATTAGGGGTGCAGGGTTAGGGTAGGCATATCAAATTTTGTTAGGAAAAACAATGGATTTATTGTGTGAAGAATATCTACTCCAGTGTGGTAGTTATTTTTGTAGAAAACGCCTCGACGATGAGGAGGCGGTTTCGAATAATTTAGACCAGATACCTTTCTTTTACAGAAATCATATAGATGTAGAGTACAAGATCAGTTTGTCATTCGTTTGTTATTCGCACACACGCACTCTCGCACACACGCACACATGCACTCACGCACTCATGCACACACGTCCTTGTTCTATTACTCACTCTCTCGTTATTTCGTTCACACTTTCATTAACTTAACATTTGTTCATTGGCTCATACTGTTGGATGACAAATAGACGTTGTCCCTACCAATCCGGGGCCTATTCTAACCCCCCTCTCCCCCTTTCCTAAGCTTCTTTCTTTTTACTTCACCAAAAAACCATTCTGCTTTATTTATGCTGATTTGAGGATAATTTGAAATTCAAATGTCCTTATGAGAATTAGAAGTTCATCACTAAAAATATTGTTACTTGTACATGTCAAATTAATTTGAGGAAGTTTCCATACCCAAGCATTTATTATTTACTAGTACAGTTTCATGTTCCTGAATCTGTAGCGCCCTCTAATTTTGCATGATGTGTCCCCTATTTTAAACAAAACCCCAACATCTTACCCTAAGACCCTATCGTTTTCTTGATAGCCCTAATGAGCTGCTATGTTTTATAGAGTGTAACTTACAGGATATGTGCTTTTTTTCCTCCAGGTGTGCCCGTGCAATAAGGTTGAGTGTCGAGAAGTTGTCTGTGCAAGTACAGTTGGTGAAACTGACGCAGATCCATATGCAGATAATATCCCGGAGCGTGTCATGGTCAATGTGAAAGACAATGCGTACAATGTGAGTTGGATAGCACCACCAAGGCCTAATGGAATCGTTCTGAGATATGACATCCGCACAAGGTTAGGAATTTAATGCAATTCATTGTTTACAGAGGCCATTTTATTTTGAGCGGCATGCTTAGCTGCCATTCGCTTACTACTCACGTAAAGAAAAGCCGTAAAGAACGAACTGTACAAGATCTTTAAACGTCTGTGTTTATATTACTGCCTTCATACACAAATATAACTTCCACATGCACGTAAGACATGACTTTTAATGTACACATGTTAAGCGCAAACTCGTTAGATTTGGAGTCAAAAGAAAATTTGCTTCATAAAACTAAGAATTGGTTTCGTGAAGATTGAAATGAAAGGTAAAAAACTCTTAAAATTTAGACTTTGCACTTTAAGATCTTTGGATTAATGCATGTTTTGAAAATGGTTTGAATCTTTATATAAACAAGTTTTCATTTCATTTCATTTTGTAATATTTATACACGTTAACAAGTTTCAGTATACATACTGTTTTTCAAACTGACGTGTTAAAACAAATTAATAGATATGATATGATATGATATGATATAATATAATATAATATAATATAATATAATATAATATAATATAATATAATATAATATAATATAATATAATATAATATAATATAATATAATATAATATAATATAACAAAATAGCGGTAATAAAAACCTAATGACAATTTTCTGGTTAAACAAAGAAAAGAAAAAGAGACAAAAGAAAACATTAGCTCTGGCTCAGTGTGTTGATATCATCTTTTGATAGCCGTTTGAAGGCACTGAGGGAGGGTGCCACTTTAGTTTCCCTACTCAAGCTGACTTGATGCCCATCTTTTGACTTGATGACTTGATAAAAACAAACTTTATTTGCCTATCTTTTCTTTTTTGAGTGCTTTTGTTTAGTAAAATAAGATGGACAATTGAAGCTAAAGATGTTCCATGTGGAAAATTGACTATGTATCAAATGTCCAGCGCAAACCTACAAATGCTTGCATTCGATTGATTGCAAAATGATTTAAATAGATACTTCCTTAGGGACCGTCCGGATTGATCTGTTAACTTTCAGCACAGTAAAATCTCTTAAATAGCAGCAAATTGTGGAAAAACAGCCGATAAAACCGCTTAAATACCGGCATTTGAATGATAAAATATTTTGCTGACTTGATGCCGAAATATGAAGTGCCGAATGTTTCGGTTAAATATCCAGAAAATTGGATCTCTCCAGCCGATATTTCGGCTATTCCTCGCTGAACAGCCGAATTCGCCTGCTAAATAGCTGATTTCCGAAAGTGCAATATCCGAATACTTAAATTGTGGATCAAATTTTCTTTCGGTAGAATTCGGCTAAAAACAACCGATCAATTCGGACGATCCCTTACATTGTGCGTTTTACTCGTCAACAGGCACAACCAGAATCAAGAGAGACTTCGCTGCCGTCTTGGACATTTACCTACGACACTGATAGAAGTAGGAGCCGCACCTGGCAATTACTCAATACGAATCCGCGCGATAACTCCCGCTTCTAATGGTAGTACCTGGACAGCGCATACGTATTTCAAGATTGAAGAGAAGGTGGCGGCTGCCATTCCGACGTCAAACAAGATCGTTATTGGCATTGGAAGTGGAGCAGCATTCCTTATCATCTTATTGCTGATGACGATTGTCTACTACATCCATGTTAGGAAGTAAGTAGATATATATATATATTCTTTATTCAGTAAAAACAAACAAACTATTTGAAAAAAAACAAGATTAGTAAACTACAGCCGTGGCCAAAAGTTTAAGACCACATTTTAGTGGATATCACTGCTTGACGCAAGGAGCTGCAATGCTACTGCTCTGACGTTTGAGTTGTCTTTGAGTTGTTTTAGGTCGTCTTTCCATGTAGATTCCGAATTTCAATGTTGTTTTTTGAAATTTTGCGCCATTTTGCTATGACGTCACAATATAATCTATGGAGATTATCGGAAATTGTAGAGGTCTTGCCGACAAGGGGATTGACCCAAAAAATGTGCTACTCGCCTGGAGTTGACATCAATCCATGTAGAATTTATTTCTTTGATTTGTTTACAAAATATCAAAACTCTGCGAAAAGGACGGCTTCAGGGAAACAGTCACACGAAGGCGTTCAGTCCACAGCTATAATTCAATACAAAGTATTCCAACCATAGTCATAAGAGAGGGACAGCCCGGAAGCAAACAACTAGCCGTTGAATTCGGCGCTTTTAGGTTGAACGAGCAACATCAACAACCCAAAGGTGCACCCTCGTCCACCTTCGGAGGTCCAGGCTCAAGCCTTCGCTATCAAGTAGATAAATCAAGTTAATAAGTAAAATGCTATCAAGTAGATATATTTTGCTCTTTTGTAGGGCGAGATAAAGTGTTAATTTTGGCCCTTAAAAGCCTCATATACAACGGCTAACAACCCATTCTTTTCCGTAAGAAAGAACATTTTTACTCTTCAAGTTTTTCACTGTGCATTCGAGTAAGTTCGTTGATTGGCTAGGGGGTTACCACTCTCTCCTCTTTTTTATCTTATATGCCAATTTGCTGTGACTATCAAGTATATTAACAAATGCTTCCATTAGTTGAAGGGGCTCCGTTTCCAAATTTCAGTCGATACGGTGATTTTGCAGTTTCAGTTTTTTTGATAGGCTTTATCACGCAGCCTTATCATTTCAAGATGATTGCGTTATTTTGAAGATAAATCTTTGTACTTCACAGAGGAACAAACCAAACATTCATATCTTTTACGATTGCTCGGATATAAGTGGATTTTTAAGGGTAACTTTTTGGTGGCTTTGGTGAAGCCATCAAACAAACTGCAAACGATAATGGACATGTGCCTAAAACAATGGTGTTTACAGATTTGTTTACAGTTTGGCGACGGAGCCCCTTTTAAGCGATTTTCAT
>REGM01000087.1:138500-187126 GCA_004194415.1 Aurelia aurita | reverse complement strand
ACCATAATGTATTATTTCTAGATTTTAGTTTTGTAATTAGGTTATTAACGTTTTAGTTTCATATGTATTAAATTGTAAATTGTAATTTTTTTGGCACGGCCCCCTGAAAAGCAGCCTTAGCTGACGGGGTTACCATGGTTAAAGAATATAAAATCAAATCAAATCAAATGATACACTTACTAATTCCAAAAATCATGACTTTTGCCATAGTGTCGTTTTCGTCTAAAGTTTGGTTGGGATAAGTTTCTTTGCCACTTGGAGGGGTCAAAAGTGGAAATAAGACCCAATCCACGCTGTGCACTAAAAGGACAGCCTGCCTGGACAGTGATTCTATGCAAAGGAACAACCGACTCACATACTGTTAGTCTGACCATGGTCTGACTGAAATCTGCAATATCATTGAATTGACTCAACCTCGTTCTCATATGTACCTATTGTTGTCAATATGAGGCTAGTCCTCAACAGATACCCTTGGGTAGACTTATCATATCGTTGTAGTTATCACTATTGATTAACCTGCAGGACACTCTAACGGTACCAGTTTGAGTAGCCTGCGCGCAGTCTCAGCTTGGTGGTAGTCTCGTTATGATTAGAGATAACAGGGACTCACTGTAATCAGTCCAAAGTTTGGGGCCGGTTGACAAATGTTGCAAAAATATGGCTGGGCTGGAATAATTAGCATAATTATGAAGAGAGCAAGGACTTTTGAACCCCACATTTGACGTTTCGAAATCGATATTTAATGATTCTAACAACACTCATTTGAATTTAAGCCATTTGAACCTCGGGAGGTTACGTACACCGGCTTGTTTATAACAATAAGCTCCATGTTTTGGTCCGTGCCTCAAACACCGCTAAGCTCTCCATTATACCTTTAAGGGGCTAGCGTAATAGCTAATGTTAAGGGTCACTTTAAGGGCCAGTCCTTACGAGAAGAGCTGGAGGGTGAGGGTCACACACCTGGACTATATTGTTATTTGTTCCTCGGGACGGTTAGGGGTGTATAATAATGATAATAATATATCGAATAAAGGAAAACGAGGCTATCAGCTTATAAAACCCTAGAAGTTGAGTTTGTGTTCGTACTGAAAGCTATCATAAAGTTTTTCTAACAGCAACACTGACGTACAATTTCTAGAACACCTTCTGTACTTTTACTTACGTATTCACAATAAAAAGTTCTAGAGAAGGTAAGAATCAGATGCAATTGGCGTCGAATGATACCTGGTAAAGATTACAAGCAATTATCAAATGTCGGAGTAAATCTTGGAAAATGCCCTCATAGACGACTTGGGTCAACTTCAGACCATAGCTCAACTTCAGATACTTTTTCTCAGGGTATAACCATGAAAGTTGAAGACCAGATCTTTAAATAAATGAACAATTCTCTTTAGCATGAACCTTGCATACATTACACATCTTTGTGGGTGTACCAATGTCTTATGACTTCTTGAGTTTCTCTCTTAACATTTTGCTAAAGGATTCACTCGGATCATTTTTCCAGTCGAACAGGACTGCCGTCTCATGTAACACCATGATTTATACTTTTTTCCGTCTGAACCACAAACTGGCAAACCAGACCGACTAAGGGCACAGCCGCAACGTTGACATCTTGGTCGGTTATTAGGATCCAATACGCAGCGAGTTCTTCTAGGACACCTCACATCTTTACAAGACGCTTTTGCTAAGGATCAATGAAATGAGAAATATTAGGACTATTCAAAGAAAATTTCAGAAGAAACTATCAGAGATTGGTATTACCTGAAATAGGACACTGTTTGAAATGAGCTGAACACTGCTGCTTCTTTCCGTGTCATCCTCCTCCGCAAGACATGCCTGGGTGACGTCTTCACAAGTGGATACGCCACTCATAAATGAACGAAACGTGAAGCACTGGAGTCTCGGTTTGAGTTGCATCAGAGCTTTTGGCCACGTCGATCAGTAGCAATATCATGAATAGCACCTTTGCAGAAGAGGATAACATCTTAGTCCCTTGTATCCCTATGGTAAACGTTGCTCAACAACAGGGATTCAAAATGAAGAAACCGTGAAAAAGAAGGCCCTATTTTGTGCATTCATCAACAATTGAATCACTCGCTAGGCCTGTTTTCAACCGTTAACGATCAAATGAAACAAAAATCACGTCAACCAAAGAGTAGACTTGCTCCAAGTCTATTTCTTTTCTTCAAATTTACTGAGTTTTCCTTCTTCGTATTTCCCTACAAATTTTTCGCATTTCGCTATAAATTCGAAGAAAAGAAATAGACTTGGAGCAAGTCTAACCAAACAGTTAATCAACGTATCAGAAATACGACGATTCTTTTGTAAAACGTATCATAAATACGAAGGAGAAAGCTCATTTCATCTTCCGAATTGGCGCCACAAGACCATGTGGTAAGGGCCAAAAAAGGACCAAGTTTTTAAGTGTAATACCATGAGCTTCTGTTGTACAAAGTGATATTATCAAGTCATAGAACACATGGGAACAGGGGACGCAGGTAATAAGCCTAGTGTCCAATCCCTTGCAGTTCAGGGCAAGAAGATGAATGACTGAGAAACAGACCTGGCATAATAAATTTATAAAGTCTGTCTCAAATTAGATGTCATGTGAGATTTGCGACCACGCGAAATTACTCATGCAATGCTGTTCAATTGTTTTTATTCGCGGGCATTTTCAATCTAATTTGGGACAGACTAAGTAACTAACCTCTACAAGGGCCCAGATACGCAACATTGAATTTTCGTCCATTGCTGCAGCTTGCTTTCTTCAGTAAACATTCATTCGTGTATGTTTGATGATTGGTACCACAGACTCGGCTGACAGTACTCGGGCAGGTGGACGGACATCGAGTGTCTATGCAATACGAGTTGCCATTTCTGTCCGTTGCGCATACTTGTTGCTTGCCACACTGGACTTGTGAACAATGTTCTGAAAATAATGATATTCGCAGTTACAAAAAAGAGCTGGGGAGGAGCAAAACAAATCATGGGCGTAGGGGATGTCCAACGTTTATTTTTTTTTCATTTAACATTCTTTAAAGTTGGTTATTTACAAATAGTTATAAGCATATATATATATACATAATAACTAATTCAAACCAACTACAAACTAAAACTAATTACATAATATAAAGTATAATATAATGTCCTATTAACAACATAATTTACAGCTGCAGTTTGCCCCCCTCCATGTTTTGATTTTCTTTTTGAACGCTGCCACATTTTTACATTTTTTTATATCGTCACTTAGAGCATTCCCAAGGATGCTGCCTCTAAAGGTTAAAGAGTTGAGGCCAAAAGTATGAGTTTTTATTTGAGGTAATTTCACTAAATTATTAATCCTCAGATTAGGAGGGCTCAGTATGAATCTTGCCCGAATACGATGGTTTGATTGAGGTAAAACTGCCCGAATGGAGCCTGAAATGCGATAAATTTTGCCGGATTAGGGGGGCTGCTCCCAGCCCCTGTGCCTCCTACGCCTATGAGCAAAACTTTGGAATTCTCTCTCAAATGATATTCGAGATATTGAGCCAAGAGGGGTTTTTGCAAGAAGTTCAGGGATTCCAAACGGGTGAGGTATTAAAAGAATCAACTTAGTTTCTTTTAGATATTTAGATATCAATTTACGTTCTTATAGTAAGCGCCCTGGACTAGATAAGCTTTGCTTTTCTAGGGCGCGTACGACAGTATTATGTAGTTTACAAGTAATATTGTTGTACGAATAAAAAATGATGGTGATGATGGTACGGGTACGGTTGCTCTTTTCGCAAACAATTTTTCCAGCTGTCTCTAAAATACTATAATTTTCTGTTCTTAAGGAGGCTTTCTGTGCTTCCTTTACGCCATTTCATATCACTTTAAAGCAAACCTAAGTGTGTTACTTAGAATCCTGCCAAAATGTCTCTCTGTAATGGGAAGAGTTCGTTAATCCATTTATCCTATAGTGCCCTTTTTAGTGGCTGCCCCCGCCAGTTCGCTCTCCTTCTAGCGCCTCTGAGCATCTCATGCTAAAATCTTTAGATCTTTAAAAAGTCGTAGGTCTGCAAATCAGGAGAAAATGCTTCAATCTACGGCTTGCGTGAGCATAACCTCACAGATAAATGTTAATTTGAAGTGAAAAAAGGCGGAATGACAGTAGAGCCACAATTCGATGTTTAAGTTAGGCTTCCAGTTGTAGCATGACACGAAAACAGACGAAATCGATTCTCTACGGTTTAAATCAAAGAAAAACTGTTTTCTTTGGGACTTCAAATGCTAAAAGATGAAATGAGGGACAACATTAGCCAATTTTGCTTTTTCGAAGGGAAAGAACTTAAAGGGGATCGACATGGTTGATTGGGTATTTTGAATGGCATCAGCAGTGAAGGTTCAATCAGATGGCGTTTTGAAAGCGAAGGTCCGATCAGATACCGTCTTGATTAATCCAGTTTTGAACTAGTGTGTCTTATCACTCTAGCTTATGCCCTGTTCATTGAGCACGTAGTACTAAACAGATCATTATTAGCCTGAAAGAAAACTTACTTCTGCATGGTCCACGATATTCAACCTCAACACGGTTTTGTCTGCAAGAGCTTTTCCGCAAGTGACACTCTGAGCGGTATGTTCGACCACCGGGACCACAGACCGGTCCTTTTCTGAACTGTGAGCAATCCGGGTGGCATTTGCAACCTGGTACGCCATTTGAAGAAACTTTGCATGTCCAGCCTTTCTCACATTTGATGTTTGCGCATGGATCTAGGAATCAAAAATAGAGTAAATTAATGTACGTTAAAATACGAATTTATCTGCCGTCGTCGAGTTTATTTTCTGCAGCTGAGAGCCTAGTTGAGAAGAGTCTCGCCAAATGAACAATACATTGCAATTTTTGTCAAGTCAAGTGCAAATTTTGTTCTGCACTAAATTCATGTCGCAAAATAAAAGTCGGTTTTCCACTGGGCGAATTTTTTCGCAGGAAGCGAATTTAGGTTATTTAAAGTAGGCTTACAAAGCATGTAGCAAAATTACTGCTAGTTTAGGCCTACTATCTTTCTTACAAATCAAATAAAAATCGATTTACCATCATTAAAAAATACTAGTATGCACAAAGCAAATGGCTATTGTAAACTCGAAATAGCAGAAGAGTGACTTACTGTTGCAAAGTTTGCATGACGGTCTCTGCACAAACATGTGAAAGAAAATACGTCCACGAGAAGCTCCGTTGCTAAAAGCGATGCCACCATTTCCGCAGCAATCCTTTTCATTGTTATATGTCCTAAGGAAGCCAGAACATGTCTCATCTGAAAGCCTGCGCAGCCAACAAATTCCTGAACCTGAAAAAGATATTTTGCAAATAAGGATGAATCAAATACCGGGTGAGTAAAAAAATTGTATAAACGTTTGAAACCCTGTAGCTCTCAAACCATTTATCAGATTCCTATAAACTGACAATTCTTGTGTAGCGAAAATATCAACTTAGATAAGAAAATTTGGTTGGTCAAAATCGATCGTATCGTTCTCATATTACAAGCGATTTCATAAAAATGTTTCATCTCAAAATGCTTCAAAACATGCCTAAAATTTGCTAAAATCCTTGATCAAATTTAGTAGCAATCAAGCCTCATGATAATAGAAACTAGACAAAAAGGCTGAATGACAATCCCAAGTGGATACGAATGCAGCAGCCTCTTTATATACCTAGTAAACGTTTGAGTGACAAGATAGACAGATAGAATCTGATTATGATAGCTATGGAGCTAAATTTCTAGCAAATTTGATCAAGGATTTTAGGCCCGTTTTGAAGGATTTTGTGATGAAACATTTTTATAAAATCGCTTGTGTAATATAAGAAGGATACGACCGATTTTGACAAACTAAATTTTCTTATCTAAGTTGATATGTTAGCTGCACAGGTATTATCAGACATCAGTTCATAGGAATCTGATGAATGGACAGGCTCTCAAACATCTATACACTTTTTTGAGTCACCCGGTAGTTGTGGTATTCTTTCATATTGTCAATTTCAAGCTCCTACTCAGGGGTCGAGGATTGCGAAAATTCTGGCGGGAGAAAACTTACAATACAGTAAAAACCCGCATAAAAGGACCTGCGATTTTCTGTAACAGGTTGATATGGTTCCTTTACATTCATATAACGCTTCTTATACATAAGGTGCTTAGTTGGCCAAAAATTAGCCTGGAGGTTCTTAATCCGCAGTTCTTATGCGGGTTTTTACTGTACCGGGTGTCCCAAAAAAAAGTATACAGATTTGGTCAACCCTATCGATCAGAATTTAACATGAATCAATCCGAAATCATTTTTAAAACATTAATCGATAGTTAACTTGAACATAGCTACCTTGTTTGTTGACATTGGTGCTTTGAGAGTAGAGATATTAATCTTCAAAGGAAAAATTTACCTCCACCTCCAAACCAGAGCTTTGGCGTTTTGGCCTTAGCAAATTCTTGAAGCACAGCAAATAAACAGTAGACTTGACAAATTTGAAACAGGAGAAGAAAAATTAAAAACTGCACAACAAATGCGTTTCACAAAATAAAATTTACGTGACGCTTATCATCAAGGGTGCTCCGAAGTAAACTTCATTCATTTTAAGTGAAATAAATTGTGGATTTGTTTAGGCCAAAACGCCGAAGCTCTGGCTTGGAGGTGACAAATTCAAAGCTTTGAAGATTAATATCTCTACTCTCAAAGCACCAATGTCAACAAACAAGGTATCTATGTTNTTTCACATTCTCTCAAGTCTATTGTTGACTTATTCACTGTGCTTCAAGAATTTGCTTAGGCCAAAACGCCAAAGCTCTGGTTTGGAGGTGGAGGCAAATTTGTCCTTTGAAGATTGATATTTCAACTCTCAAAGCATCAATATCAACAAACAAGGTATATATGCTCAAGTTTACCATCGCAGTATGTTTTTAAATGTTTTCAGATTGATTCGCGCTAAATTCTCATCGTTAGGGTTGACCAAATCTGTATACTTTTTTTTGGGACACCCGGTACTTTTCGTTCCTGCATAATACTGTACCTATCTCTCGGTTCTCTGTGAATAGCTTTGGAAACAGACTGTCTGGTAAAACTTGATACTGAGTAAATCATGTATCGTAAATCGCGTGTACCCTTAAACTATACGCTAAGTGATTCGACCCTGGTGTTGCCTTACTCATATCCAAATACTTTTACATACGAAAGGATCTTAAACGGTTTAATTTTGAAGTATTAAATTTTATTAGCAAAATTCCAACCACGGTTGATGGCAAAGGTGAAAACAGCTCTGTTTCAAGAAGGGATAGTTTGTGGCTCCAAAACTGTGGGAAAGGCACAGTATTGAACAGAGAAATTTTAACACTTTCTAGCCAGAGGGCAAATCGAATATTATAGGGAGGAAGTTCAAGTTGCAGGAACACACGCATGGCAAATAGTTTTCGGAAATACCTGACAGGAGCATTGTCACGTAGCTGATTGGCTCCTGAAACAATGGGATCAATTAGCCTGTTTCAATACCTTTTTATCAACAAAGAAGTAGTTGTTGATCTCTTAACTTTTATTTTGAGTATACATGAAAAAAGAAACGAAATATACACAAACTTAAACCTCACGTCTCAAAGTATCTAATCAAATTATATTCTCGTTTGTTCGCTTTGTTATATTAATTAGCTGGTTATATTTATCGTTCTTTTTGTTTAATCTTACATATTTTTGTAAATTTAGTTATAGGTAATTTACCTGTAAAACTTTATTGAATTTACAAATGAAATATTGTTGTACAAACAGCCGCCATTTTGTAACTCAGAAGAAAATGGCGACTACGTGTACAACAATAGAATTCCATTGTTTTAGGAGCCAATCAGCTTCGGGACAGTACGCCCTCAAGGTCTAGACTATTTTTTTCAGGACCTAACATGCAAGCAATGATTCACAACCTATGGAGCAGTCAGTCAGTCATCAACAGAAATGGGCTACACGCAACAATAAATAATCTGGAGTAAACAATTTGATAGGATTAAATATTATACCGGTGAGTCAGAAAAAACATGGGGTGTTTAGCAAGCCATATTCTGATGAAAAACAAGTCAAATCGGGAGTGTTGAGGTTTTATATTGTAGCAGAAAGATTGAATTAGTTATAGAAATTTAGTTGGTTGAAATCGGGGATTTCTTTCCTCATTTATTTGCGATTTTGTGATATAGCCATTTTAGTGAAAAGTATCGCTAGTAAAAGAACTTTCAGCTTGCTAACAATGACAATTAAATGATTAGTCCCCTAGGGATACAGCATAAGTAACATTAGTTTTCCCTTTTGTTCTCTAACACAATGCATGCCTTGTTTCAATTTGTTGGTAGAGAAACAATATGTTTGTCATGGTTTTGAAGATCACGTGTGCATGACTATGAATCTAATTGAAGGCCTATTTTAGCAATCTTGCGAAACACTATTTTACTAAAATCAACCGTAATTCTGGAAGGAAAAGACCGATTTCGACCAAACAAATTTTCATGTCTAAGTTAGCTCTTCTTCTATACAATCAAATTTAAAGAAACGAATTTGCGAATTAAACTCCATCAATAAAAATTGGCAAACACCACGTTTTTTTCTGACTCACCCGATATACTATGGAGGAGGCGGACGCAAAGAAACAGACAAATTTCTGGCACAATGAAAACGTAGGTTCGAAAGGCCACAGTGTGCCAGAAGTTTGTCTGTTTCTTTGCGCCCGCCTTCTCCATAGTATATAATTTTTAGTAACCACATTTAGTATCAAGTTTTTTGATAGGATTATGTAACCTAACAGTGCGCTCACGTTTTCCCACCTTTCTAATTCTATCACTAAGTTAAAACAACGTCAACAGCACTAATATACGAAAATATGGATGAACTGTGAAAAACAAAATTAGGCAAGGTAGCTTTGATTCTTTAGGAGCACTACAACGCAAGTTGCCGAAATTCTATTGCGTCACAACAGCTATACAGCATAGGCAAGAAGTCTCGATTGGTTGATATTGTAGACAGGCTTCCACGAATTTGGCCAATCACATTGCATAAAAACTACAACAAGCACAGATTTAGGCCCATTTTCAAATTTTTACCGTTTTCTGCGGCAGGGAAATTCAGAAGTTCAAAATTCTTGTCAACAACATGTTCCACATAGTCTATAGCACAATCGTAATTTGGGAACAGTTTGTCTCAAGATCTGGAAAAAATGCGATTCTTAGTTAATATGTGTGTGTTGTAGTTTCTACACAAAGTGATTGGTCCAATCCGCGGAAGCGTGTCTATTTTCCAGCCAATCAAGATTTAGTGCATATGCTAGCTAGCTAGAACTCGGGCGCAATATCGTTGAGGCGAAAACAATAATTTAAATCAGGTTGATCAAACCTTGGTTTCCAAGAAAAGATAAGAAAATTAAAAATTGCTAATTTTGGTTACATTATAGACATATTGCGTCATAAAACTAGACAATGAACAGTGGCCTGGACCTGCATATTCTGTTGCTTATTACATAGATGGGTAGGGAAATTTTCCATCTCTAAGCATCTGCCTAACTATTGACTTTAAGCTTCATTTATACCAAATGGACCATGGAGATTGAAAATTTTTCATGTACCATTTCGAAGAGAAGACGTCGTCAACTGACACCTTTTTGAACTAATATGGCTATATCTTTGCGTGGGCGTGCGTAATGGGTCCAAAGATAGCGTGGTTGGTTTGAATTTGGCTAGACCTTTCAGGCAATATACAATGTTTTGCATTTGTGTAAAATTTGAGAAAAGCTATAATTCATCAATCCTATCACGTCACAATTGACAAATTTCAAAATCACTTTAGCTGAAGTAGTTTCATTTGCAATCGAAAAACAGTTATCATTAACAGGAATGAAAGTTTGGGCCTCGTCATTTTTCCATTGTATTGCCTCATTTCAAACATAATGAGGCAAAATGACCCGCATATTTTGTGACATTTAAGTGTCGATCGGGCACCCAGCACAATACGGCCATCAAGACTCGCTTGGCCCAAACAAGGGCACCAAGAATAGCGTAGTCACGCGTTGGCTTCCAAAAGGTAAAATAACTGAAAAAAGCTAGCATTAGTTAGACATACTGCGTCACAAAAGCTAGACCCGAGTAAGTGTCGATCTGGTACAATTGAAATGGATTTGCATACGTCCATACAACAAAACTTTGGTTTCCAAAAAGATAAGAAACTGAAAAAAAGTTTACGTAGGTTAGACATATTACGTCATAAAACCTAGACACAGAACTACTGACCTAGACTTCCATACTCTGTGGGATAAGCTGGAATAAGTCCAGGTTCAAACTAGCAGCGTTTTCTTAAAGGGGCTCCATCACCAAAGCGTAAACAAGTTTGTAAACACCATTGCTTTAGGTATGCGTCCATTGTTTTCTGCAGTTTGTTTGGTGGCATAACCTAAGTCATCAAAAAGTGACCATTAAAAATCCACTTACATCGGAGCAATCGTAAAAGATATGAATATTTGGTTTGTTCCTCTGTGAAGTACAAGAGCTTATCTTCAAAATAACGCTTTCATTTATGAAAAAAGATGAAAGTCTGGGTGACATTGCCTATAAAATAACTGCAAAATTACCGTTTCGACCGAAATTTGGAGACCCTTTAGCGCTCCCCGAGGACAGGCTCGCCTTTATGACTCATGAATCTTTGGGCAGCCGTCAGCCTGGACTTGCATCAAGTCTCTCTCTACAGAATGGGAAGAGTCTCGACAACAAAATTGAAAAACAAATTTTTTCAACTTTTTTAAATAGACCCTTTTTACTTGGCCAGATTTGAGGTTTGGGATGAACGGGTCAATCTGGTAAATCATCACTCGAGTCGAGCTCCGAACAAGTGAAATCGAGCTTGACTTGCCATAATTTGCCAGAAAGAATTGCTCATTCGAATCTGGTTCTCTAATTGGCAAAGAAAAGGCTATTCTTTATCTTTAGACTTCTCCCGTTTCTCTGGAGAGTAGAGACTAGACTTATGACAATTCGTCCCTAGTTTCCCAGAGTTAAAGAGCGCAGGGAAACAAGGGACGAAAGGACACAAGTCTAATTACAGACTTGGTGCAAGTCGACCGTCAGCTGCGAGCCTGATTTTTTCGATAAATTAGGATTACTTCCGATATATGAAAACTAACCAAATTATATAAAAACTAGGTATCCTAATTCGTCGCAATTCGTCGCAATTCGTCGCAAATGATCTCAAGGAATCAAACAAATTTGTTTCCTGCAATGAAATGGGACGAATTACGATGAATTACGGTTCTCGGTTTTCATATTTTTTGACAATCGCAATTATGGGCATACGACCAATTCCGATGAAATGCGATGAAATGCCACATATGAAAACCAGCCTTAAGACTAGCTCGAGCCCACGCAAGGTCTAACACACACACAGCGATTTCAATCACGTTGCCGGATATTGGTTCCAAAAGGAGATTTAGATATTGAACAATCGTACCCTGAACAACTACCAACAAACCAACCAATGCAAAAAGTGGATTGGGAACACCAAAACCAAAAAAAGAATAGATTGGGAATGGGATTTTGACCACTGACTGTACGTCTGCAAAATTTGGCTGGAATTTGAGTTCCCGCAAAATGTGACTGGAAAAAGAGAGCACCATCAACGAAAGAACTGGAAGCTTAACATTGAAATATCTTACCTTGACAAGTGACCAGCGTGCCAAAAAATAAACACAAGAGCACCAAATATTGCTCCATCTTCCTTCGTAGTTGTCTCTATCAGTTCTCTTGTCTGTCTTGCCTTCTCTCTAGTTTGTCTTGTCTCTATCTTAACTTATCCGGTTCTTGTCTCAGAAGCAATCCTTTTTCAAAGACCCGAACAAACAATTCAGAGCTGACTTGGTGTTGTTTCTATCTTCCTTGTCTCTGTCTTGCCTTGTCTTTATTTTGTCCCGTCTCTATTTCGTCTTGTCTCGTACTGAAGTATTCCCCCACGGTCTTCTTTTGACGCGTTTGTCATGTGCCTGCTTGCTGTCTCTTTGATGGATGTACCAGACAACTAGACTGTGCATAAATTACCATCATTCATTCATACCATAGGCTGAGCGGCAAAGCAATTTGTCTTTTCTTTATTTGGTTGACCTTTCTGGATGGGATCGTCTTTGTTGCATTACTTGATAGATCTCTATAATGTCTAGTCACCTGATCAGCTTGATTGATCAAATTTTGCAGGAATTTCACCGTATCAGGTTTGTCTCTTCTGGGTAACCAAGTCAATNATTACTTGATAGATCTCTATAATGTCTAGTCACCTGATCAGCTTGATTGATCAAATTTTGCAGGAATTTCACCGTATCAGGTTTGTCTCTTCTGGGTAACCAAGTCAATATGACTGGACCTCCATGAGACCCAAATTGCGCTCATGTTGCAAAGCTAACAATGAGCAACAGGACCAAGTGTATATCAGTGTTAAATTTTTATTAGTAGTGTAACCCATTGTGTATGTGTTTGTAATTAATTTTGATTAGTAGTGAGCCACCTTAAGTGCTGATCCACCTTAAGCGTCTACTTTTTGTCCTGTCGCTCATGAGCTAATCAGCACACAGACAGAGACGTAGGAAAGGAACCAGGGAGGCACTGGGGGCACGTGCCCCCCCCAAGATTTTGTAATAAACGAGAAATTGCCTTTTTGTTTGAGGAAATGCCCCTCTAGCTTAGTGAAAAAAGTGCCCTTGACGTGTCGTGCCCCTCCAAGTTTAAGATGCTTCCTACGTCCCTGCACACAGACCCGAAGCGAATCTTGTGCTCGTTTCATTTCTTTTGTTATTTTCTGTGCACAAAGTTTACAATATTACTCAAACAAAAAGCTTTGGGTCTTCTTGGAGTGCAAACTGCATGAAAAGGACGTTTGGCTTAGAGATGATCATGAGATGTCTACAGATCCCGTTACTCGCATGTGGTCCCTTTCATTACCCAGACCTCGAATTTAATACGAATTAAACATCATTAAAGGTTCAAAATGATGCCCTCTATTTTAATAAAGTAAAAATTTCGCAGCCGCTCAAAAGAGAAAGATATTTGATTTGAATTACTTAAAACTGAAAGATCAAACAAAGCACCACATAAAATCAGCCGCCATTTTTGTCGCCACTGTTGCAAAATTAAATTCTAAATATTTGAATCTTAAAGTTCGTTAAAGTTAGTCTTTCTTGTTCATTCCTTCCTTTCAGTGTTAGCAGGCGTTGTTCAATGAAAAAAGTTAAGTACAAAGGGATTGTTTGAATCTTACGATTCTGAAAGCAAGAAAGCGACTTTATTTGTTAACGCAGGCAGCCATATTGTAAATCGGCTTTAAAATACGGCAAGTTCCGAGCAGAATCTTGACGAATAAATCACACACAAATATAGTTTTCTCAAACGTATATCGAATATTCCAATGTACCACGAGGTCTTTCTCAAGCACCACGTGTACTCAATGAACTCATGTTACTGAAGTTAAATAAATGAAGTTACGATGCACTATTTATGCTACTAGCTTGCCTGGAGGTAAACTCATTAATACTAGTCATTATCCTTTGTGTCGGTTGCGGCGGATACCTAAATGTGGATAGGGCGCCTAACTTGCAAGTGCCAAGGTTGAGTCACAAATGGTAGGCATGAGCTCTAAAGCAATATAGTTTCCTAGATGCACCTTTCGGCCTTAGTCACAAAGCGCGCGAAAAGTCTAGTGACGCAAAGTTAGTAACAAACAAGCATGACTAACATGGGAAAGTGCAAATGAATAGAACCAAAGGAAATATGTGCAAACGAGGCTAGCTAAACGAGGCTGCAAAAGTAACGGTATTACAATATAAGTGATGTGATGTTAACTGCAATGGCGCGTGCGAGGGCGGAAAAGAAAAGTGTTTTGGCCTGTTTGCCACAGACCTTCCCATAACGTGGAACTTCGGTTTTAGCACGCTACACAGGAGCTGACAGATGAAAAGGGCGCGCAAAAGGCCATTTGAGCAATGGCGCCATGATTACCTGAGTCCCTTGTACCCATGCGGTAAACCAAGCTCAACAGGGACTAAAAAAAAAATACAATCCCTTTCAACACACAGCTAATGATGAAAACTTAGCATACGTAAGTACGGTAGCATACGGTGTATTGTTGGCCATGACGTGACTACGTGCTGACGAGAATCGTTATTACTTCACTGAAAGAATGCTGACCTCGACCAGATGTGTTGGTTTATCCAGTTTATCCTAGCTAGCGTTGGGCATCTAGGATTGTTAACTATGTTGTAAAAGTATTCCTTCGGTGGGTATCGGCAGAACAGGCTATTAAAATCTACAAAATCGCTCAACTAGGATATTGTGTATGGCTTTAGTACTCATGAGAGCACACAATACCTTATTCATGAGGCTTTTAGCTTCTTCCCAATGCATCCTTACCGCTATTTTTCACTTCCTTTCCTCTACTTTCAGTCATGCAGATCACAAGACCACGTCATATCCTTTTCCTTCCACTTAACGAGAGGAATAACACCGTTTTATAACCACGAATATTTTATCGCTGGTATCCTTGACGTTTCTCATGTCGCCTGGTTCGAATAACTGGGAATAGGGGAGATCAATGTTTGTTTTACCACACAAAATGAATTTTAACAAAATTATGATTGATTATGAGTTATTCATCAATCTTAAAGTCCCTTGCTCAGTGGATTCATTTTAATAAGGAAGTTTGCTCTAAAACTTCTAAAACCAAAAGCAAATCGTCACCCCGGGGGGGGGGGGGTACTCCCATTAAGACCTGACAGGGGGGTCCGGTCGGTTTGAGGGTCTTACCAAATGGCTACCAAATGGCCCAACTAGAGAAATAACACCACCANTTATGCTACCATTTGGGGGTCATTGTCAAAACACACTACCATTTGAGCGTATTTTTTAAAATTTTAGCTTTGGCCCTCTTTGACCCTGACTGGACCCCCCTGTCAGGCCTTAATGGGAGTACCCCCCGGGATCGTCACCAAGGTATTTGAGTAGTCAAAGTTACTTCTGTAAAGTCAATACAGAGATTACGGCATCGAAACGTAGAAAGCATCTTTAGTGACTGGCCCAAAGTAGAAGCAGTTTCCCTGGAAGAAAATTGGGAACAAAATCTGCACCAAAATGGAATAATTCTTTGGGCATTTAACAAAATGAAAAATTACTGAGGATGAGGGGGTTCAGAATGAATTGATGCTAATAGGGAGAAGTTAAAAATAAGCACCTTGGAAACTTAAGAAAATATTAGATTAATTCTAAGAGATGTTTCAGAATAATCCAGAAAATTCTAATACGCGACTCACCAAAAGGTTTCTTTTTTATTCACGTGGTTTGTTTGTGAATATCTGTAACATGTGGCAATTTCATTTGTTCACATTCAATAAACGTAGCGGAAATTGGGACTGAAGTAGTTAGTCTATTCACAACCTGGTTCCGAGGGCCAGTTTCCTGCGTCAGACAATTTCCTACGTCAAACATGGCTGGCGGCAGACTCCTTTTCGGACATGGGAACGAGGTTGGTTAGTTCATGCGAAGAAGCGAAATTCGGCTGTTGTATTTACCAGGTGCGTCAGAATGAAAATTTACTGTATAAGAATGCTCAAAATTCGGTGTTTCTACAAAGGTTAAAAGTGAATTTCTGTCGCATCGCAGTCCAAATTGATCTAGTAACAAAATAAATTGATCAAATTTGTCTGTACTTTTGTACTGCCAAACTTTGAAATACTATGAAATCACAAAGATTTATTATCAAAATCCATCTTCTTCTAATAAAGCTGCAATAATTTCAAGGGGAGATCAAGCACACAAATGGGTTGTGTTCGCTGCAGAGCCTGTGCTAATAAACCAGAAACATACTTGATATATAGTTACGAATACAAAACATCAAGGGTAAAAATATGACTGCGTCAAATACAAGACGTTAAAGGGGCCTTAGCAACCGGCATGCTTTGTGAATACGTCCTGTTGTGGTCTCTTTGTTGTCGCCATTTTCATGGTCCACGAAAATGGCCGCCAACAAAGAGATGGCACGTGCAAGGTATGCTGGGTGCAAAGGCCTCTTTAAGTCACCCAAAGGTCGCATTTGTGAAAGGTTTGTTCGCAACTGAAGAACATTGCTCAATCTTTGTGGACTTCGAAATATACTAAAATGGCAGTTGCTAAAAAATGGGTTGGCAAATATGTCAAGAAATCTTCTAACAGCAAAACATACATCATCCGCTTTTGGGCTTTCAGAACGTACGTCCGTGCTTAATCATAAAGCAAGCCGCCAATTTAGTTTCTTGATAAAGTTTGTGGCGAATGCATCGTAGCTGCTGTTGGTGACAATTCTTGCAGCTCGGTTTTGCAGTTTGACATGAACTGTGTGCAGTATCGGAATGGCCCACCTTCCATCTACAGAACTAGGCGACACAGTCCGATCTTCTTTATATATGTGACAGAGCGGTTATTCTTTCCAATTACAACTTTTAGTAAACGGAAATCTTATGTGAATTTATCTCATTCCAAAAACAGAAAATCTCAGGAATAAGAGGCCACTACTATTGGAAATAACGTCCTGTTGTTTCGTGCTGGTGACGCTGTAAATTGTCTACAATTGATCAGAAGAAATGCTGCAAAAATGTATTTACAAGGAGACCCAGCTTCGAAAATTTCTGATGTTCTCGAAAGGAAGGAGAGGGGAAGACCAAATTCTACCCTTTTCTGAAACAGATCTCTTTCCCGTGATATTCACCCGGGAATGAAGGCACGTTACTTCGACAGTTTAGAACACTTTGTCTACAGTGGGTCACAGGACACTTTCGGAAATGAACCTCAATGGCTGAAATCAAGTTACATGTACCTGACGTAGACTTAGCCCCTGCATGCTAATATATTCATTAAGCAATTTTAAGGTTGCAGAAAGATCATTCAAATAGTTTTCAGCGGAACATTTAATAGTGTTTCACATCTAATGTATAAAAATAGTATAAAACTTACAATACTTTACATCTTTCTAAAAAGCTAGCTCAGCTGCATTGATATCTCTCTATTGAATCAAATTATGATGACAAAATATGGGAAACTAAACAGGTAAGTAACTTTTAGTATCCAGTTGCACAGACAAATAAACCTCTAAAATTTAGTGACTAAAAAGAAATCCTTGCTAACTGGAGAGCTATGTTTTCGCGAACAGCCATGCTATAGATTTAAATAAATGCTCCACAGAATACCTAAAATGCTAACTTTAATTCACCCCTTTGAAATCAAGCATTTGTTTTTACTTCATCGGCGAATGAATTGCTAGAGAGAACTGTGGATAGCGGCTGCAAATCCTGATCTATGATTACTTTCGTAATTCCTGCGGCATGGACTTCAAACCTATCATATTCCCTTATTTCCATGCCAGCTGTTTTAAGGCTATTTCAAGGCCCTCTTGAGCAACAGAAGTGCCACTATTTCAAGGTTTTTTTAAGGTCGTAAATTTTTATCACAATCACACAGTTGTGGAAGGTAAATGTGGATAAATTCCATAGCAAGTTGGATAGCCTCTCTTTGGAGCTTCTATGACTAAGAGGCTATATAGTCATGGGTACAAGGGCACTTTCCTAAATGTTTTTGGGGTAGTTGTTCAAGATATNTAAAATTTAGTGACTAAAAAGAAATCCTTGCTAACTGGAGAGCTATGTTTGCGCGAACAGCCATGCTATAGATTTAAATAAATGCTCCACAGAATACCTAAAATGCTAACTTTAATTCACCCCTTTGAAATCAAGCATTTGTTTTTACTTCATCGGCGAATGAATTGCTAGAGAGAACTGTGGATAGCGGCTGCAAATCCTGATCTATGATTACTTTCGTAATTCCTGCGGCATGGACTTCAAACCTATCATATTCCCTTATTTCCATGCCAGCTGTTTTAAGGCTATTTCAAGGCCCTCTTGAGCAACAGAAGTGCCACTATTTCAAGGATAAGGGCCTTCTCGGGTCCTCTCAGACCTTGCAATATGAGCTCTGATGAGAGATAAATTAGCATGTTTGATGCATAACTATTCTCTTGACTTGTACTTTGACCGTAAAGTTGACTTTCGTAGCACTTTCATAGAGAACGAATGCAGTAGCTCGTAATGTCCATCGGTGAAAGAAGAGTACGGTGAATCAGATCTCGAAGACCATATCTTAATTTGAACCTTACTCTTTGAAAGACATCATGATAATAATTTCTGCCGATAAGATAATAATTTAGCGATTTTCATCAGCTCTCAGAGCAGCGAGATTTGCAAATTCAAGGTCAGCACAAAGATAAGCTGTAGCTGAAATTGACCTTGGTGCTTGACCTAATTCCACAAAAAGACAAGTTTGACGATTGGTTTTGTAATCGAATTTTTGGTAATTTTGCAAACATGTGTTCCTTTCTTGTGACACAATGTTCCATGCTTTTATATGGTTTGTAACTTTAACTAAGAAACTAAAGCCCACTTTAAAAAAAATAAGAAACAACAATGTCTACAATCACCCACTGGACTAAACCTAATGGCAGCTATTATTTTCGCTTAACTCTTTTAGTTCTCTGTTAAGTTGCACTGCAACCAGTGTAAACAAACCTCGCATCAACCGAGGATGCAGCCGAGGCTAGATCTTTCGTTTGTCCATTGACAACAACATATTGGATACAGCCAACAAGACCAGTTCTTCCAGCACTGGGTGAGCCTAATGGATGAAAATGAGATTTTTGAATTTGAGTAAAATGATTGTAAGGTAGGCAATACAAGAAAATTGCAAGAATGTAAACTTACCAAAAAAATTACGATATGGTAACAATGACACGATTTTTGACAGCTTAAAAAACGGAGCTACTAATGTGGAAGTCAATATAAACAGTCTTCCTGTGGATTACCTATCAAACCTTTTTGTTAAAAACTGCCTTGTAAACTTAATAAATTGCGAAATATTAAAATGAAGATAAGGACCAGCAACGCGCAGAAAGAAATTTCAATCTGAGGTGCTAGGCTTTGGAACAAACTCAGTATGAAACTCAAAGTATTCAATAAAAATAAAAAGATTGAAAAAGATCTGATAACTGATCTGATCTGGTGAAACTTTTCCTTTTAAATAGAATTATTTTTGGCAACCATGGCCAAAATTACCAATTAAACGTTAACTTAATGATAGAAATATCTAATACGCCCTTCTAACGTACACGAATTCAAAGTAGTAGCAACAGAAAGTAAATCAAACATGATCGAAGTACTTCTCATCGCTAATGAAATGCTCCATAGTGTCATCCTTAAAGACAATTGACGGACATAGCGATCTAGTTTAAAAATAGAACAAAAGAAGAGCCCGTGCCTCAATTTTTGGGAGTACGCCAATACATCAAAACCTTGAAATAAATTAGGGTTAGGGTTAGTTTTGGGGTTAGGTTCAGGGTTAGATACTGCATGTGTGCTTCTATGGGGGAGCGCCGCAACTAATATGCCGCAGTTGTACTTACATTGCCTTCATGATAAGAGTGATTTCCTTCTGAATAAATAATGTCTTTTTCTGTTTTCCATCCTTGTATCAGCGGCCATTTTGAAAGTTCTGTCGTTAAGGAGGTCCGCAGAACTATATAGATAAATCTTTCCTCCGCAGAAGCATATTAGTTGCGGCGCTCCCCCATAGAAGCACACATGCAGTGTCTAACCACCCATGCTTAGTCCATATCATATTGCTAGCCAGATAAAACTCATAACTGTAAGACTCTATATACATTGAAGTCACCGAACGGCTGTTATGCTAAAAGAACTCCGCTGATTGTAAATCATGAAAGTGAACTCTTTGTGATAAAAACAGCTCATTCGTTACTTTAACAAAACTTTCAATGTGTGAAACTTTGGTACAAGAAGGAAATAAAGCACGAAGTACAGGTTGTCTAATTTAAAAACACTTTAGTGCTTGAAACTTGAGGACAAAATGCCTATCCAAACACAGGGCATCATCATCATCATCATCATCATAATCATTAATTTATCTTACGTAGGTAGGCTAATATATCAAAAAGAAAGAATAGCTAAATTACAGCTAATTTAGGCCTACAATTTAGGCTTACAGGTATGGAGTAAAAATAAAATACGAATATTAAATATTTCCTTATGGTGCTATTTTCTGTTTTTCATATTCTTGTGTTATTTTTGTTTGTTTAACGGTCGCATAGGGGTGCCATGCCCTTGGTTGAGACATTAAGAGCTACAAAATATAACATAGGCATGCAATGATCACTACTTCAAAGGCCTTCCTTACCTCCAATATAAAGTGAACCGGTAATACTTGTCGTTCCAATGTTTCCAGTTACTGCGGCATTGCTATCAACAGTGATAGCATAGTTGGTAGATGCTCTTGCTACTGTTATCGTATGAAACACGTTGTTGCAGAGGGTGAATGACATATTAGCTGCTCTGTTAATTGGTAAACTTGGGTCTGTCCATACCAGTCGGTTTGTTGTTGCTCCAGTTGATAATGATAGAACTACCTGAGCAAATCAAGGAATAGAAAATAAGAAATCGTATCATGCACCTTCACAACGAAATTTAAATACGTAACAGACCTACGACTGTAATGATCTGTTTACTCAATTCAGACCTTCCAAGTCTTTACA
Organism: Aurelia aurita; assembly: GCA_004194415.1. Classification (NCBI taxonomy): domain Eukaryota; kingdom Metazoa; phylum Cnidaria; class Scyphozoa; order Semaeostomeae; family Ulmaridae; genus Aurelia; species Aurelia aurita. Next base: position 166,510 of record REGM01000087.1, on the reverse strand, counting down.
ATATGCATCATATGCGGAAATCAAATTGAATCTTAACAAAAAATTGAATATTCCTTGTCAGGATTATTATTGTATGTCAACGGGAAAATGTCCCCGATGCTATATCTACAAGGTGTCTGAAACATTTTCTCGCGTTTGATTCGATGTATTGGATGAGTCAGAAAAAGTTTCGGTGTTTGAAAAATCGTCAAAATTTGGCTTTGCTACTAATCTTTCAAATTTCTTCTGATTCAGTTATATCAAAGATCAAATTATTCTTAGCAATCAATTGTACGATTTCTCGTTAACTTTCGATTGGACATGATTCCTTTCTGGCAGAATCAACAATGTCAGAGAACTAAATGGACAAAAAGAGGTCTACTTAAAATTATGTGCACTTTCGTAGTGTGCTTCAAAATCAAGTAAAAATATCCCTGAAATATAGAAATATAACTTGATCTTTCATGCAACACCTCAAAAAGAAGACTCAATATTAATTGACTTTTTGAATTTGGGTGATTTTCAAACGTCGACACTTTTTTGACACACCTGGTCAATTTTTGACACACCTGGTCAATATGGTTCTAGAGTATGTGGATTGAAATTCGAGAGGATGAAATTTTTACTAAAAAATTCAGGGTAATTGCAACCAATTAGTTTCAGTTTTCTTCTTTGCGTTAGCGGGGACATTCTGGGTCGTTAGATTTTGACACAATCTTGTACAACTTACCTGACCAGAAATTTGTTGCAGCATCATTGATGACCCACCAGTTGTTAAATGCCATAATACACCAGTTCTTTGTGTTGTTCTGAACCTCATGGCAATTGAAAACGACGCAGTTGTTTGTACGTTACGTTCTACGGATATCAAGAACAATAACAACCATTAGAGCTAATCAAGCAAATGGATGACTTGAAGATATAATTTAGTTCAGTTTTCAAAATTCAGCCCTGGTCAAAAGGTAATACAAAGGAGCATAGCCTCCAAATCTTTGGCATCTTTTAAAAAACATTGCACGGATGGTTAATGCATCTTCTGTTTGATTTAATGGCTTGAATGGAGCTTCAAGTACTTTGCTATAAAGTTATATGTAGCATGTGACGTCATCAAATTGCTAAATCGTAAACTAGAAAAGCTACAGATTTCTGCTTACAGCCATATTATAGACCTTTATAAACTATGGTTTTCTTGAAGATTATACCATGTTTCATATTTTATTTTAGGATCTACGATTATTTTAATTTTTTTTCAAAACTTTTCACACGTTCTTTGCATAAAAAGAAAACTCCTGTAATTCTGAAAATAATCAAGATATCAGAACTGCTACATATAGGACTATAGTAAAGTACTTGAAGTTCCTTTCAAGCCATTAAATCAAACAGAAGATGCATCAACCATCCATGCAATGTTTTTTGAAGGTTTGGAGGCTATGCTATACAAAGGCCTTAGGACGGTATTTATGTGGCCTATAACAGCGGTGGGTGCTTCAACATTAATCGTCTTAAAGCTTTTCAGTAATAGTACTGGAGTAAGTTTTGATTACCTATACAAGTGGTGTGCAAGTGGATTGTCTTTTCTTTGCTTCTTCCTCTGTTTCTCCTCTATATAAAACAGTTTGCAAGACAACTTATAGCAGCGCACAACTCACAGCAACGCAACTAGCTGCCATTGTTCTTATTCTCAAATGTGACCTTCGCGAGGCCCTTGGTAATTATAGCAAAAAATGTACATGGTGACTCAAAGAAATGCCCCCTGTTTGAAAGATAATTGCAGCAAAAGTACTTGCACAATAATCATACGAATTAATTTCTCTAATAGCTAAAAGATTGAAGTATTTTTAATAGTTTCTTGGTAACCCTGCACTGAATCACCCTGTACTGAAAAAGCATTTTTTGAGTCACTCTGTACTGAAATTAGGTTGAGTGTAGAGAATGGCTGAATCTAGCAAATGGCACAGGAAAGATTTCTTTCAGAAATTTGTGGAGGAATTTGGATTTCTGGTTTCAAACGAATGTACTGTCTGTATTCCTATTGCTTCTCTTTTCCTGACGACTGGTTGTGACCAGTGACAATGAAAATTTTCAGGACACTGTTGCTCAATAATTTGTTCAGCTGATGAATAAGGGAAACACTTACCAACAAGGATGTATCCTGTCCCAAGCAGTCGAACCATTGGCACAACTGACTGATAACACTGTCGCACATTCTTTGTCACACTTGAATCGTTATGTGTGCTGCAATGTTAAGAATACCAAATTTTAATTTAATAGAGTAGAATGAGGTAACTGTAGCAATTTTTTTTTAGGTGAAGATAAGGTAATTTTAATGCCAATTTGCACTTGACCCAAAATAGGAAACTAACGGAACTGCTTTGCGAAGATGAGAAGAAGATGGCAAACGACTGCAAAACAATCAGGTAAACACATAGGAAGCTCAAGACAGTTTTAATCATGTCTTTTTGTGTTTTCATTCAAACAGCAACCCATTTGTTTCCGCAGTATCTTGGCATATGACGCAAGCTCGTTCTACTCTATAGCATATATTTACCTAATTCACTCCAGGTAAGTTACAAGAGAACAAAATCTTTGAATTTGCAGAAAATGCAGGAAAAATTTCTCTACCAACTGAGCTCCAAAATAACAGTTTGTAATAGTCAAACCATTCCACAAAGAACTTACTTTAGATTAAATGAAAAGCCTTGAACTGCTTCTTGCACTGCAAAAGCTCTTATGCATCCACGGAAGGAATTTCTTCCACTCGGGTTCTAGAAGAAATAAATGCATGGTATGACTGTATTTTATAAGAGAGCAGCAATAGGGGGGATGCTGTAAAAAAAATCACTTGCAAAGAGAAAAAATTGTAAGTGAGCTGTTCTTGGGGCAGTGTCAGCAACGTGCACGGTGCGGCCAACTGTGTCTTCTTTCTTTTCTTTTATCACAATGGACGATCTTAGTTTATCCAATTTTAGACACAAACTATCTGTAAAATGGTCCTGGTGTACCATACAATTTCAGCCATCTCGGTGTCAAGGCCGTTTTTACAACTTTTTGAAAGCTCGCTTCATTACAATTTCTTCTCCCTTTGTCTCCCCCCAATAAAATCCTCTATTATCTCATGTAAACAAACAAAACGTCCACATGTTAAGAATGCTAATATCTCAATGGATTTCAGATAGCTACCCAGTTTCTGGTTTCAGTCAGATCACCAAAAATGAATGCAGATGCAGTTTGAATCATTTCTTTTAATTTATATGTTTTAGAGGAACTTCTATTTTAAAAATCGATATTCAAAGTATTACTTTTAAACCTTGTTTACAGTTTAGTGATGAAGCCCTTAACGGTCTATCAGGTTATGAAACTTCCAAATTTCAAATTTCAAAGGATAAATGGAGCGAGGGGCAAATCACTCCAACAATAGCGTACGAGATTTGGAGATTTAAAAAATCTCAGATTTTTCAAAGATTTTTGAGATTTTTTCTGAGATTTTCAAAGATCTTTTAAGATTCCCAAGACCTTTTTGAGATTTTGAGATTTTTGAGATTTCAAAATTCATCGAGATGTTCAAAGATTTTCGAGATTTTGCAAAATTTTTCAAGATTTTGCAAGATTTGTGAGGATATAAACAATTTTTGAGATTTTAAAAGAATTATCGAAAGCTTTTTTTGAGAATTTCTATCATTTGCTGGGGGAGATTTCTGAGATTTTTTTGAGATTTTTGAAGATTCATAGGATTTTCTTTGGGATTTCTACGATTTTATGAAGATTTTTGAGATTTTCAAGATTTTTCGAGATTTTTGGAACTTTTGAAGATTTTTACGGACTTTTTATGAAAGTGTACGAGATTTTTGGAGTGATTTGCCCCTCGAAATGGAGTCTGGATTCGACACAAAAAATAACTAATTTTTACCCGTAGCATTGACGTAGTAAGACCATCTGGTATCTTCCCGAAGTAGAATGGGAACTCAAGTTTCATTTCCACAAAACCATTCCCATGTCTGTTATTGTGATATTCTTTCGTATTTGGTACTAATATCGCCCCGAACTGAGCCATCCTTAATAGATATACCTGAAACAAAGGAAATGAAAATATTAATATTGAGAAGGTTTAAAAGGAGATAAGAGTTTATAGTCGCCTTGAAATATATAGTGGTCATAATTTCTGTTCCAAATACACAACATTAAAATTCAATTCTTCTCTCTAAGGGCCTGTTTATATAAGGAAAAAGACCCCACCTGTCAGACCCGGGGCTGACTAGCGCGAGGTAAATTTCAGCCATTGTTTATATGGGATTTTCACTTCACCTGTCAGCCCCGGGTCTGGCAGGTGAGGTGTTTTTCCTCATATAAACGCGCCCTGCTGTTTTGGACAGTGTAGTGAAGAAGTAAAGATATTACATATGCAATGCACAGAGAAAGGAGGACGGCAACCAGACAAGTCAGCGAGAGGGAAAAAAGCGAAGACTAATTCCACAACAGTGGGAAGCAAAACGATGTTTAATGAACAAATCCCTGCACACAATACTGCAATATAGTCCTGATCACGGCCTCTTGGTTGCTCGACAAGATTTCACATTCACGATATAATCGAAAAGTTTAGCGCTATGAACCTTGACAATTTCGCTGAGCAATATAGCAATAACAGCTTTTTGTGAGGGCAGAATAAAAAGATGTTAGACTCCAAGGAAGAAACAACAAAGAAATTGAGAACTAAGAAGTAAAACAACGTCCTCGTTTCTTTCCTTTCGAGTAACGTCTGACAATTTTGTGCCACAAGTGTTCGAATGTTAGACTACAAAAATTGCATACCTTCGTCCAAGTTCCGGTTGCGTAATCTCCCGTTGTTGTCATTTGAACTAAACCACCTCCTGAATTGAACTGATAAACAAGCTTCCCATTTACTAATTCCAATGAAATGAATTGTCTTCCGTTTGTGCTTGCATTTGTGGCGAAGAAAATAACTCCGTAAGGACTGAACGAACGGAATTCTATCGTTAGTAGGTAGCTGAAAAGAAAGTAAAAATGAATTAAAATCCATACGAACTGCAGTATCCTGCAAAATGCTTGATGCTCATACACAGAAAAATAAAACTAAAGGAGCAACTTTGCGTTCCAAATTTAACGATTGTGTAGGCCCGCTGTCTAATGCTTCATACACAAAACAATTTATTTTGGTTTTCTTGTTTCCTTGACGTGAACTTGTAACAAACAGCCATTGTATATTTTACATAAAAATGACGGACATACAGCAAAGTATAAAAAACAGAACAAAAGAAGATCAGCGCCATCTATTGTCCTATTGCCTGATCATTTATGGAGAACATCAAATACTATAGGCTATGTTTAGATTGCCCAGACCCCTTATATGAATAATCACATAACTCCGTCATTTGTCTTTAAGAATCCTCAGCCAGATTAAAGGGTCTGTTGCAACCAGCATGCCTTGCACGAACCATCTCTTGGTTGGCCTTTGTTGCTACAATTTTCATGGCCCATTAAAATGGCGGCAACGAAGAGATGACACATGCAAAGCATGCTGGTTGAAACAGACGTCTCTTCAAACAACATTGAAACGTATTCCTCTCAAAAATAAGAATTAGAAATTTTGCACATATTTGCTACATCTATTCTTTTCTTTTCTTAGTATACTGTCTGATAGAAGAAACCCCGGTGGTTCATTACAGAAGCTAAGCAGACCTTCCCCTACTAGCACGAGAACCAAAGAGCTTGGCTTTCTTTAAAATTCTACCAATTTTTCCCCATTAAATTGGAAGTTACGATGATTTTAGATTTTTTCACAACTTTTCTTGAATTCTTTTTGAAAAAAGAAGAATACTGAAAGAGTCAAGATTTCAAAAAAGCACAAGAAAGAATGATAGTAGAGTACCTAAACTCCTTCCAGGCAATTGAACCCAAAAAAGATGTAATAGTCATTTATTTACACCAGTTTTTTCAATATGCGAGGCTTATGCTTTGCGTTGCTCTTTTGGGCTAACTAAATTTTTTATCTTACAGTACTTACTGTAGGCTTAAATTAGCTGTAAATTTAGCTATAATTAATTCTCGCCTACTGTATAAATAAATTAATGATGATGATGATTACTTTGTTTTTAGATACCCCAGAACAACTGGTTCATTGGGTGCTCTGACGCCAAGAGTAGAATTCACTCCAAGTCCAATCCATCCTTGGGTATTCACGAACTGCGGTGCACCACTGGCAGCGGCACATGTCGGCGGCGGTGTGGTAGGCGCAGGGGCTGTCGGTAATGGCGTCGGTCTTGAAGCTTGCAAAACTGGAACGCCAGCTAATGACACTGAATTGCTGTTGGTGATTAATTCTCTCACATAACTGTCAAGGGAAAAGAAGAAACTTGAAAAATGTTCTTTTATCGATAACATCTATATTGAAAATGAATAAGCAACATATGAAATTACAACAGAAATGTTAACTTTCAAAATTTTAATATTCACAATTAAATCAATTTGAAGTCATTTATATAAAAAGAAAAAAACAACTACAGTCCACTTCAAAGGTTTTGACACTTCTATTTTGCATCCCGGAAAAAAAAAGAAATTCTTTTAGCTCATTCGAAAGGCGGAAAACGTCGCTAAAAAGAGCATCAAATGATTGCTGTCAGAAGGCTTTCTTTTTCTTGAAGGCAATTGTTCATGTCAATTTCATGTTTGTCTTGTAAGAAACTTCGGATCCTTTTTTCGCAAACTTTTTCTGCCAAGACTTTTGTAATATACTTTCGTTGGAGAAACATTTCTTATCTTATTCAATTCAAAATAAATTACACCCTCAGTAAAACCAGTAAAACTTATTCTGTAGTTTAAACTCATCATAACAAATCACCCAAAATATTGAACAGTAAACACTAAGACGGAATTTAAAAAAAGGTATGGACACGTTCACAGGATACCGGAACAATTTGAAAACGATACAAAATGCAACGGTACCAATCTCTTTCCAACCTTTGCGACAAAGAGGATGGATTTTAATGTTAAAGAAATTTATCTAGGCCAAAAGAATTAATCAGCTTCGCTTCGAAAGCGTCGAAAAATGTTCCGTTTTCATAGTTTCTGAGTGTTCATACGATGCCGTTTTCCAAATTATGCCGGTTAGAGTTCCGTTTTCAAATTGTGCCGGCAAGAAATGTGCGTTTTCGTGTGAACGGGATCCCTATCCGTAACAATGTTATGCCCGTTTCAAATTGTGCCGGTATCGTGTGAACGTAGTCTTACTTACTCTTTTCCATTTATCTGGACTTGACTGAAATCTCCTTTAAAGCTAGAAGTTACAGGAAACTCTGCCACATCGCTTGCTAAATTGGAAGGTACACCACCGACGTACAATCTCCCATTCAGTTCAACACTTGGTGCAAGACCACTTGCCAACTGAATGCTTTGTGATATTCCATTTACGATCAAGCTCATTCTGAAAAACGATGATGTCATCATAATAATTCTGGCAAGGGAAAGGGCGTCGGACAAACTATATACCGGGTGAGTCAGAAAAAACGTGGGGCGTTTAGCAAGCCATATTTTGGTGAAAAATAAGTCAAATCGGGCGTGTTGAACTTTTATATTGCAGAAGGAAGATCGAATTAGTTATATAAATTTCGTTTGTTAAAATCGGTCATTTCTTTCCTTAATTATTTGCGATTTTGTGATATAGCGATTTTGGTGAAAAGTATCGCTAGTAAAAGAACTTTTCTGTTTGCTAACAATGACAATTTAAATGGCTAGTCCCCAAGGGATACAACATAAGTAACATGAGTTTTTCCAATTGTGCTCTAACACACTGCATGCGTGGTTTCAATTTTTTGGTGGAGAGACAGCATGTTTGTCATGGTTTAGAAGATCACGCGTGCATGAATATGAATCATTGAAGGCCTATTTTTAGCAATCTTGCGAAACACCATTTTACTAAAATCGCTCGTAATTCTTGAACGGAAAGACCAATTTCGACAAAAGAAATTTTCCTATCTAAGTTAGCTTTTCTTCTATGCAATGAACTTTAAAGAAACGAATTTGCAAATTAAGCTGCATCAATAAAACTTGGCAAACACCCAACGTTTTTTCTAACTCACCCGGTAGTATTCTTGAAGTAGACTCATTACAATCGTAGTTTAGCTCATTTGCCTGAACTGATATACCTCCACAACTGCGATTCATTTCCAAACGCTTCCAAGAACAGAATAGCCTCGTTATGATTCAAAATGACCTAAATCAGTTGCTATTCCTCAACTGCTGCACCACAAAACTAGCTATAAGTATTTTGATGGGTATTTGTTCGAGCCACAATTACAAAAAAACTCCTACTTTTAAGAGATATTCTGCTTGTATAGAGACGCAAAAAATCTCGTAAGTTCTCTCGTAAGATTTTTATCGTTTCAGCAGATCAGTCGAACGCGACTCTGCTTGCTTTGACGGGAAGTTGAATTTGAAGAACGAATTTTTGAGAAGGAAGTGCAAGTTTGAATATGTCGTCTAAAGGTTTGCTGTTAGTTGTTAGCGTGCAAAAACTTAATCAAATAAACCTTTATGATAATAGTTTGGACCTCCTTTGGTCAATGGCCTCCCAAGTAGAGGTTGGCTGCACATAGAAGAGAATAAAGTTGTATACGGCTGAGCGATCAAAGTCACCCTCCTGATCAAAGTCACCTCGTTTGACGCTACCAACAGAATCGCAAATTGTTAAGGAAAACTTACAGTGTTGTTCCCGAGAATACGACTTGCAGTGTGTGATATTGTCCGCTGTTGAGGGTTTGTGTTCTGGTATATAAGATATTTCTGGCATTCCTTGATGAATTCTTGTAGTCCAAAAAGATATTTCCATGATAAAGAGAAATATAGAATTTGGCTCCCTACAAAAAAAAACAAAAATTTTTAACTGCTGCCGGCAACAAACTATACACAAATTTTGAATTCAACAGGACAAAATGGTACTCCGAATTAGGTTAGTTTTAGGCCTAAGTTATCAAATGTTTTCGGCTGAAGATTGCGAAAAGGTAAAGATACGTTGAAATCGTGCTTAAACAGAGAGTAAGCTTCTTTTATGACCTCGTTTAAAAAAAAAATAGAGAAACAATGTTGTTGTGCGTGTTGTACGTCGTTCGTATCAGCATAACAATAATTTTAGTAACGAAAATTAAGAATAGAAACAACATTTCGAGCTTAACTCTTCATCAGGTATACCTGATGAAGAGTTAAGCTCAAAACGTTGTTACTATTCTTAGTCTTCGTTTAAAAAAACCCCGGATTTGTGCTTTAAGATCTTCAGTTGATGCCCATATAAAAGTGGTTTGATGAGCAAAACAAACTTTTGTGGCTAAAAGAGTTATTTTTCTTTTCTACTTCTGGCAAATCATAATAGGTCAAGGAGGAGGCAGTATAATCACCTTGTACTGACTATAGAAGAGAACTCCACTTGGTTCAGTCGACTTGAATACAATTCTCATCTGCGTTAATCTTTGTGAGGGTGTTGTAGCCGAGGCGTAGCCACTACCAAGGAATCTTATACCATTTTGAACCTGCAAATAGTAAATTCATTGTAATTTGTAAAGAAATTATGTATTTATTTGCTGAATACTATTGGCACACGTTCATAAAAAGCTTCAAAATCAATTTGATATTAGGTGTCCCAAAAAATGTAGACACATTTGAAATATCACTACAATTCGGTTACAAAATCAATTTTTATTGGGTGGATTTTATCAAAAGCGACTTGCCTCTGAAAGGGCGTAGATCACTTACCTGAATGAGGCAACCATTAAACGTAACACCTTTAGAATATCGCAGCAAAGTAGCATCATTCAACTTTATGATGTCATTTCCGCCAGTTTTATTATTGCTTAGGAAGATATTCATCATACAGCCACCAAATCTGTGTGCAGTATTCAACTGTCCAGTTCTGTGAATTAGGAGAAGAATTTAATAGATTTTTAAGATGCATTTCGTTTTCAAAATTAAGATTTCTTAGTTCTTTATTCAAGAGAGAGGTTTTTCATTTCACATAGTACAAAGCCATTACCGCAAATCCTCGAATGAGCGCTCCCCGAAAAGCCAAACAAATCTGATGAGCGTGCATCCTTGAATGAGCGCCCTCAAAATGTGCATCGAACGAAGTCTCAGTGATAGCTACATGCATAATTGGAGGTAGAAACACATAACGTGGCTTGTAAACTCGTAACAAGCAATGAAAAACAATCTTTCATTGCTTTAAGCCCTGAATTGATCCGATTTTAGTCCTTTACGAATAGTATCAAATAACATAATGTTGTTTACCTTTGAATAGACTTGCCCCAAGTCTATTTCCTGGAGTATGTCTGACAGATCTCTTTCCCACTGTTCTCGGATCCGCAATTTCTTGTATTTGCGGATCCAGAAACTGTGGGGATGGGATCGGTCAGACGGACTTCAGGAAATAGCCTTGGGGCAAGTCTAACCTTTGATATAGTTAGAATCTTTCATAATGACCATTACCTGGAAAAAGCACAACATTCTGTGGCCACCCACCTTTGAATGAGCGCCTCCTTTGAAAGAAAAATGATTTAATGAGCGCCCGCCCAGAGCGCTCATAATAGGATTTACGGTACACTAAAATTCAAGCTGAAGTTACTGAAAGAAACTTACTCAGAATCGTTGACTCCACCAAAGTACATCACAGATCCTTCGGCTAAAACTGCTTGAGCAGAGTTGATAATCGTAGGAGCTGCACCGCTGCCACTTGCAACTGAAACCACTGAGATTTGAACATGGTTCAATGATCTTTCCAGTGTCAATCTATAAGTATTACCATCGGAATAAATACCACCTGAGGAGGGGTTAGGCCTAGATCGGTCTCTTGAACGTGGTGTGTCGAATGTCACTATTCCATCAACCAATGCAATGGAGTACACAATTTGCTGAAAGGAAAAATAAAAAAAAACCATCATAAAGAACCAATCGTTTTAGAACCAACAGCCTCAAACTTAGCAATGAACTGCTTCGAGAATTTGTTTTTGAAATTACCATCATCATCATCATCATCATCATCATCATCATCATCATCATCATCATCATCATCATCATCATCATCATCATCATCATCATCATCATCATCATCATCATCATCATCATCATATCATCATTATTATTATTATTATTATTATNCCAATCGTTTTAGAACCAACAGCCTCAAACTTAGCAATGAACTGCTTCGAGAATTTGTTTTTGAAATTACCATCATCATCATCATCATCATCATCATCATCATCATCATCATCATCATCATCATCATCATCATCATCATCATCATTATTATTATTATAACCATATTTACAGTTGAAACAAACAAATACAGTATAAATAATTGTACTTTGAACAGAGTTTAATTTTGTACAAATTTTGTAAGTGTTTTAATTTTTTATGGTTTTTTTACAGTTGATATTTACAGTTGGTTTCTAATCAAGATAGTTCTAATTCGAACTAATTAAGACCAACTATTTACATAAAAAACTAATTACAATCAGTACACATATACATATAAATCATGATAGAAAAATACTTCAGAGGAATTCCCGCGGACTTTTTGATCTACATATTTTGCATGAGAAATTATCACCCTTCCACTCTTTAATTGATCTCTTACAGCTAGCATTGGTTGTCAAAATGTTTATAGAGACAGACAAAGTGTTCTAAAGGATGGCACCCCTGAAGGATAATGAATCATTCCCATATGAAAATGTTCTGGTGCTCGGTAGCTGTAGAAGGTTATTAGTCCTTTAGCTAATAGGCTACATTTTATCTTTTGTTTGGAAGAAACGCATTCTGACGTTTATCAGTGTGTTTTATATCTAACGATCACTAAAACTATCACTGTTGCACCACTACTATTATGAATTCGAATCTGCACAGGGGCACAAGAGCCATAATGTATTATCATACCCAATGGAAATGATTGCGCGGTAATATAAAGGTTAAAAAGAGTTAACGGACATACATTGCTTATATCTTTGACAGCAAACAATGTTCCATTTCTGTGAAATGTTCTGAAATCAAACTGAACACGGGAATAATTTTGTACGCTGAAATTTCCCATCGTAAGTTGAATGAATCCACTGCCAGAAAATGATGTTCCAGACATCACTAGGGAGCTCGGACTTGCTCTAAGATAGAAAATATATCGTTAATAAATGAAAACAGATCCAGGCAGAAAGAATTAAAATTTTACATCAGGGACGGTCTTCTTCTAAATAATAATAGAAATACATTATAAACCTTAAGAGAGACGTATTTTCAAGTTAGTGTCTCATTGAAAACCTTCAAAGAAATGTCGTTAAAACAAGAAAGAATCCCATATGTTTATCAAACAAGGTTTAAGCAGACCTTCAAGGAAATAAATTTTGAATAGAGAGACCGCAAGAAAAGATGCAGGCAAGGCAACCACAAAGTTGGGAAACTAAAATCAATATCGTAAGAGGGCTCTGCGAGCAATCCGTATACTTACAATTTACTTGAATTACAGAATCCTGGCTTGAATGTGTTCTTCGAATAATTCCAGAGGGACAGCTGTATTGTGTTTAATCGGACATTGTCAATGCATCCATTAAAGCCATCCACCGTGGAGTTAACCTGAAGGATGAGAAAAGTTGTAAATACCGGTTGAGAAAAAATATGTACCTAAGTTTGTTTGAGGTCAAGAAAAGTTCTGTCCCCACTCAGTTTGTTTATCCGTCTCGTCTAATTTGAAACCGGTGTCTTTGACGATATAAAGATCATGCCAGCAAACACAACTTTACAAGATAGGAATGAAAATCTTCGTGCAGAAGAACTTGCTTGGGGGACAAGTGTTGCTATGTGGTTATTATGGGTAACAAACTGGATAGTACTCTATTTCTTAAAGTCTTCTATTACTTAAAACCCAAGGAGTTCTAAAACGGTGATTACATGGAAGCGAGCAAGCTCTTTAAGTACAGGAGGTCCCCTTTACCGGTTGCTACCTTCCAGTCAAATCCTTTGCAACGTTTCCCTTCGTAAATACGAGAGAAGGCAAGCCGATCTGTGCGATATCTGGCATTTGACTGCCAGAGCTCTCTCTTGGAGGGCCAGAAATTCCCTATGTAAGCTGAGCAAAATATTGCGAAACAATATAGTCGAATTTTACACGCAATCGGTGCTTGCCTTCTTGGGAGGGAAGCCCTCTAAATAGGGCTCATTTCATAGGAGGTAAATTGCTTTCACGTAACCAGAGAATACTGTATTAAAGATTGAGCAAAATTGCTTTCCAAAAATAGAGATTTCAAGTATTACAGCAAATATAACCGAATAACTTACCATCTCTAGAGGTGACAGTCCCCCAAGATATATCATAGAATTTGTTGGATACGTCATTAATGCTGCGTCGCTGCCTATATATGAGCTGTACGTCCTTGAGTAGTTGGTGGATAAGACGTTTACAGTTAAACGGCTGAAGTCTCCTTGCCTGGAGAGAGAAGATTTATGGGAGTTGATTTAATTGCATATCACATGAATGAGACTTTTCACGGAATATCTGAAAATGTTATTTGTTCTTTCGTGGAATTTTGAAACCATATTTCGTGAGTTTATAACTCGATGTTGGGCTAATTCTATGTTATTAAATTCCAAACAAAACTCCAGTGGAAGCTAGAAGTTAATTGATGAACAACTAGTGTGCACTAAATATGTAACAACAGTTTCATACCTGGTAGCATATACCCTTCGCCAAAGGCCATCCGAAACACCGACTTCCCAGTTTGTAAGACTACGTGGTACACCATTGACGCGGTATTCAAATACGACTTTCGAATTAACGACCTTCAGTGAAATTTTATCGGCCTAAAAAGAAACAATGCGATACGATTACATTATTAAAATTGGGAAAGATGAGATGGTAATATCAAGTGCAGGTCAGTCTGCTGGCTAGAAAGGATCGATAGAAGAAAATCGAGAAAATACAGATATAATTGGAACAGAAGTGAGTGCGGTCATTAGGCCATTTCCAAACAAGGATGTTCGGTCCTTAAATGGTAGAGCTTTTTAGAAGCTGTCTTTGCATAGTCTCGTAACCGTAACAGGAGTCACGAGTGTGAAGAAAACAGATTCTAGTTCCTGAGAGCAAGTAAAACAGTGATAACTGCATCATAAGTTTTGCTGAAAATATTCTCCGACTCTTTGCGGTGCACTAAATGTCACAGCCTAGAACCAACATATCAACAAGGGGCACAGAGACAATTACTGTTGAAGATGACAATTATTTTGAAAGCATTGGCATATTTTTGAAATTCTCTGCAATACCCACAGATTCTTGGCGACCCTAAAGTTCATTTAATTTAAAGAATGTAGCCTTACCATTGATGCAGCGGATGAATTGCCAAAAAACATCAAGAACGTATTTATTTGTGTTGTTCTAAAATCAAGTTGCACCTCACTGTAAGTACTTCTTGATAATGTCGCTGCAGTTGGTGTGTATGAAACAGAATTACTACCATTCAGTTTGATAGCTACTTGCATCTAGGGGAATAAAAATATTCATGTTAATAAATATCAGTTAAATATCAGATTGATGAAGTGCAGCATTTTAGGTAGGAATTTGAGTGAAAAAAGTAACGAGAATAAAGATTTGATAGCGTCGAGTCCAACTTCAGTTTGCCGAATTTCTAATCTTATCCAAACTCAAAATTTTGGGACGAGAAATATTTTGGACAGATGCCAGTTCTATTTCAGGGGATTTTTGTCTTATTTGAACAATCGTAATTGAACAATCTAATACAGGACCCCGCATAATTTTTAATTCAATGCAGTTAATTTGGCCATGAAAGTAATAAATTACTGCCACAAAGTCAAATGATTTTGCAGTTCTCAAACAATATATCACAATTAAATCCCTAATCCTCACGTTTATCACAAATGTTTATGACAGTTTCAAACAAAACATTTAGCAAATGTTTCACCTTTCAGATTTTCTCATTGCCTATCTAAAAATCCCCACTTTTTACTTTTTAAAGGAAAAACGCGTTTCCAAGATGGCATAAGCCAGCAAAAATAGCATAAAAAATATAAACAATTTAAAAAAGGTTTATACCCTTGAAATTCGTTGATTTAATGCAGCAAGTTTTGATTGAATACTTGCAAGACGTCCTTCAATAGCTGGCTTCAATGTGTTGTTAAATTGTTGTACATATCCAGTTATTTTGTTCACATCATCCATAGTTGAGTTTGATGAGCTATTGAGCTTCCTTGTGATGTTGTTTGCTGCAACATAAATTATGCATATTAGTTCTGAAGAATGTTACAATCATAGCCAACTCTTTAGGAGTTTATGTAACACTTGACCGGTAATCAATTCTAAGATTAAAAAGTGAACGCGAAACGTCTACAAAATTGAAAGGCCAAATCAAAACCCTGGAAGTGACAAACAGTTTACATCAAATGTGTTATAGAGCTCCAAATGTCGAATGCAGGACCCGGTAGGTAGGTAAGGTAGGTGGTAAGGTAGGTACTGTCTGTTATTCTGAGATAAATGCTTGATTTTCCCTTAATCTTGATAATCAAAAACTTTGACAATTCAAAATGTTGATTTTTTTTAACACCACCTGAGGGCACGCTTAGCGACGTTATACAGCCTATACATACCAGGGTATACGATTGTTGACAGCTTTTATTTCTAATTAGCAAATTATGCAAGATGGATAAAATATATAAGATAAGCCATGAAACACAACAAACAGAAATTCTTACTAGTCATCCATGTAGCATTCATCATCTGAACTGCATTAACAGCAGTTCTGTTAGTATCCATAACCACAGCCGCCATTCTGGTCAGATTCCCTGCCAGTCCCTTAGATTCAGTGACAGTAGAAGACCTATTACTAATGACACTGTCTGAAATCTGATTTGTTGTTGTTGTTGCAACCTCCAGGCTGTGTGGCCTATTACCATACTCTGCACTGATTGATAGTGTGTTCAGCATTGACAAGAAAGTATTGAAGCGTACAGAGACAGTGTTGCCGATTGTTTTTATTGATTGGTATGTTTGATTTGCTTGTGATAAATTCCCTTGAAGACCTAAGAAAAAGATATGATTTTTAGTGTTTCCAGTCTCAAGTTACAGAGAGGCATAGGGTTCCAGTCTCAAGTTACAGAGAGGGAATATTTTAGGAAGGGGGAAAGCAGAAGAAGGTAGGACATTTCCACAGATCTGCAAGAATTTTGTAAAACAACAGACTCGGTTCTGCGATATCACAATGCGATTTACTGTTTTGAAGAATAGATTTCACACCTCTGAGCGCACTCAATCAAATCAAATTAAACAGAGAGAGCAAGACCTTATATTTGGATGCGCTGAAGGTGTGAAATCTATTCTTTAGAACTGAAAAAATCACTTTGCGATTTTGGAGAGCTGAATCCCTTGTTTTGCAAACTTCACTCTTGTTCCATAGATCATAAAGACGATGCACAAAGATTTAACATGAAGACATTCCACAGTTATAAAATAGCAATTTTAAAGATGTCAATTGACAGAGAAGATTATATATATAGAGCTTATCGAAACAGATTTCATCATACCTTTTAAAGCATTTTGTTGGCTGATTGATATGTCTTGCATTTGATTGCTTTGTGCCAATGATGCTAAAGACTTGGCCGTGAGGTTTTGATTCCCTGATCTTTGCAACTACGAGAAACCATACAGGATATCATAATTTCAAAGTACTGATTGCACGGCAAATGAAATGCACAATAAGCTTCTAAATAAATTGGTCTCGACGTGAATAGAAAAATATTATCTGATAAAGCACACATCACCCTTGGATTGCATAGTTTGCATGAATGTTTCAAAAAAATCCTAACTGTATACAAGAAATGTGACGATCATATCTATGTAAAAGGTTACCCAAACTCAGCAAATATTAACTGAAATATGTCAACAAGAAGTGAAGACATCTGCATTACTTCATCAAAAAAGATCTTGAACTAGTTTCACTCTTTTCAGAGTGTGGGCTAACTGATTAGAAATTTCTATGAAAAATGTTTTCTTGAGTGAAACCTCGCATGCCAAATTTTCTAAAGCCACCATGTTTCCTCTGAAAATTACAGACCCATAACATTTGCTTTCATCCTGCCACCAGCCATAATTCAATATCAAGAACGTGCATGTATAAAATGACAATACAATAATAGAAGACTTACATATGCCAGAACTTCTTGGATTGATGCGTTCGCCTGTGCAGACAATATCATTGATTGATTGATCAATCTTGATACCTCTTCATACCTCTTCACGGCATTCACGGCATTAGAGGCATGCGTCTTCGCTGGTTGGAAAGTACTAAAAAAAGAAAACGATCAGTAGTTAGCATTCTCCAACAAGACTCCTGTTTCCATGTCATAAAGAGCATCTTCAATTTTCCAAAATCTTCATTCTGATATTTCCAATCTTCTAATTCCAATCTTCCTTTTACGATGACGTACAATATGATACCCGCATATAAAAACAACACATTTTTAAGAACATTTAGGCTACAATTTTGGAGGAAAATTTTCTGAGCTTTGTAAAAATAGCATTGAAAGTAGAATATGCTTCAAGGGCTAGATGCACAAAGCATGTTATTTACTTACATGGTTTATAAATAGTACATGATCTCTTAATTGAATCATTTTAATCTCATACCCCAGAATAAAGAACCTTTTTTAGTATATCGTCTGGTAGAAGCGACCGCAAGGGGCCCATTACCGAAGCCGATCAGACTACCCTTACTGGCAACTCATCCCAAGGATTTTAAGCTTTTCTCCGAAGAGAGAAGCATACAGAACTTTTTAGCATGAGCGATGGTACTTCCCGAGGAGGCCAGCCAAGGGCTCGAACTCGCTACATTCCTCACAGAAGACGAGAGCGCTAACCTCTAGGTCAACCCTTGCTAGGCTAAACTGAAACGGTTGTGGTTCTTATTTGTAGGTTTTTACTTCAACACACCTCTGTTCTCTGACAGCCATGCACAGTTCAAATGGCACAAAGTTGGGATTTTGCGTCACATAAATATCACTTTTCCTTTTGCAACTTATGGAAAACGTGATTTAAATATTTGCTAAGATCATCGTGCGTTATAGCCAAAGATTTAAAAAACTAAAAAGGGTCTAAATTCTGAAGACTTGAGATTGACTATTTCGGAAAAAATTGATCCTAATATAATTAACTAACCTGGTCAAATTGCTCGCTTGTGTTGTAAGATTTGCTGCATGTCCGGTAGCCTGACTAACAGATCTGCGGGCAGTTGTCAAATTTCCTTGTACATCGAACACGAGGCTAGATAGCGTAACCAGAGAACTTGCAACGCCACTAGCATTGTTCATTGTCTCGTTTGCAGTCTAAGAGATTGAAACAGAGGATGTCGATTTAAGGAGTAAATGTGTAAATTAATCTAAGCATAGTTTTGCAACTTTGGATCTCTTTCATTTTCTAGTAGTATAGGCATGGGTGGTTAGACACTGCATGTGTACTTTATGGAGGAGCGCCGCAACTAATATGCTTCTTCGGAGGAAAAAATTGTCTGTATAGTTCTGCGGAAGAGTTACCTCCTTAACAACAGAACTTTCAAAATGGAGGCTGACACAAGGATAGGAAACAGAATCACTCTTACCATGAACGCAATGTAAGTACAACTGCGGTGTCTAACTACCCATGGTATAGGTATAAAGTTTCTTCGACAGAGCAATGACAGAAGAGCTCAACCACTGGTCTTTTCCTCTTCAAAATTAAAGCATATGCATTATATGTGTTATTCGGTGCTAATTCATATTATACAAACAATAACTGTATCATCAGTTACCTTGAGTACAGCTTCAGCCTGCGTTAAAACGCTGCTGATATTTGACGAATATGCCTGTAATGTATCTGCATGTGCAGTGATGTTCGCAATAGAAGAGTTGGTTGCTCTGAGGACACTCTGTTGAAAAATAAAGAAGACACTAAGTTGTAGTAGATCTTCTTGAATTCTTAGAATTCTTCAGCTATTTCACATTTCAGATTCTTTGTACGATATTGGAAAATAACTCATAGCAACAAGGATACCTCTCCGGTTAGCATCATAGTTTGATAACAGGTTCAGCTTCAAGAAGAAGGTGCAGGATTCACGACATTACTATTCAGTTGCTAGGATGCAACATTCACAACATTCTATCCCTTCACACGCAGTAAATTATTTTGCAGAGTATATATAGCAGAGATATATGGCAGAGTAGACTGCATTGTTGCTATATATGAAACCCCTGTTTGGGTAAAAATCTTTCATAGCATGGTAAAAGGGGACGACTGCACTTTAGCGGACCAGCTTAATGTCATATCTCCTAACTTATTTGAACATATACCTTACTAACCCTAACTAAACCCTACCTTACCCTAACNAAGGGCTAGATGCACAAAGCATGTTATTTACTTACATGGTTTATAAATAGTACATGACCTCTTAATTGAATCATTTTAATCTCATACCCCAGAATAAAGAACCTTTTTTAGTATATCGTCTGGTAGAAGCGACCGCAAGGGGCCCATTACCGAAGCCGATCAGACTACCCTCACTGGCAACTCATCCCAAGGATTTTAAGCTTTTCTCCGAAGAGAGAAGCATACAGAACTTTTTAGCATGAGCGATGGTACTTCCCGAGGAGGCCAGCCAAGGGCTCGAACTCGCTACATTCCTCACAGAAGACGAGAGCGCTAACCTCTAGGTCAACCTTTGCTAGGCTAAACTGAAACGGTTGTGGTTCTTATTTGTAGGTTTTTACTTCAACACACCTCTGTGCACAGTTCAAATGGCACAAAGTTGGGATTTTGCGTCACATAAATATCACTTTTCCTTTTGCAACTTATGGAAAACGTGATTTAAATATTTGCTAAGATCATCGTGCGTTATAGCCAAAGATTTAAAAAACTAAAAAGGGTCTAAATTCTGAAGACTTGAGATTGACTATTTCGGAAAAAATTGATCCTAATATAATTAACTAACCTGGTCAAATTACTCGCTTGTGTTGTAAGATTTGCTGCATGTCCGGTAGCCTGACTAACAGATCTGCGGGCAGTTGTCAAATTTCCTTGTATATCGGACACGAGGCTAAATAGCGTAACCAGAGAACTTGCAACGCCACTAGCATTGTTCATTGTCTCGTTTGTAGTCTAAGAGATTGAAACAGAGGATGTCAATTTTAGGAATAAATGTGTAAATTAATCTAAGTATAGTTTTGCAACTTTGGATCTCTTTCATTTTCTAGTAGTATAGGCATGGGTGGTTAGACACTGCATGTGTACTTTATGGAGGAGCGCCGCAACTAATATGCTTCTTCGGAGGAAAAAATTGTCTGTATAGTTCTGCAGAAGAGTTACCTCCTTAACAACAGAACTTTCAAAATGGAGGCTGACACAAGGATAGGAAACAGAATCACTCTTATCATGAACGCAATGTAAGTACAACTGCGGTGTCTAACTACCCATGGTATAGGTATAAAGTTTCTTCGACAGAGCAATGACAGAAGAGCTCAACCACTAGTCTTTTCCTCTTTAAAATTAAAGCATATGCATTATTTATGTTATTCGGTGCTAATTCATATTATACAAACAATAACTGTATCATCAGTTACCTTGAGTACAGCTTCAGCCTGCGTTAAAACGCTGCTGATATTTGATGAATACGCCTGTAATGTATCTGCATGTGCAGTGATGTTCGCAATAGAAGAGTTGGTTGCTCTGAGGACACTCTGTTGAAAAATAAAGAAGACACTAAGTTGTAGTAGATCTTCTTGAACTCTTAGAATTCTTCAGCTATTTAAAATTTCAGATTCTTTGTACGATATTGGAAAATAACTCATAACAAGGATACCTCTCCGGTTAGCATACAACCTCGTTCCCATGACCAAAAAGGAGGTTGCTGAATCCAGCATGGATTCAGTATTGCCGTAGGAAACTGGCCCTCGGAACCAGGTTGGTTAGCATCATAATTTGATACCAGGGATTACTTACTGGGTTTTGGTTCAGCTTCCAGAAGGTACAGGATTCACGACATTATTATTCAGTTGCTAGGATGCAACATTCACAACATTCTATCCCTTCACACACAGTAAATTATTTGGCAGAGTATATATAGCAGAGATATATGGCAGAGTAGACTGCATTGTTGCTATACATAAAACCCCTGTTTGGGTAAAAATCTTTCATAGCATGGTAAAAGGGGACGACTGCACTTTAGCGGACCAGCTTAATGTCATATCTCTCGGGAACTTATTTGAACATATACCTTACAAACCCTAACTAAACCCTACCTTACCCTAACTAACCATAACTTTCCNCAGGTTCAGCTTCAAGAAGAAGGTGCAGGATACACGACATTACTATTCAGTTGCTAGGATGCAACATTCACAACATTCTATCCCTTCACACGCAGTAAATTATTTTGCAGAGTATATATAGCAGAGATATATGGCAGAGTAGACTGCATTGTTGCTATATATGAAACCCCTGTTTGGGTAAAAATCTTTCATAGCATGGTAAAAGGGGACGACTGCACTTTAGCGGACCAGCTTAATGTCATATCTCCTAACTTATTTGAACATATACCTTACTAACCCTAACTAAACCCTACCTTACCCTAACTAACCATAACTTTCACTAACTAACCCTAACTTACCCCAAAAAACCCTTTTCCAAAAAATCTAACCCTGACCCTAACCCTTACCCCATGACACATAACTTTCCGATATTGAAAGCTGGTCCGCTAAAGTGCAGACTAGCCTGGCGAAAGTATTGTTTCCAAGGCCTGAATATTAATGTAACTGGTATAAAATTTCCAGGAAAGGCTCTTGAATCGGAAAAAGGATTATTTGAAATTACAAGATTAAATTCTAAGCTATCCAAGCAGTATGCTAACAAATGTCAATATTTTCTAGTACAATCATCACATGGAATGAATCGGAACCAACCTGGATTGCCGAAATATTCTGCTGCAATTGCACCAATCGCGTTTGCTGTAACACAACTTCATTTTGAAGAGTAACTACACTCCTTCGTTGATTTGCTTCAGTTGCAAGTAACTCTGTCACATTTACTACCGTAGCGTTAACTGTACTTTGCTGCGATAGCGCCACCAACCTAGCATTTTGTGTGCTGAGGAGGAGGGAGTAGGCTTCTGAAGCATTGCTTTGAGCAAAAGTGAGTTCCCGTTGGTGGTTGAAATTGAAGGTTAAACCTTGTGCATTTGCTAGCATTCGCGCACTGTTAATTTTTAGTTGCTGTAATCCTGTAATGATGGACTGAATTGAACTGTTCAAAGCTAGAAAGGAAATAAATTAATAATTAAAACAATTTTCTTCACTGCAGTTCTCAAAATGTTATGCATGCGAGATTCTTCACACGACAGCCTCAACACGTGTTGCCAGCTTGTTTTAAATTGTCACCATCTTCAACTGAACTGACACGGTATAAACGAGAAAAAGACATTTTGTTTGCTTGAAGAGTGTATAGTTTAGGAGAATTTATATGAAAAAACAAGAAGAAAAAACAGAACAGAAAGGCCCAATCTCATCCCAGGGTTAGCAAGGGCTCAAAAGTCTGGTCACATTCGACATTTTCTGCGCGAGATCTTGACCATAAAATTGGACGAATAAGAAGCTACATTTCTTAGCCATTTCAGCTGCCCACATCAGCAAATCACTAAACGGAACAGCAAATTTTGAATGGAGTTCTGAATCAGTTAAATAGATCAACTTACAAAGAACGTTCAGAGCAGCTTGTTCGGCTTGTGTGTGAATCTGTTGTATTCGTTGTACTTCAGTTGACGACGTATTAACCATGCTGCTACTCTTGAATACCATTTTGTTTGTCTGCAAGAGTATTGAAATTTGTTGAAAAATTGAAGAAAGCGCAATGTTCAGTAGGGCAACAATTGTACAACTTACGAATAAAAAAAAATTGGCCTTGCCTCCAATCCTAGATATGCTACGCTGAAAAGCCAAGACAAATTTTGAACTGCGAAACATCTTCGATTTGATCCCAGAACTCTAAAAGCTAGTATAGACTCCAAATCTGTAAGTGTCTTATGTACAGTAATTTAATTAAAAACTTACCATTTAAACAACGAATTTAAGAAAATTTCTGGGGTGAAAGTAAACATCTTGCCATTTGAAATTTTTTACTTGAAGTTAATTTCAGATTAAGTTTTTTAAATACATCTCTTCTTTAAGTTTTAAAACTACTAAGGATTCCTTACCCGGTTCTGCAAGCCATAAACTGATCTTGACAACGAGTCGGACTTGATTCGATTTATTCCAGCTTGCAGAGTTACCATTCGGCTGTCGAACTGTTGCTTTGAAATCTAAATATGAGACGAGGTAATCAGATTTATGATAATTTTTAAGTCCCCTCCTAAGGCAGCAGAGAAGAAGTCTGTTTAAATCTTGACAATTGAAGAGTTAACAATGGTAGTTAGAATGCTTGTAAAAACGATATCTCAGCAAAAGTTTTTCACATCGACGGTTACAATAGAAATATGAAACAAAGAACCATTTTTGCAGTCAATACACTATAAAGGAATCGTCAAGACGTCCTCTCTAAAATCAACTCACGACTTAAAAAGTGTTTGGCTTTCACTCAACAATACCAGGGATATTTTGGCAAGTTGGGGATATTCCCAAGCTTTCAATCGTTTACACTTGCAAAAAAACACACTAAAAACCTGTTAGGCTTTGAAAGCCCCTACCTGTTTAATTCTTCAAAAGAATTACCTGAGTAGCATTGTATCTTTGTTCTGTAGCAAGCAAAGACGGTGTCAGGTTTGCTAACAACTGAACACTTCGAAGGTTCACGTATGTCTGCTGAACGTTCGTTAGCTGCACATTTATCTTCCTTTGAAGCAATTGAGAGCAGCCAGGGCAAGCTAGAATAAATGGCAAGTAATATTTACATCTATCAGATGCTTGAAATCATCCATAGAATACACAATGTATAAATCGCATAGTTATGGGTAAATTAAAGAGGACAGGAAATTGGAACTTAATGTCCAGGTTGTAGTCTAACTTTGGTGAAAACCTTTCAGACATCAGGCAATAAACGAAGCACTAATTAAATATCCCTGAAGTTTTCTTTCATCAGCCTATATAAAAGCTTCACTACCATACAACTAAGCTTGAAAAATTAAGCAGATCACAAACAATATTAAGCTTTCACTTGGAAATGAAATATCTCTTAAAATCAAGCTGGTTGAAATCTGACCATCCTTTCTTCTACTTGCCCACTATAGTGTTCCTTTAAACGGGTATCCTCCACATCATAACCCATGTACCAACTATATCTTAGGAACAAAATCTGAAACCGTGAAAGTGTTGCATACCTGTGCATCCAGAATCGTTGAAGTTGGTATGCTGCTTCATGCAACTAGCACATTGTCTGCCTTGCACACCAAATTTACAGAAGCAAGTACCAGAGGATGTTGAACAAGATTCATTATGACTTCCCGTTAGGTTACAGCTACATCCTGTAAATTCAATTCAATTCAATTTTATTCATAGAAAAACTTGATACTAAATGTGGTTACTAAAAATTATATACTATGGAGGAGGCGGACGCAAAGAAACAGACAAACTTCTGGCACACTGAGGCCTTTCGAACGTACGTTCTCGTCAGAGTGTGACTTTACATTAGTGACTTCACAAATGTAAAGTCACACTCTGATGAGAACGTAGGTTCGAAAGGCCTCAGTGTGCCAGAAATTTGTCTGTTTCTTTGCGTCCGCCTCCTCCATAGTATATAATTTATTCATAGAAATACAAAGTTATTAGTAAAAAATATGTATTCTATACGACCCAGGAGAAGCATAGCTTATCGAGCCTGGGTTGTTAACTTAAAATGAAAAAGGTAAATTTAAAAATAAAATAGTACTAGTACAATGTAGCTATTTCAAAATTTAACAAAGAGGCTAAATATATGTAGGATAAACATTGTGAGGTTATAACGGAACAGTATGTTAGTAATCGCAATTTAAGTAAATTTAGTAGTTTTTATTATTCTGTGTTTGAAATGTTTTGCAAATGCTTTTACTTGCATCATGTCTTGCATCATCCCATTTTCTTTGTGTTTTAGGGGTTTTAGGGATAGGGATTTAGGGTTTTTTGTGTTTTTACTTTGGTGTGTAGCGTAGTTATGCCTACCTTCATTAGTGTGAAAGTAGTTTTGAAACACGTCAGGCACGTTTTTATCATTATGGTAGATATTTATAGATTAGTAGGATACTAGCTTATTAACGATAAAACAAATATTTGATACTCAACAATGCTACGAAACTGTCTCAGTANGTATGTTAGTAATCGCAATTTAAGTAAATTTAGTAGTTTTTATTATTCTGTGTTTGAAATGTTTTGCAAATGCTTTTACTTGCATCATGTCTTGCATCATCCCATTTTCTTTGTGTTTTAGGGGTTTTAGGGATAGGGATTTAGGGTTTTTTGTGTTTTTACTTTGGTGTGTAGCGTAGTTATGCCTACCTTCATTAGTGTGAAAGTAGTTTTGAAACACGTCAGGCACGTTTTTATCATTATGGTAGATATTTATAGATTAGTAGGATACTAGCTTATTAACGATAAAACAAATATTTGATACTCAACAATGCTACGAAACTGTCTCAGTATATAAATTTTGTCCTCCCCAATTTGGAAAAGTTAGGAGTTCTTTTTCCCTTTTTTCCATTTGAGTTTCGGACATTTTCTTACAATAAAGACTCGATAAGACATAGGTCTATAGGTTATCGAGGACTTCAGCTGACTGCTGTAGTTTTATGACCCAACTGTATGACTCCAAATTCATCTCACCTGATGTTTTCAGGATAACTACCGAGTGTCCCAAAAACTGTGTACAAATTTGAAAAATTCTGACGCCAAGAGTTTAAACCCAATTACCGAAAGCTAATTTTTATGTCAACCCTCAATGGCTAAATTAAATTTTGATATTTTTCTTGCCATTATCGGTATCTTGGCTGTCGAGCTATAAATCAACAAATGCAAAATTTACTCTCAGGCCCAAACCAGAGCCGCCATTGTTAGACTCTTGAGAAAGCAAGAAACCCGCATGGCAACCCTGGATATTCTCAGCAAAGAATTGCTGCTGATTTTAATTGAACAAAATTACAAGAAACTATAAGATAATGTACTGTGATTGTCCCTTGAGAAGGTTTTTCTCTCGGTATCTAACAATGAGAATCATGAGGAATATCAGCCTTGGATGTTGAGGGCCGACATGCTTCTGTCTTCCCTAGAATCGTTAGCTCTTCTCTATTGGAAGGTCTGGTTTGGGTCTAAGAAGAAATCTTACACTTGCTGATTTATATCTCTACAGCCAAGTTACCAATAATCTTAAGAAAAATACCAAAATTTAATTCATCCATTGAGGGTTAACATAAAAATAGTTTTGGTGTGATTTGATGAAAACTCTTGGCGTCAGAATTTAAGTTGTATACAGTTTTTTAAACCAACGTTTAAATTGTAACACAGAAAAGCCAAATTATAAACATCATACCTGAACATTGCTGTAAAGGCAATCCAAAGTAGCCAGGCATGCAAGCACCGCATTTAGTTCCCATTGTGTGGTTTTGGCATTCACAGATCCCCGATTCATTGCATTGAAGTTTCAGTGATCCTCGCTGATTGCAGTTACATAATGTGCATCCAGTTAAGTTATTGAAGCCATAACTATTAGTCTGAAATGTGCAATAAACTAATTATTTTCAATGTATTCATAATAAACCAAACTGTTAAAATGTTTGGGAAAAACTATATTTAATTTCATTTAGCAAGAGGAGGATCTGAGAAAAATACTTGCTGGTTTTGCAAGTCTCAATACATTGCTCTGTAAAGTTTGAATCTTTTGGGGTGGGGAGGACAAAGGGAATTAACGTAGTTGAAGGTAGCCTTGAACATATTTGAATCACTCCCAAATCTATCAAACTGACAATAGAAAATATTATAGGCCATTTTCGTCTTCCATCTCCACATGTAGAAACGATTACTGATTTATCAATGTAAAATAAAGTTAATGAAGAAACCACGACTTCTGTAGCAGATACGAATTCGATGCAAAGTCTTTAGACTTACCTGACAAGCAGTGCAATTCATTCCAATAATATTCGGTTTGCAGTCACACCGGCCATTTGTATGGTTGCAAACATTTGACCAGGATCCGATGACATCACAGTTGCATCCTACACAAAAAAGCAATTAAATTGCATATTATACAATTCAGTCTTACTCTTAGAATATGCAAGTAATAGCATATGTTGAAACTTTTGTCATGTAAATTATGAGTTACGAATGTCTGTTAGGTCAATGAAACTTTTTATCAAAATAAAAATTTCGTTGTCAATTTATTTCTGACAGTAAATACTGCAGAATTTAAAAATGGATCGAAGAAAGTGATGAGCGTTGTAAAGTATTTCAGGACAGGGGTTTTTGGCAAAGGATTTTGATGTATTTCGGGGATTTTGGCCATCAAGTTTAGATGCTTGGTGCACAAAATTTACTAGATTTTGAAAAAAGTTTGGGCCCACAACTATATTGACTGACGGAAAGAAGCTGTACGAACTAACTCGTGCACAACTCCCTGAGATTTAACCTAGTTCATGATCACGAAGCTAGACGCAACATTTCTGACAAAGCAATGTTTTCGCTCCAGGGATCCTATGTATTCCTTAAAGAAGTTAGTTGCATACCTTGGCATGTTCGCAAAATGGCATCTCCATACCATCCATCTCTGCACCTCTCACATCGATCTCCTGAGGTATTATACTGGCAATTCTGGCATATGCCAGTCGTCGTGTTGCAAACATTTGAATTGTTGCTACATTGACAAAGCTGGCAGCTTCCTCCTGATTGCAATGGTTGACCAAAATAGCCAATGGAGCATCTATAATGGAGCAAAACTTTGACTCATATCATCAGTCTAATCTTACCTTATCTTTGTAGTCTTCCATATCTAATATTGATGTCGAATGAATTTGATACCA